>JAMXBC010000010.1:86373479-86973479 GCA_024138005.1 Lumnitzera racemosa | reverse complement strand
TTTTCCTTCCAATTGCGTACACCAGAGAGGATATTGTTGGTCTCCACATTTCCAACATTTGATATTCTCATTCTTATCATAAAAATTTAATCCTTTGTCTGATTGTGCTGCTTTACCAGTCATTACATCTAACTTTTTTCCTTTTCAATTCAAGTTGCTACTTTTAGCACCAAAAAATGATCTTCTAAAAGTAGGCCTAAATTGATTCACCCTACTTAACTTCTTGCTCCACTTCGACTACATTAGTATCCAATTGTTTTCAAGCTAATGCGTTTTATCTACTACTTCATTATAGGTTTTAAAACCATCATCCATGAGCTTGCACCTCATCGTAGGCTCAAATCCGTTGAGAATTTGAAAAAAAGATCTTTCTTGAGCTTTCAGATGTCTCGATACAATTGCAGTGCATACTAAATCAACCAGTTAAACTCCATCTCATATTGTGTCATATTTGTTGCACCCTTTTTTGAACTCATTAATTCTTCAATCATTTGGTTTTGGACATTCACATGGAAATACTCATTCTTGAGCTTTTCTCTGAATGTTTGCCATGTAAGTGGTCCTAGCAAAGTCCATGCTTTACCATATTTAGGCTCTTGACTTCAATAAGAAAGATCTATATGAAAGCTTTTATTCTTCTAGTACTCAAAAAGCTAAACTTCACTCGATTTAGGCTAGCTAATCATCTGCCATGGTTGGTTTTCCCATCTCTCCTTTGAAATACCAATTAGCTTTGATAAACTTTGTGAGCTTACCAACTTCTGAAGGTTGGTGTTCTCTTGATTCTACTTCGGGTTGCCTTCAACCTATGGCATTTTCACCAACTATGAGATGCTGAATTTAAGCCCCTTGTTATTGGATCATAGTATGCATATTCATCATCATTTTTCCTATTTTCATATTGTCTATCCCCATTCTTGTTTCCTTCCTTTACCATGTTCATTAATTATTATAATATTTCACTTAAACCTACACTGAAAATCCATTTACTTATTGATTAGTATGAGTTTCTGAAACCTCTGCACAATTCTCTGATTGCATATTTTCTACTAATTTTAACACCACAACTTCTAACTTTTTGTGATCATTCATACTCATAAATTACCTAAATTAAACATATTTTTTATATACATAACGATATAAACATAATTCTTTGTAACATCTAAGTCTTAGTTCAATGAAAAGTGACATTAAATTAATACCTGTAAATCTAGTAACACTCGTATACATTTATGCACTATTGCATCATCTATAATCACCTATAATCTCGTAAACACATAATGATGCTAAAGAATCACCTATGAGAAATCACTTTTACACATACTAGATCACTAACTTTCATGATACAAACTTACAATTCTAGAATACATATCATAACTTAGACTTTTACATAAGAAATGAACTATATCACAACTTAACTTTACATTAAGATAATTACATTAAACTGACCTTTTTAAATCATTAATCACACATAAACATAACTGTAAAACCCATGTTAAAAATAATTAATAAATTAATTTGAGTAAATTAAAGGAAATAATTTTTTTTTTTATATTTAGCCTTTGGTATGGTATGTAATTAAGAATTAAGTATCGAGGGAAAAACGGTTATAGGAAAAGTTTCAGATATTGGTATGACTTGTGATTACATATTAATGCCAGGGGCATTTTAGTCCCAAAAAAAAAGGGAAGAGTTACACTTCCATTAATCATCTAAACGTACATTATAGTTACCAAAACTCCATCTCACAAAAACTTACGTTACCTTCCAAAGAATTTGCAGAACTCATCTCAACCCTAACTCCTAAATCAAGATTCATGTTCTTGAAAGAAGAATTCGATAAGAATCAGTCTTTCCTCCTTAATTAAGTAAGTTATCCTTCTATTTTCATTCTTCCTTTTTCAATTTATGCTTTTCGGGTTCTTTTAAGTTTTGGGAATGGAGGAGTAGTTACTGTTAGCATGGTAGTGGTGATGCGGTTGTGATGTAATTAAATTTTAATGGTGTTGCGAAGTGGTGTTGTGATGTGTAGTATGTGTATATCGTGTCTTGTATGGGTGTATATATATCGTGGAATTTTCGTGTGTGTATATGTATGAAAGTTGTAGTCTCAAGTAGTATGTGTGTGTACGCATAGATTAGAGTGGCAATGTACTTTGTATGTGTGTGTGTAGGACAACATGCTGGGACTTGTGTGAATGTCGATATCGTATGTTTTTATGTTAGGAGGATGTTGGGAAGATTATGGAATACAGTTTGGAAGCTTAGAGTATGGAGTTGAGGGTAGAGTTAAGGAGTAAGGAATATCAAGTCTTGAAACTATTGAATTCTAAGCTACCTTTTATCTTGGACAGGTACTAGAGAACGCGTGGTGTTGGATCAACTTGGGATTGGAACTTTAGGTACGAGATACATGTTTGTTGAATGTCTGTGTTAGGTTAGCAAAAATAAATTGTACTAATTGAAACTTGAACTTAATTGTATTGTTGGTTGTACTTAGCTTTGACTACCCACTGGTCGGGTCTAGTGGTGTTGGTGAGGTACCTAATGATCTTTGTGTGATATTGTCCTCGGTGGAATCCCATATTGAAAGGACCCATGTAGATCTAGGTTGGTTTATGGCACTCGAGTGTTGGGGAGTACCTAACACCAATATTTATATTGTATCTACATATTTTATGTGTTAGGGGTTATGAGTAACCCTAAGTCTTAGGATGTTGAGACTGTAATGGTTGTGGGCCTAAATGAAACATAAAATTTATTGTTTGTTGCATTTAGTAGTAGCATGCATATGTATGTGTATTTGACTAATACTTGTGTTACACGCACGCGTGTATGGTAACCTGTATTAGGCTTTGGCTCACCCTACAGGGATTGTTATTTTTTAGCTGCAAGGATAGCTTATGAGGTTGATGATGAGGTTTATGTGGAGGATTATGGATTTGACTATCTGTACTGTGATAAGCAGGGGGATTATTACTACCTTGATGATGGAGTTGGGGCACCATAGTTTAACTATAGGTAAGGACTTAAGATTGTAATTATTTTCTTTGGAATGGTTTATGATGAGACTTATGTGGTTGTTTGGAGTCGCCTGTGACTCCTTTAGATGATGCTACTTTAAATTGTTAGTTTTAAAGTTATAACATATTTAAGTACTTTCACTTATGGTGGTTGGGTTTGTTTACTGTTGTGATATGTGGAAATTAGGTGGTCGATATTTGACTTTAATTCAAATTTGACGTTATTAAATTGTGAGTTGGTAAATTTCATGTAATTAGTTTGTGGATCTTAGTTAGGTTGCAAGTTCTTAGAAGCCTGACTTGTCAATAGAAGTTAGGAACACGTGGCGAGTTGTAGCGTTCTAGGTTTAGGAGCGTTACAATAACTATATGAGCAAAAATTACATTAAGACCTCCTAGTACATAAATTCTAAGTACATCATTCTTGACTTAAATACAAAAGTATATTTACAATTCCAAAATACCATTTACATAAAAAAGAGGCCAAAACCTTTAGATAACTAAGTACATGACATGAACCATATGATCTGAAATTTTCAAAAGTAATCAACTCCTATTCACTCAAACCATCTGATTCATCTAATGTCATAATACCTTCCAAAGGAAACCAATTTTCATAAGCATTTAAGTCTAGATTTTCATTTCCTACTTTTGAGTCAAAACTTACTACTATATACTCAGGTATCTTTAAGACATAAATAACTTCTTGCACATCCTCATTCGCCAACTTAGGTCCTCTAACTTGATTTATTTCTTGTCCTTCATTAATTTCTACACCTAAATTCCTACTTGATCCCCAAAATTAGCTACCACCTCCATTTCAACTTCCTTCTTAATCTCATTTTCTCTTATCACACCATTGACATTCTCATTTTTTGCTTCTGCCTAAGCTATTGTTGCTTCTAAATTATTCTCTAATTCTTCTTTAAGATCTTCCTTAAGATCCTCTTCTTTTACATTCTCACCTACATTTTCTTGTTGAACTGGAAGTAGACTTTCAGGAGGTTCCACAAATGGTTTGAGCTCTTATGATTGTAAGGGTACTTCAGTACATACATTTCCAATCAATGAAAATCTTGGAAAACAATTTATGACTCAAACTAGATAGTCCCTAGGTACATGGGGAGTTCTAATAGGCATTTGATCAAAACCGGGTGGGTAATTCTTATCGAGTTCCACTATAGTAGGAAAGTACAACACCGGGACCATCATGGATACAATCCCCTTACCATGCATATACTTCTTCTCAAAAGTCACAACTATAGTATCTTCATTATAGAAAGGAACTAACTCATCCTCCATAATCTTCCAATTATCCTTCATACGACAAGATAATCCCCTCTTATAAGTGGTTATAATCTTATCTATCATATAAAATATCATCTAGTCAACTCACTCCAATAACAGCTTTTGCAAACGAACTTGATAATTAATGGGGGATTCTTATCTTTCCTTACCAAAATGTAACCAAGCATGGATAAGCTCATGTTTTCAAATTTAAAAGTAAACATAGCACAATATAAGTTAGATTAGTATTATCTTTTACTTGTTTTCATTTTATGTCATTTAGGTTCTTATATATATTGATAACTTAGATATACACCTACAAGTTTAAATCTTTTATGCCCACTTACTTTCCCCACTCTTAGTGTTCATAATGTCTAGTTCATTTTTAATTAGACACTTTAATGTCTGGCTCTTTATAAACCTTACTTTGATACCACCTAAAATTGTTATGACTTAAACTTAAGAAGTTGTGACAGCCCTACTATATAAACCAACCTAGGCTAGAAGTTATTCTTCTTAGTTGCAAACATAGGTATAGTCCACACAAGGCGAATGACAACTCAACCATCTTTAAAGCAGTCAAATAAGCACCTATAATATATAAGACCTATAGAGTAACACTTTACAAAATATATATTCACATATCTAAAGATAGTTTAGATCCTTTATTCAGCTTTATATACATCAAAAGTTTCAAAGTTTTCAAAAGAATCATACATCTCCATAAGAGGACTATGTTACATATCATGGATATAATAGTAAGCCAACAAAAACAATAAAGCCTTCTAGGAAGACCTTATAATCTTCTCACAAAAGAAAAACAAAAGTAGCATGAGCATTGATACATTCCTTAGACTTCAACACCTCACTTCCCAACCAATTAGAACTAACTTACGGGCAATTTCAATGAGGCATCTTTAGGTACTACTTCATAACTACAAAACAATATATTAGGATATGAGCTCAACTAGCTCAATGAGAAGGGACGGAGTTATAAGAGTACATTAACAAGCTTGTTTGTTTAATAATTAATTAAATGAAAATGTAACAAGCAAATGATAGATTATCACATAATGTTTAATCGGTCCATTGTGAAGTTGTGAAGTTGGAGAAATTTGTTTACTCTAACATGGATTTCAAGGAGTTTCAATGTGACACTATCAAACTAAATCCGGCTTGTGCAATCGAGAACACCATCCTCCCTATACAACTTTTGAACTACAATTCCTAACTTTACCACGACCCCTTATTTTCTCACTTAGTTCGACTAAGGATGAGAAATGAACCATTTTTGTTATCCTTATCGAAGTGTTGTTATTTACTTTGACAATTTAATTGTTACCCCTATTGGGTTCGTGAATGTTAAGTTCAATCTTAGTCAACTTAAGATTAGTCTAGGTTATAAGGTAAACAACTAAGTTCATACAAGTTAGACATGATATATTCAAGTAGAAAACAACACTTGGAGTTCAACTCCCAATCATTAATTAGTATCACAAGCACATATATAGCATATACACAAACAATCTAGCTAAAGCCACAAACAAACACTCTTACTTCTCCATGTATCCTAAAATGATACTTTTATGTGCCACGAAGCATCGATCTCAACTTACTTGTACCCATTGGTAATTACTTTGGATTGTTGCCTCCTTGTTCTTTAATTGTTCCTAAAAATATATAATAGATTAGTTTTTAAGCCTTAATTTACTAGTCATTAGTTTGTTTTGTATGTTTTTGAGTTGTTTTATGACAAAATTTATAAGTTATTTCCACTTATAAATCATAATTTGTTGACCAATCAATGGTTTTTACTAATGACCCTAAATTGCCAAATCTTCTAAGTTAAGTTCTAAGTAATTTTATAATAGTTTTATTTAGTAAAAAATCCTTTGAGTTATTCTCTAAGCTATATAGGAGTAATTTGTTACACTAATTTTATTCTTTGGAACAACCTCTGAATTTCTCTAAGTTAAGATCCCTATTAAACTACCCTCTAAGCTACTATCTGACTCTATTATTTATAGAATTTTTATTAAAATTGTCATCTGACTAAACTTCTAAATCCCTTGGTTTTACATTTTATTAAAAAATTTTACTTCCAAGCCACTCTCTAAGAATCATTCTAGTAAAAAATGCATTAATAGAATCTTTTAAGTCATCATCCGCCCCTTAGCCAATATCTCATAATTAGTTAATTTACTCACTTTGCTTCCAAGTTATAATTATGAGATTAATTTAAAATAGAAAATAATACTTCAAACAACCTTCCTTAGCTTTATTACTTCCATACTCCTTATTTAGTACATCATAGTTAATCAAATTTTTAATTTCAATAAAATCCTCAAGTTACTAAATTCACTTACAAATACTAAATGGAAATTTCCTATAACTCCTTTCTCTTCTACTCAATCCAACCAGTCCAAATTAGTATAAGTACTTTAACAATAAACCAAGCTTAGAATCCAAGTGGGTTATTAAAAGAAATATATTGTTTTTCACTAAAAACACTACTTTAGGCATAATTTAGGGATAAAAAGTCAATTAAAAATATAAAAAATAGTTTCACAAAAAAAATTTACATAGCAAATAAATATTAGTTTAGGATAGTTTATAAAAATATTTTGAAGTGAAAACTACGTCATTTTCCGTATTTATTTCAATTTAAAAAATTATATGATTTCTTAAAGATGCATATGATAGACACTAAAGTTATTTTAAATGATATTTTCCATAAATTCTATACATGAAAATATGTAGGAATAATTTTTCTCATAAATTTTTTGGGTATTTTTTTATATTTTTAATAAATTACTTAAAATCATATTGAAATTGGACCTCACATGAAAATGGACTTCCAGCCACATATGGCTACTCCCTCCTTATCAATAGCTTTACATAGTGGGTGAGGCTTTTGATGTTGGTGGTAGTTGAGCTCTAACAACCACCTAGGCTTTCATATCCTTTATTGCTTAGATTATACCTATTTTGTGTATAATTTCCCCTAATTTATTTATTTGATCTCCAAATTCCCTACTTAATTTTCCTAAATCCTACTTTGCATGAACTAAATGTTGGAGAGTGTTTTCTGAATTTTCCAAGCTATTTAGATGTTAAAATGGTTTTCTTTCTCTTTCCTCTAATTATTAGGCTTAAATACCATATCCTTTTGCATGTTAATTTAGCTTCAAAACTCCAACAAGTGTCCACTTGATTCCACATGCCTAAATTGATAAGTTCCCTATTGTTCTAAGTGTCCTTATAATTTTTGTTAATTTTTATTGATTTTCATACGTTATTTTGGCCTAAAATGTAAATATTAAGATATTTTAGCTAATTACGGGTATATGTATATACTTAAAAAATTACATACGACACATATTTATATATTTCTTATGTTAATTTATGTCTCATAATATTTTTTATTACATATATAATTTATCTTTAAAAGTTTATAGATCAACAAGACCTATTTTTATGTAATTACGATAAATAATACGTAATATAATAAAATTATACTATTTTAACTATATTATTATTTTACTATATTTTTAATATTGGGTTCTAGAAAGTCTTCTCGACTAATGTCTCGAGTCTATTCATAAGTTTTTAGACTAATCAGATTAGTTTCACTAATATCCTAAATTTGCCTATTTTATTCCTATTCATCAAATACAGGGTTCGCAATTCAACTTGGAAAATATGGTTTTATGACTAAAACTCAACCTGTATAGTAGCATATATACTGTATTTACTATTGATTATTTGGACTTTTAACTTAAAAATAGCTAACTTACTCATTTAACAAAGATTAACACTTGTAATTTAAGCGAAAAATCACCGAATCTATCCTTAAAAAGTTCATCTTTTAATATATTCAACATTTCCCTTTAAAATCAAGATCAACATATTGCATGTAATAAATATTCACTTAAATAATGTTTGGTGGTTAGATTTAAACAAAATATGTCAAAAATAGTGAATTTCTTATAAATTTTGGTTTATCGGTTTTTCACAAATGAAAAATTAACCAAAATAAAACAATAAATTTTAGTGACACTTTTTACATGGTAATTTTACATATGATATAGGGGGTTTATAAAAATTCTTTTTTAGAGAAACTACATCATTTGGGGTTTTTAAAATCAAAACAAAATTCGATTTTGAACATCTTATTTCTTAAGAGCAATATATAAGGTGAATGAGTTTTAAAAAAATAACAATTTTATATGAAAGTATACTTAAAATAATGTTGGAATAAATTTTTCAAAAATTTTAAGATAAAATTAAATAATTTTTATGAATTTTCGAAAATCAAGTAAGAAATTGAACTCATCGACAATAGTAGGGTATTTGTTGGCTAAGAAGAATAGGGCATTCAAAGTCGCTACGAAGAATGTCAAGAGTATCATCGAGAAGATGGTGATCACTTATAGAAATTAGCATGAAATGCTTCCCTTTGCTCTCATAGCTTATAAAACCTAAGTCAAAACCTTTACTAGAGTAACCCCTTATTTATTGGTATATGGAATTGAAGTGGTACTATCAATGGAAGTAACATGACCCCTGTTCCAAGTACTGGCAGAGACTTAGGTTAATGTAGCAAAGTAGGTCAAAGAGCGATTGGAGCATTTGAATCTCCTGATGAAAGGAGGCTCTTAGTAATGCGTCAATGCTACCAGCAAAGGATGATAAGGGCTTTTAATAAGAAAGTGCAACTGAAACATTCCAAAAAAAAAGAGATTTGGTGTTTAGAAAGGTATTATAGAACATGAAAGATCCCCAAGGCAAATTTGCTCCAAACTATGAAGGCCCTTATATTGTGAGAAGGGTATTATCAGGTGGTGCATTAGCATTAGCAAGAATGGATGGTCTATATCTGAAGGACCCTATAAATTTGGATGCTCTTAAGTTGTATTACCCATGAAATGCTGAGTTTAATAAAGATTCCATTTCTTCTTGAAAATTTGTTTATGGTTAATTGTTCATTGTTTGTTAGCAAAGTTGATATCCATGATGGTCATCGATCTCGGATGGTTATTGACTAGTAAACACTTCACCAATAAGTTCTTCTGTATCTTTTCCACTTGCCCTAAACACTTAAACACTAAATACTTGTGACCATATGAGATTAAGTGGTCCTTGAGATCTAATTTTTTGCAAGGAGTTTATTTTTCAAGATTAACCTAATTACAGGGGTTACAAATTAAAAGCTAGCAACGACAAGCACTAAATCAAAACATGAATGTGGTATAGCTAAAAGATTACGGCTAAATGCTTTGACTACATTATGTTGTAATAGAAGAAAACCCAGTTTAAGTCTTATACATAAGGTAGACTTTATTCCAAAAAATGAGAGTTGCTGCAAATGACAATTGATAAACACCATGGTAGCATTCTGCTTTTTAGATGAGTGAATATTAGGAATCAACATAAGGTATGCCGATTAGCTGCTATCTATGAAATTCTTTTGTTCCAGTTAAAACAATTTTGAAAAATCCCTAGAATATCCAAAGAAGGGTTCAAATAAAGTGCTTTAACAAAAAGCTTTTAGATCCTTAAAAAGATATATCATCTTTAGGATGCCTATTAGTTTAAGATAGGTTAATCGACCTTTTAAGTCGAGACCCTAGTTCAAAATCTTTTTACCCGAACTGTTCAAGTTGGGACCATAATTTAAGTAAGAATCTTTTACTCCAATCACTCAAGCAGGGACCATAATTTAAGTAGGAGCCTTTTTACCTCAATCATTTAAGTTGAGACCAACTTTACCTCGACTTGTTGAGTTAAGGCCATATTCATTAAGCACGTTAAGTCAGGGCCTTTTACTGCGACCTTCTAAGTCAGACATTTATTTATCAGACATTATCAGTCATAAACTATTTACTCAGACCTTTTAAGTCAGTATCTTATTTATCTGACAATTTAAGCTATTAAGTAGAGACATTAGTTATTTAACATTTCAAATCAAACTAATTTTAGTTGACCTCTCAAGTGAAGTTTTGATAGGAATCAACTCCTCCAACCAATCATACACAGCCGAATTTGGGGATTGCAAGGACTTATATGGAGAATACCAGCTCAAAACCGCATTCAGGACGAGGATTACTATTTTGATCTCCATCTTTTACACTATTATCGACCCGAGTGTTGAGCTCTCATAAGTACTAACACAGTTTTTGAGCTACCAAGCATGCATGCCAACCAACCAAGCAGCCATACTTATTGCCGAGCTCATACCATGATCTAAGTAACTCCCGAGTCGACTGGCATCAAACCTCTATCTGAGCTGAGTTACCAAGACACCTAACCTATAGAGGATTAACATGCTTTTCAATACTCAAGATCTAACTTGAATCAGATTAGGTTAGCTCTAACTACTGATTTTATTTTAACTTCATATGAACATAATCCTGCAATTGCCAAGTGGCCTTAAGATTCATTTCAACTTAATCAACCGTACTGCAAGCCTCTAACTGCCTCTTGATATGTATCTTTTGGCACAATATTCTATAATGATTCTTGACCTTAACATAAAATGTATCATTTACCATTTTTACTCCTTTTAAGAATGTTTTAGGAATCTTTTGTAAATTATCCCTTTTGTCTTTTCCTTATTTAGTGTAACCTTAGGTGTAGTCATATAAATACCTCACTTTCTTGTACATAGATAACACATTGCATTGTTGATTATTACAAGTTTCCTTTCCTAAATAACCTTAGTGTTCTCGTTTATCTCTTAACTCTCATCTATTTCCTTTAGCAAGGAGTAGTGATGAGTGACCTTATAGTTCGGACCAGTGAGTTACAGTTGACAAATTATAAGCGTAGTAGGATCAATTGGTATATCATATTCGATTGATAGCTACCTAAATTTTGCTAACCTTTTGTTTTCCCTTTTTATTCCCTTTCATTGTGGTGCTTCTCTGTATGTACTATCCTAAAGAAGCATCAACTTTGCTAGTATTAGAATACGGTTTTGAGAGGAAGTGTGTAAAGTTGCATTGAAGTTTTATTCATGTTTACTATTACTAGCTATTGTGTTCCTTCCATAGCAGCTGTAGTATGTTCAAGTGAGGTAAGTTTTGAAGTTGTGAGCTATAAAGTGGAGGTTTGTAAGATGGTAAGTGTCATTCCTATTGTTACTCTATTTTTTACTACGAAAACAGAGCAAGTTCATTTATGTTATATTTGAGTATATGTCGGGTGTTGAAATTGTTAAAGTGTGTTAGTAAGGTTTTAGGTAGTAAGTAGAAGTGTTTGCTGTGTATTGTGTTGTTAACCTATTGGACAAGTGTTATACTATGCTGGATTCAAGTGTTCAAGGTGTTATTGGAGGATTAAGTAGTGGTGCTCATACCGGCCGTATTCAAAATGATAGTAGTACCCTTAGGTCAGTCAAGGACAAACTTGATAGATTCACTAATCATGTTGAGAGTCTGGTTACTACAATGTAAGCCAACAGTAGCAACCATAGGGTATGCCTCATCATAACCTACTTGAGAATGTTCTCAAGAGACGACATAGCTAAGATGGTCGAGCTGATCGCCCAGTTCAATGCCATTAAGCTAGAGGACTTGTTGACCAAGCTACTAGATGAAGGTTGTAGTTAGAGGAGATAGAGGAGGATGTTGACAAGGAAGGTGTAGAGGCTAGCAGAGAGGAAGAAGAAGAGATTGAGTATTACCAAGCATAAAAGCAAGGATGCCAAGCTCCTCAAGGACTTGACAATGTCAAGGTCCAAATCCCATCCTCTAGTGGAAATGGAGATGTAGATGAATATTTAGAGTGGGAAGAGAATGTTGACAAGGTATTTGATTGTTATGGGTAAATACATGCAGTTAAGGTTTGACTTGCTGCACTTAAATTTTCTGGGTATGTTACCATGTAATGGAAGAATCCGAATACAGCTAAAGTAAGAGATGAGATGGACGATGAGGTATGTGAACTTAGGAAGAGATGAAGAGATTATTGAGTGAAAGGTTCCTACCCGAGATTTACTTACAAGGTACATTTGCAAAGTTATACGAACTTTGCCAAAGAAGCCAATCTATTGATGACTGTAGGAGAATTTCAAATGCTGATATCCAAGTAGACGTGGATGAACCAGAGGCTCATATAGTATCGAGGTTCATTTATAGACTCAAATATGAGATTTGCAACATTGTAGAAGTACAGAGGTTTTATACACTGGAAGAGGCCATTAAAGTAACACAGAGGGTTGAAAAGCAAAGAAGAAATGCTCCAAGCAAACTTGAGTCGAGTTTTGGTAAAAATAGGCTTATCTTTTTATTTTGGTAGCAAAGTTTTAATCAAAATTCCTTACTAAGAGAGATAGTTGTAAGCAACTATCTTATTGTATTTGGCAATAATGTCCCTTTTCATAAATTTTACCACTACTCCTTTGCATATGAAGTTGCTTCTACCCATTTAGTGAAATAGTCTATTACGACTAAGATAAACCTGTATCCTTTTGAGGCCGTTGGTCAGATGGGACCAATCATATCTATTCCCTATGTCATGAAAGGCCATGGAGCTGACAGCATATGCAGTTCTTGGGGAGGGGCATTGATTTTGTTCGTATATACCTGACATAAGTGATAATGCCTTACATGCTTAATACAGTTTGACTCCATTGTCATCCAAAAATATCCCATCCTCATGATCTTCTTAACCAATATATATCCATTCATATAAGGACCATAAAATGCTTCATGCAGTTTTTTCATTAACTTCTTAGCTTCTTCTTCATCCACACATCTTAACAACGTAGTATCAAATGACCTTCTATATAAGTCACTCCACTCAAGAGAAAGTGAGTAGCCAATCTCTTTAGTGCTTTTCTATCCTTTTTATTAACCTCTTCAGGAAACTCACCCGTTTGGAGGAATCTTTAGATATCATAATACTAAGGCTGCTTTTGTTCTTTTTAGTGGCTAAGCAGAAGGTCAGCTTTTTCTCTACTTAAATTTCAAGGGCTGATTTTTATCCCATCTGTAACTTTCACCACTGCCGCTAATGTTGCCAATGCATTAATAAACTGATTCTGGATTCTTAGAATGTAAAGAAATGAGACTTGCTTGAACCATTCAATCAACTTTCCTAATTGTTCATGATGCGATATTAACTTGACATTTTTCATCTTATATTCTCTTAGGATTTGGAGAGTTATAAGAGAAGAATCTCCATACACTTTACGCCTCTATATTCTCATGTCTAAAGCCATTTAGAGCCCCAAGATATAGGCTTCATATTTTGCTATGTTATTTATGTATGGGAATGCTAACTTGGCAATCACAGGGATATAATTACCCTCGAGTGATACCAATATTGTCCCTATTCCACATCTAAACACATTAACTACTCCATCAAAATACATTTTCTGTTCTGTTTTTTCACCACTTAGTTCACCTATTACCATCACATCTTCATTAGGAAACTGAGCTTTAAAACTATAGTCATTATCTTCTAATGGATATTCTACTCACTAATCTACTATAGCCTATCCCTTGATTGAGCTCTATCTTACATATTTAATTTCAAACTTAGAGAGCAACATTGGCTACTTAGATATTCCTTCGATCCAAGCCAATTTTTCTACTAAATACCTCAAAGGTTCATGCTTTACCAATAGATCCATTGGGTAATAGAGGGTATACTACCTGAATCTGTACATTACCCATATGAAGGCACAACATGTTCTTTCTACTTCTGTGTATTTCTACTCACCATTTGTGAACTTCTTACTTAGATAGTATATAGAATGCTATTTTCTATCCATCTCATCTCTTTACCCCAGCATATATCCCATTAATTTAGGGAAAATCATTAAGAAAAGTATCAGTAGTCGTCCAGGTATAGGAGTGACCAGTACCTAAGGATTCATGAGATATACCTTCCTTTTGACAAATGCTTGCTCACATTCTTCATCCCATTCTATTACTGTATTCTTCTTTAGGAGCTTGAATAATGGCTTACATTTGTTAGTAAGTCGCGATATGAAGCAGGCGATGTAATTTAACCTCCCCACTAGTCCTTTAGGGACTTTGGTGTAAGCATGTCTATGATTGCCTTCACTTTATCTAAGCCTACTTCGATCCATTTTCTATTGACTACGAAGCCCAATAGCTTTCTCGCAGTTACCCCAAAGATACATTTTCTAGATTCAACTTCAATTGAAACTTCCTCAACATTTCAAATAACTTTCACAACACATCAACATGATTCTCATCTTCTTTGGATTTTTCAATCATATTGTCCACATATTTTTCAATTTCTTAGTGCATCATGTCATAAAACAATGCATCCATAGCATGCTGATAAGTTGCCCTAGTGTTCTTAACCCAAAAGGCATCACTCTTTAGCAAAACATACCTTATGTGGTAATGAAAGTGGGCTTGGTTTTATCTTCCTCCACCATTTTCATTTAGTTATATCTTGAGAAACCATCCATAAATGAGAAGAGATGATTTTCGATCGTATTATCTACTAAGACATCAATATGTAGCAAAGGGAAATTGTCTTTAGGTGTAGCATGATTCATATCACGAAAATATACACATATCCTGACTTTCCCATTTTTCTTGAGCACTAACACCACATCAGCTATCTACTCGGGATAATTTGATACTTCTATGAACCCAACCTCTAATAGTTTCCTTACTACTTTTATTTTAAGCAGTATGCTGGGCTTCAATCACCTAAGTTTTTAGCTTTTAGGTTTCACATCTTCTCTCATAGGCAACTTGTGGACTACTATTGACAAGTCTAACCTAGGAATTTCCCAATAAGACTAAGTGAATATGTCTAAGTACTTTGATAGTAAGTGTGACAATTCTTGCTTTTGGTTGTCCATTAGATTACCCTCAATTTTTAGATTTTGTAGATTTTCTTCCATTCCCAAATTGATTACTACTATTAGTTCATCAATGACTACCTTACCTTATTCAAATCGATGCCAACTCTCTTGTATTTCTTTTGGAGTCTTAATATCATCTCTAATGTCTGACCTAGTAGTCGAAGGTGATCTTAGTACTTTTATCATTTACTGGTACGAGATATCTATAATTTTCGTTGTTTTTATCGAATCTTGGGAGTAAAGAAAAGAAAAAAGAAAAATCTAATAGTTAAATGACAAGAAAGGAGAAGTTGAAGGAAAGAAAGGAAATAGCTTTATTGACTGAAATCAAATGTCTAAAAGAGAGGGCCTAACTAATTGGACTAATTATGAAATTAAATGCTCTTAGCCAATATAAGTTGCTATTCTAAAGAGACCTATTAATTGGAACTAAAAATCATTTGCATAATGGAGCGGGGGTATCAATGTCTTTCTCTTTGTCTAAACTAATGCTGCATCGTTGAGCCAAAGCTTTCACTAAACTAGCTACTTCCAGCTCTTATACATATGTAAGTGTTGGAAAAGTCTAGCAAATGTCTAGAAAATTCGTAGGAGCATTGTATAGCTGATCTCCTCTTTTTCTTCTGATCTTAGCTTTCATAACTTGAACTTTTACTTTAATGGGCTCATATCCTAGCATGAAGGTTCTAATTTGCTGCTACTTTAATAGGCTCATATTCATCTAACTCTTCACTTCTGATGTACGGAATAGTTGTCTCCTTGTAAACTTCATAATCCTACTCCCCAAGAATGGTAACCAACTACTCATTGGTAATGAATTTGACCTTCTAATGTAGACTTGAAGGAATTTCCCTTACTAAATGGATCCAGAGCTTACCCAATAGAAGGTTAAAAGTTTGTAATATGTCCAGAACATGGAATGAGATAGTGAACACATATAGGCGAATCTTAATCTATAGCTTGATTTCCCGAAGTATATCTCTCTTTGATCTATCAAAAGCCTACACT
Organism: Lumnitzera racemosa; assembly: GCA_024138005.1. Classification (NCBI taxonomy): domain Eukaryota; kingdom Viridiplantae; phylum Streptophyta; class Magnoliopsida; order Myrtales; family Combretaceae; genus Lumnitzera; species Lumnitzera racemosa. The sequence continues at coordinate 86,957,303 of JAMXBC010000010.1, read as the reverse complement.
ACTATTAAATTGGGCTTATCTTAGTCTAATCTACTTTAAGTAGATTTAGTGTCGCTAATGGACATACGCTCAACAAAGAGCCACTGTCAATCAACATGAGAGCCACTATTTTCCCTTCATACTTAACCATTATAAAGAGGGGTTTTGTGTGATGACTCCCCTCCTCACAGAACTCTTCTAGCGAAAATGAGATCTGGTCTATTAGAAACACTAAGTTGACTATTAGTCCCCAACTTTTCCATGGAAATCCCTTCAGGTACCTTAACATCCTTTAGAATATTGATTAGGGCTTCTTAGTGAGTATTAGACAACAATAACAAGCCCATCAAAGAGATCCAGGCTGGTACTTTGGCTAGCTGGTTTATAATTCTGTACTTACTAATCTTTACTATCTTCTTAATGGTGTTCTGGTCTTACTCATCTACGTCCTCAAGAATCTTACAAGAAGCTTCTTCTACTGTATCCTTTTTCTGAGACTCTTTGCTCAAATCATACACTCACCCTGAACGAATAAGCCTTCTAACCATAGGTAGTAAGTATCCTGTAGTTTAATTCACCCTTTGGTAGTTTAGAGGGGCAACTTTATAATTCTCTAGGGCTAATGGGACATTAAAGACAATCTTCTTTGTCTTACCCAATCCTCTAACCATATCATCCTTCCTTAAGTACTCAAAAACTAAGGATTTAGGCCTATCTCCAATCATCCTAACTGCTTTCTTTACTTCCTTAATGAGTCTATTCTCCTCCTTAAATTTAGGACCCCATCTAGTGGATGGTACATTAGTATATATTCTTAGTAGACAAGAATAATTAACCAGGTACTCAAATTTGCCTAACAGTTCTCCTAAGGTGTCGACCGTTAAATCCTCAACTTCATATCCCTTCTTGAGTTCCCTCTTGATACATTTCTTTCATGGCTTTAGGATCAGCATAGCCATAATATCATCCTTCTTTACCTTCCCATCCTTTAGCAATTGATAGATTACTAATGTGGTTCAAGTTCTATCTTTGAGATTTATGTTCTACAAATGCTCGATTTGCCTCAGATTCCATGCTATTTCTTCAATAGTGATAGGGAGACTATATAAATAAATTTCTAGTTCGGGTACCTCAACTATGATCATGTTGATCAAGTGTAAGTGATTTAGTAGAGGATTATTACCTACATTCAGTTGAGGAGTTCAAATAAAGTTTAACTGCACCAGCTTGGCATCAATAAGGTCTTGGATCTTATGCTTAAGTTTTCCATACTAGTCCGTAGAGTAGTACACTTACTTGAAATGATACTCACAATAGAGTTTTGGATTATAGTCCTTCAGCTTTTGACCCTCTTTTGATATTTCAAATGTTAAGAGCTTCTCCTCCCTTAGTTGTGCAAGGATATGGCTTAAGGGAATGGATATCTTAGTGAACTACCTCCTTAGTAAGTAATTGCTTGGGCTTAGATTAGATGCAGGATTCTAACATCTTGATATGGTTGCTCGGGATGCAAGCTTGTTAAAGTTGCTAGTGTTTACCACGCTAACAGTAGCCTCCTTAGCTTTGTTAGTAAACTTTACAGGAGGTGTTTTCTTCTCAATTTCTTTGGGGTTAAGGAGCTTGCTTGAAGAGATGGCTTCCTTAATTCGATACCCTATGGCTACAATTTTTGCAAAGTTAGAGGTAGTGTAATCTACCAAATGTTGATAGAACAGGTTGCTAAGAATCTTGACAAAAGTGAAAGTTAGATCTTTTTCTATCAACGGAAGGGTTACCTTAGCTGCTACACCCCTCCACCTATAGACATACTCCTTGAAACTTTCATTAGCTTTTTTGTACATGTTTTTCAGATCCTTCGTAGATGTGGAAACACCAAGATTGAACTTATAATAATTTTAGAAAGCCCAGGCTAACTTCTCCTAAGTACTTATTTCATTTAAGTTAAGTTGGGTGTACCATGTCAAGGCTGGCCCAATCAAACTATCTTGGAAGGTCCGCGCCTTCACCTTATCATACTTTATGTACTTGGTCATTTTCTAATATATATCTTGGTATGAAGCTTTAAGTAACCGATCACATCATATTTCTCAAACTCTAGAACCTTAAACTTTTCCAGGAAGGCATCGTCTTCATATGAGGATAAGTGAATCATCCTTACCTGCTAAAGCTCGTCTACCACTTTCATGGCTTTCATTTTTCTCGATCAATTTTTGCATGAACTTCCTTTCCATCTCCTTCTGTTTTTCCTCAAATCCTTTCCTCCATGACTTAGCATTAGGGACTAATTCCATGTCTTCTAGTTCAGGGAGAAAGGTCATGTCTACATTCCGGTTAGGTTTGACTTAGGTTATCTAGCACTCATTGCGAATCTCAATAGCATGAGTGATAGCTTAAATATGCTCACTTATTTTGATCATGTTCTGTTCTAAGGTTGCAATTCTTGGGTCAAGCTTGACATTGTTGCCACCACTATTGACTTGGCAAACTTTTTCAATTGTCATAAGTTGACATCTTTATTTGCAACAAGTGAATATCGGGCTTCTAACAAAGTCTACTCGTTTATGTGCTATCTTCAAAATCCCACAAAAGTCCCAATTGATTAGTTAGACCTCTTATAAGAATAAAAGTTTTGATCTTTTTTTTTTCAAAGGTATCCATGAGCATAAGATTGTACAATGAATAAAGACTTTTATTTGAAGGAGCTATAAATTTATTAATATCTAATATTTGGACCTAGACAACAGACTAATGAAGTTTATGACAAATCTCCTAACAATAAGCTAATCCTTTGTCTACAACAGCCTGTAGGCTTGAGACTACCTTGGTTTTCCATGTCTATATTACATAAATTATAAGATTACATTATTATTTATAACAATAAAAAAAGTACAACAAAATTTACAACAACATTACAAATAATATTAATAATTTTGTAGCTCCCTTAGTTTAAGCCTTTACATCTCACAACCCTTTACTCAAAAAATAATTAGTCTACGGCACATAAGATATATATTTTACAAAACAATGTAAATGATAGCATGTACAATACAAAGAAGAAGATACATATATAAAAACAACAAATATAAGAAAATATAAAAAACAACAAATATGAATCAAAATACATAAAATTGATGTAGTATGTCGCACATGCATGCGATGCCATAGGAGTCAATAATTAATAAATCATAAGAATGAAATTATTATTAGCCTATAGTCAACATTCATACACATTTATGGATATAAGTGTATGAAGATTTAAAATTGATTTTTTGAAATTAAGGTTCCCGGACACTTATATATATAAGTGTGGTAATTATTTTAATTTTTGAAAAAGAAGTCTGTTACACTAAAATTGGCTTTCGGCTATGTCTAATAAACATAACTAAACATCAATTAAACACGACAAAAACTTATTAGCTGCATTTAATAAACGTAGCCTTATAACATAACAAAAGGCACTTGTGTCGCGGACTCCCTGAAGATGACCATAACTATGAGTTTCCTTAAAGCCCATATAAGAGGAAGCCTAAAGTTCATATCCATTAAAGCTTTTAGAAGGAGGAAGTTTCCAGAAGGTCCTAGAATATCCTAAATCCTTGTATATTAGTAGGTAAGGGGTAGGTAACATTAGAATTATAAATGTAATATAGACTGTTAAATCGAATTAATCTTAGCCATTCATTTTAGGAGGACACTTGTATATATAGGGGACTTCCCCTCAATTGTAACTATTAGTTAATTGAGTAAAGTTCATTTGTGTTCTAAAGCTTCTCTCTCTAATATCTTCTCTCCTTCTCTTGATTATATTATGAGTTATTGTAGGAAAGGCCAACTTAGCTCTCTTTGGGGTTCTCAAAGAGTCAAAGTGCTATACATGTAAGTGGGAGCAAACAATCTACACATAACAAGTGGTATAAAGCTAGGCTTGAGAAGCTATGACTAGAAACAAGACTGATGCGGTTAAGTATGACGAAACTCTAATGACTCTTTTCAGTAGATGAGTTGACCTAATGGGAATCAAGCTACTGAACCACTGACTTACAGCCAAGCTCAAGGACTAAAAGGACTGGCGAGATGAATCCTCTTGTTCCAACCGACTCTTACCAAGGTCGAGTACTTTTTTGTAAAGTCACCCTTCATACCAAGCTGAATAACTACCCATTTCTCTATAGTGCGAAGAATTAAAGAATACTCACTTGTGCTTGAGCTCTCCAATGACTCGGTATCTTCCTTACTGAGAAGTCGAGATAGAGAGATTCTAAGCTGACTAAGCTACCCTTGCTTAAACAAGCAAGCTGTAAGCCCCTAAAAATTGAATTTAGGATAACCGAGTCTAGATTTAGGGCCTTTAAGAAAAATTATCCGATTGAGTCCAAACTTTATAACTAAGATAGAAAAGTTAGATGAAGTGACACAATGAAGTTAGATTTTCGAAACAATGACCCAAAGTCTCAATTTTGCCCTTAGAATTAGAATTATTAAATATAGTACTAAAATGATCGAAACTCCTAAAATTGAGCTTGGATTGCAACGATAACTTAGAGATAAGTTAATTAGGCTCCAAATCATACTCGTATTTTTATGAGTATATCTAGTATAAATAATAATTTTACTCGTAAATTAATTCTAAATTACATAATTATATACATATTGTGCTGAATTCATGAAATTAACTAAGAATCATATCTTAAAAATAAAAGATATGTTATAAACATAATTATATGAGTATAGTAAATACTACACATGAGATATATACATGGGATATATACCGTACATTAATAAATAATTCAATCTTAATAAAATATACCTAAAATGTAAAAAATAATAGCAAATCTTATCCAATTCACGCAAATTACGGATTGAAATCCTGGAATTCACCTTAGCAAGTTGGGAAAAACTTGAGGATGCTGAATCAAAAGCAAGTTGGTAGGATTTGGTCACCTCCTACTTGCATTTATGAAGAAAAAGCAAAAAAAAAAAAGGAAAAAATCAATAAGGATAGCAACCAACCCAAAAAATTATAAAAAGGACTTAGGACATCACTTTGCAACTTTAGAAACTAGAAACACTTAAAGGAAGTTGGGAAAAAAATCATTATAAAAATAGAAAGAAAATAGAAAGACAGGGGAACCATTGTGCCCTAGCCATAAGTTGGGATTGTGACTTCACCACCTATTAAGATACTGTATTAAAGTATCCAAAGACCCAAGAATACTTCTGGCTATATTTGTAGTTAGTTGATTATGCGCATGCTGTGTGTATGTATGATACTCAGTTGTGACAGGAGTTGAACTCCTTAGTATGTTGTTTTGCATGTTCACATTGTTTTTGTATTGTATGAACTTGTTTGGCCATCTCTAATTAAAACTAACATTTATTTGACTAAAACAAAACTGGACATGCATAACACCCATTAGGGGAAACGATTAAGAATGTTCGGCCAAATACCGACTTCCTTTGATGAAGATAGCTGAAATGGTCTTTTCCCCATCCTTAGTCGAACTAAGTAGCAGACGAGAAGGTCGCGGCAAGGGTAGGGACCATGGTTTGAAGGCGGTCATAGGAAGAGGGTGTTCTCCTTTGCATAAACCCAGCTTTGGTCTAACTTAAGTTGCGATGAAACTCCTCAATCCGGGTTAGAGCAGATGTAATTTCTCTAACCTCATAGTAGACTGGATAACATTGTGCAATGTTTTATTTGATTGATTGCATTGCATTTCATCTCATCATAATTAATAACCTTGTTTATGATTGTATAGTACTCTTCTAACTTTGTCCCACTTATTAAGTTAGTTGTGCTCTGATCCCTATAGACTCTTTTGTAGGTGCTGAGTGAGGTCAAGATGTTCCCATACCACCGTTCCTAGGTTAGTGTGCTATTGTTTAGGAAAGTAAGGAACGAAGAACAAGGAATCAATTGAACTTAGGCTTTTGAATTTTTGTAAGTTTTTTAGGAAACTAACTGGGAATTCCCTGGGATGCCTACTAGTTTCCTAACTTATTATATATATATTACAAAAACTATGGTTTTTAATAAACTCTAATTGTAAACTTTAACTTTGGATGTAAAACGTTTGTATAAATACTATTGCAGCACGAGATAACAGGTTGTATAGAACAGGTATTTTGTAAAGCTCTACCATAGGTTTGGTTATTAACAGATATTAAAATAGACGTTTCAAGCTAATTGAGTTATGTATGCCTTGTGTATACTATATCTACAATAACAGCTATGAGGTCAGCTTCTATCTTAGGATAGTTTACACGGCGAGACTGTTATGACTCCTTCTGTTCGAGGCGCGACACAAGTTGTCCGTACTTTTTGTTTACATCTTTAATAGCCTCGCTAATGTAGCATCGCTAGGTGTACAATATCATGTCTAGAATCCATTGCACCAATGATTGTTTTCCTTATATATTCATTTTTACCCTTTTATATCTTGTACATTACTTCTTTAGGAAATGCCCTTTTTATCTTTTCTCTTTTTAGGCAAGTTACCCTAACTTATGGGTATAAATACACTTATACTTGTAGTTAAAAGGAGAATTCAAATTACCATTAATACACTTTTGTGTTTTCTTCCTTACATAAACCTCTATTTACTTTATGTATTACTCTTATCCTAAACCTTGAGCAAGGCTAGGTGGCGAGCAATCTCACCGGACCGATTCATCTATCATATCAAATTACACTATGAGTCCTCGAAAGTTCCATTAGTGCGTCATATCCTCTGAAGTTATTTGATTGTTTTGCTTGCTTCTTCATTTGTATTCGTCCTATCTTGCGCCATTCCCCATTATTTCTTTCGAGCTTTCTACAAGGTCGAACCCATCTAGTGACCAGCTTTATCTGTTCTTGGTCACGGTCCGCATCATCTTAGTATCAAAGTAGAGGTTTTATTTGAGTTGTTGGTTTCTCTAAAGTTCTATTTATACTTTGTTCTACGTACGTAAAATAGAGCAAGTTACTGTATTCATCTTAATTGCATAGTTTTCTAGCTGTTGATTTTCTTATAAGCAACAGTATTTATTTGGACTTCGAATCAGTAAAGAAAATGATAGATCCAAGTGTAAATGTTGGTGCTGAAGATGACAACAGTAGAGTTGTCCACCATAGACGACAATCACAGGAGACACCATGAAGTACTAACGAGAGACTTAATGAGGTGGCTGACCTCTTAGTAGATTTAACCCGAACTGTTCATACACTAGCTTGTTAACCCACTGAGGCCGCGTAAAATACCTTACAAGCTGCTTAACCTATTAAAGGTCAGAACCTAGCTTAATTAGTTCAAAGTGGAGGAGTAAGTGGACGAGTAAGGTGAAGGATAGACCTAAGAGAGCTTAATGAAGAGGACAAGGAAGAGTATTTCGCAGAAGAGCATGTACGAGTCCCAAAATGTCTGACCATGTGAAGCTTTAGATTCTAAGCTTTAATGGATTTGGGAATGTCGATGAATATTTGGAGTGGGAAGAGAGGGTGGAGCATGTTTTTGATTATTATCATTACAAAGATTACAAGAAGGTGAGAATTGTTGCTGTAGAGTTCTTTAGATATATTGCCATGTGGTAGAAGAATTTCTAGGCCATGAGGAGATGAGAAGGCTATCGAAAGGTTAATACTTGGCCCAAGATGAAGAGAATATTCAGAAATAGATTCGTGCTAGAAACTTATCTTAAAGATACTTTCACTCAACTTCAGGAGCTGAGATACAAAGGCTGGACTATTGACAAGTATATTCAAGAATTTCAAATGCTTATGATCCGTTGTGAAGTGGAAGAACCATTAGCCTAAACGATCTCAAGATTCATTAGTAAGTTGAGAGGAGACATTTGAGACATTGTGGAGCTCCAACAATGTGATACAATGGATGAAGCTGTTATGATTGCCCACCAAGTAGAAAGGCAAAGGAGGGGTCGACTAGGGGTCGACTAACGGCCAGGATGCCGACTAACTAACTTGGATAGACAAGTCATTGAACTCAATCAAATACCAAGTTGAGCCAAGTAGAAAGGCCGACTTGATGGTGAAGTGTTGACTTGAACTTATGAAAAGGGGCAAGGGTCTGGTAGAAAGACATGCTAGATCAAGTGCTTTAAGTGTCAAGGGTTCGGACATATGCTTGCTCAGTGCCTAATCCACGGGACCATGGTCATCAAGGGAGAGGTCCCGAAGCTAGAAGTAGACAGTACAAGTGAGGAACTTGAAGAGGAAGAGGTCCTTGCTAAGAAAGAGTTTATTGAAGAGGACGTGTTTGCTGAGGACTTGGACAAGTTACTCATGGTTGTCCGATGAACTATGAACATGGAACCCTCATGAGAAGAAAAGCAAAGAGAAAATTTGTTTTATACCACCTGTAAGGTGAATGATCAAGTGTGCACCCTCATCGTAGATAGTGGAAGCTATACCAATGTGGCATCAACTGAACTTGTTTTAAAATTGAAGTTGTTGACTGTTGCGGATCCGAAGCCATACAAATTGCATTGGTTGAATGAGAAAAGAGCATTACATGTTACTCGGCAAATACTATTGTTGATCACTATAGGGAATTACTTAGACCAAATTCTTTACGACATATTGCCTATGTGCACTTAATACGTATTACTAGGTAGGCTGTAGTTGTTTGATAAAAGAGTTATCTACGACGGCTATAAGAACACGTACATGTTCAATGACCAGAAGATCACTCTGAACTTGTTGCTATCTAAAAGAGTTAACAAGTTACAGAAAAAACTTGCTGGCGAATCAAAGAAGGCTCTAGCGATGAGTAGAGTTAAGCTTCGAGATGCCATCAAAGCTAACGAGCTGACCTTCATGTTGATTAGGTGCCTATTAGAAGTGAAGGAACGAGGTGAATTACCTTAGGAAATCAAAGAGTTACTAGACAAATATGCCGATTTGTTTCCAAAGCAATTACCTGAGGAGTTGCCCTTAATTCAAGGCATAGAGCAGTGCATTGACTTAGTATCTGGCACTGCACTGCCGAATAAGCCAACCTATCAGATGAACCCCAAACAGGCTATTGAGCTTCAACGATAAGTCAATAAGTTGCTAGAAAGAGGATATGTAAAGGAAAGCCTCAAGCCTTAGGCTATACTAACCCTTCTAGTGCTAAAGAAAGATGTAACCTAGTGAATGTATGTAGATAGCCGTATCGTAAACAAGATTACTATCAAGTATAGGTATCCTATCCTCAAGTTGGAAGATATGCTGAATGAATTGAGTGGAGCTAAGATTTTTAGTAAGATTGATCTTAAGTCCAGTTACCATCAGATTTACATAAGGTCAGGAGATAAATAGAAGACTGCATTTAAAAATCGGCATAGACTCTATGAGTAGATGGTCATGCCATTCGACCTGTCGAATGCCCCAAGTACTTTCATATGATTGATGAACCACATGTTAAGACATCTAATTGGAAAGTGTGTCATGGTGTATTTTGACAACATATTAGTCTACAATGTCGACATGTCGAGTCACTGCAAACATCTCCAAGAAGTATTGGATATCCTCTGTATTAAGAGACTATTCAACAATCTCAAAAAGTGTTGTTTTTGCTAAGAGGAAGTGGTATTCTTAGACTATGTAGTTAATGAAGGAAGCTTACGAGTGGATGATAAAAAGATTCGAGTAATTATAAAATGGTCGACTCCTACTACTTGTGTCAACGTAAAAAGTTTCCATGGACTGGCTTCATTCTATAGACGATTCATCAAGAATTTCAGCACCCTAGTTACGCCTCTTACTGAGTTCACCAAAAAGAATACTGATTCTAATGGGAAGAAAGGGAAGAGAAGAGCTTTACTGAGATAAAAGAGAGGTTGACCTTTGCCCCAATGTTGGTTCTACTTGACTTTGAGAAAATATTTAAGCTGGAATGTGCTACTTTAGGCATTAGAATAGGTGCTATTCTAATGTAGGAAGGCTGATCAATTACCTTCCATAGTGAAAAGCTTAAAGGACCATAGTTAAATTACTCCGTGTATAACAAAGAATTCTTGGCACTGATTTGAGCATTGCAAGTATGGTAGTATTATTTACTACTAAGAGAGTTTGTCATCTACACTAACCATAAATCTCTAAGGTACCTTAGAAGTCAAATGAAGTTATCGAAGTAGCAAGCGAGATAGGTTGATTTCCTCGAAGGATTCAATTTTGTGATTAAATACAAGTAGGAAAAAAGCGATGTAATTGCAGATGTTCTTTCGAGGAGACATATACTTTTAACTGAACTGCAAACTAGGTTGTTTGGGTTTGTAAGTATCAAAGAGCAGTATTCTAAGGATCCACACTTTGGACCTATAACCATGTGATGTGCTAGTGGAAGGACAGTGGATGAGTATCATGTAGAGGATGGTTACTTGTTTCGAGGTAGAAAATTGTACATGCTAACCTATTCACTGCAAGAACTATTGATCAGGGAAGCCTATGATAGAGGACTCTTCGAACATTTTGGAGAAAGAAGGACTTATAAATTGTTGAATGGTCGCTTCTTCTAGCCGAGAATTAGGAGAGATGTGCACCAAGTTGTCGAAAGCTGTACTGTATGCAAGAGGGCTAAGTGTTAAGCTGAATAAGGTAAAGCAATGCCTTTACTAGTTCCAATGAAGCCCTGGACTGAATTGAGCATGGACTTTGATCTCGAACTACCATGAATATCCGAGGCAAAGATTCTATAATGGTTATCGTAGATCGATTCAGTAAAATGGCATACTTCATCCCTTACACAAAAACTAATGATGCTTTGGCTATTGCTTCTCTTTTCTTATAGGAGATTGTGCAGTTATGCAACGTGTTGAGAAGTGTAGTCTCCGACACGCATCTAAAGTTCTTAAGCCACTTCTAGAGGACATCGTGGCATTGGATGGGGACCAAACTATTATTCAATACTTCCTGTCACTCCCAAACTAACGGGCAAATAAAGGTGGTTAATCACACTTTGGGATCACTACTTCGAGCTACAATAGGAAAAAGCTTGACTGATTGGGATGCCTACTTGCCAATAGTCAAGTTTACCTACAATTAGACAATACATGTCACTACTAAGCAAACTCCCTTCAAAGTGGTCTATGGTTTTAATCCCGAGTTTCCCCTCAATCACACCATTGCACCTGTACCCATGTAGGAAGACCCTAACATGAAGGCTAGAGCACAATCACTTCAACACATTTATGACAAAGTCACTTGGTACATTGACCAAGCAACCAGTAAAATACGAGAGAAGACAAAGGGGAGGATGGCTAAACAATTCCAGCCAGGAGACTTAGTATGGTTGCATCTCAGCAAGGAATAGTTCTCAAACAAGAGGAGGAACAAATTATCTACAAGAGTTAAAGGACCTTTCAAAATCCTCTAAAAAATCAATGATAATGCCTACAGATTGGAATTGCCTGAGGACTATAGGGTTTCTAACGCTTTCAACATTACCGACCTCAATCCGTATCACCCTGATGGAAAATTGAATGAATACCATTCAGATTTGATCCCAAATCTAAAATTACCCGAAAGGAATGATAGGAATCAGGCTACTGGACTATTGACCCGCAACCGAGCTCGAGGATTAGAAGGATTGGCAAGACAAATCCTCCTATTCTAACTAACCCTTGTTGAAGTCAAGTACTTCCTTGTCGAGTTACCTTTCATACCGAGCTAAATGATTGCTCATCTCTCTATAGTGTGCCAAATTGAAGAATACTCACTCACGCCCAAGCCCTCTAATGACTTAGCATCTTCCTTATCAAGAAGTCAAGATAGAGAGACTCTGGACTGACTAAGCTACCCTTGCTCGAATAAGCAAGCTATTCATACTTTTTGTCTACATCTCTAATAGCTTCGCCAATATAGCATCGCCACGTGTACAGTATCATGTGTAGAATTCATTATACCAAATGATTGTTTTCCTTATATATTCATTTTTACCTTTTTGCATCTTGTACATTACTTCCTCAAGAAATACCCTTTTTGTATTTTCCCTTTTTAGGGAAATTGCCCTAACTTATAAGTATAAATACCCTTATACTTGTAGCTAGAAGGAGAATTCATATTATCATTAATACACTTTTGTGTTTTCTTCCTTATGTAAACACTCTATTTACTCTTGGCATCACTCTTATCCTAACTCTTGAGTAAGGTTAAGTAGCTAGTAGCCTCACCGAACTAATTCATGCATTATATCAAATTATGTCGTAAGTTCTCGAAAGTTCTATTGGTGCGTCATATCTTATAGAGCTGTTCTTGGGTTTTGCTTACTTCTTCATTCTCATTCGTCCTATTTTGTATGATTCTCCATTATTTCTTCAAGCTTTTTGCATGCTTAGAGCAATAATGTGACTAGCTTTATCTGTTCTTGGTCATGGACTGCATCATGACTAATCTAGGGTTGTCCAAGCGTATGAGTCTTCCAACAAAGGTCAGGTTAGTGAGGCTAGAGCTATCCATAGGGGACCTAAAGGATCAGATGAATGGGTTGACGACAGCATGAAGAAGCTAGGGGAGGAGCTTCAAGGGAAGATGTTTTTAGCCTTTAAATAGGCGGTAAATGACCTTCAGAAAAAGGACAATAACTTAGAGGGGATAGTATTTGCCTTGAGAAGGGAGGTCAAAAGGTTATGAGCTATATTACAACAAGGCCATGTTATTGGCCAAGGGTTAGTCCAAACAGGATCCATAAGGAGGATAAACATTCCAAAATTGAAGCCCTACTCATGAATAAGGAGCATAAAAGAGATTGACAATTTCTTATGGAGCTTGGAGAGGTACTTTGATGCATTAGGAGTGTTGGATGATACTTCTAAGCTCAGTTTAGCCCTTATGTTCCTAGAAGACATAGCCATACTATGATAACGAAGAAGGTTAGATGTGCCAAGCGAGGTGCCAATGATATAACTACCTAAGAGGACTTTAAAGCAGAATTAAAGGCTTAGTTCCACCTTAGCAATGCTAAAAAGGATACTAAGCCCTGATTGAGAAGGTTACAACATTGGGGCATTATTTAGGAGTATGTGAGAGAATTCTTTGAGTTGCTACTAAAGATCCTTGATATGAGTGATAAGTACGCAATGTTTGCCTCCCAAGATGGGTTGTAAGTATAAGCCTTGTATTTGACGAATAAGAATCAAACGAGTAAATTTAGGACATTAGTGAAACTAAACTGATTAATTTAAAAACTTACTAATAGGCTCAAGAAATTAGTCAAGGAGACCCTGTAGACCCAAATATTAAAAATATAATAAAATAATAATATAGCTAAAATAGTATAATTTATTTATATTACGTATTATTTATCGTAATAACGTAAAAATAGGTATCGTTAGTTTGTAAACTTTTAAAGATAAATTATATATGCAATAAAATTATTATAGAACATAAAATAACATATGGAATATATATATATATATGTGTGTGTGTGTGTGTGTGTGTGTGTGTTGTGTGTAATTTTTAAGTATATACGCAAACCCCATAATTAGCTAAAATACCTTAATATTCACATTTTGGGCCAAAATAACATTAGAAAATCAGTAAAAATTAACAAAAATAATAAGGAAACTTAGAACAATTGGGAACTTATCAATTTAGGCTTATGGAATCAAGTGGATAGATGTTGGAGTTTTGAAGCTAAATTAACATGCAAAAGGACATGGTATTTAAGCTTAAGAATTATAAGAGAGAGAAAGAAAATCCATTTTAACAACTAAACAGCTTAGAAAATTCAGAAAATACTCTCTACCATTTAGCTCATCCAAAGTAGGATTTGGGAAGATTAAGTGAGGAATTTGGAGATCAAAGAAATAAATTAGGAAAATTATACACAAAATAAGTGTAATATGAGCAATAGAAGGTACGAAACCCTAAGGGGTTGCTAGAGCCCAACCACCAGCACAACTACCAAAAGCTATACCCATCACCTAAAGCTATCGACAAGGAGGGAGCAGCCATTAGTGGCCAAAGGTCCATTTTTTGGGAAGGTTTAATTTCAACCTAATTTTAAGTAATTTATTAAAAATACAAAAAATGCTCAAAAAAATATGAAAAAAATATTATTTCTACATATATTAGTATATCGAATTTATGAAAAATATCATTTTGTATAAATTTAATGGCCATCATATACGTCCTTAAGAAATTAGACAATTTTTAAAGTTGAAATAAATACAGCAAATGACATAGTTTCCACTTCAAAAATTTTCTATAAACTATCCTAAACTAATATTTAATTACCATGTGAAAGGTTTTCATGAAACTATTTTCTATATTTTTATTTGATTTTTGAGCCTTAAATTATGCCTAAAATAGTGTTTTTAGTGAAAAATAGAATATTTCTTTTAATAGCCCATTTACATTCTAAGCTTAGCTCATTATTAAAGTACTTATACTAACTTGGAGTGGTTGGATTGAGTAGAAGAGAAAGGAGTTATAGAAAATCACCATTTAGTATTTATAAGTGAATTTAGTAACTTGTAGATTTTATTGAAATGGAAAATTTGATGAACTATAATGTATTGAATAAAGAGTTGGGAAGTAATGAAGCTGAGGAACGTTGTTTGAAGTATTATTTGCAGTTATAAATCGATCTCATAATTGTAAATTGGAAGAAAAGTAAGTAAATTAATTAATTGGGAGATATTGGTTAAAGGCAGATGATGGCTCATAGGATTTTGTGAATGAATTTTTCACTAGAATGATACTTAAAGAGTGACTTAGAAGCAAAAATTATGAATAAAATGTAAAAATAGGGGATTTAGAAGCTTCGTTAGAGGATGATTTTACTAAAAAATCTATAGATAACAGAGTTAGAGGGTAGCTTAGAAGGTTGTTTAATAGGGAGCTTAACCTAGAGAAGTTCAAAGGCTATTTTAGAGACTAAAATTAGTGTAACAAATGACCCCTATAAAGCTTAAAGAATAACTCATAGGATTTTTGACTAAAGAAAGCCATTATAAAATCACTAAAAACCTAACTCAGAGAATTTAGTAGTTTAGGGTCATCAGTAAAAATCATTGATTGGTAAAAAAATTATGATTTATAAGTGAAAATAACTTATAAAATTTATCGTAAAACAACTCAAAAACATATAAAACAAACTAATAACTAATAAATCAAGGCTTGAAAACTAATCAATTGTGTACTTTTACAAACAAGTGAAGAATAAGGAGGCAACGGTTTGGAGTAGTTACCAATGGGTACAAGTAAGTTAGGATCGATACTTTATGGCACATTGAAGTATTATTTCAAGATACCTAGAGAAATAAGAGTGCTTATTTGTGGATATAGCCAGATTGTTTTGTGTGTACTTGTGATACTGATTGATAATTAGGAGTCGAACTCTGAGTGTTGTTTTCTACTTGAATATATCATGTCTAGCTTGTATGAACTTGGTTACTTCCTTATAAGCTAGAATAATCTTAAGTTGATTAAGATCTAACATGACATTTATGAACCCTATAGGGGTAACGATTAGGTTATCGACTAAATACCAACACTTCGATGAGGATAGTAGAAACAGTTTTTTTTTCCCACCCTTAGTTGAACTAAGTGACAGGAGAGAAGGTTACGACAAGGTTAGGAATTGTTGTTCGACTATTGTCTAAGGAGGAAGGTATTTTTTATTGCATAAGTTTGGATTTAGTCCGATAGTATCACGTTGAAACTCTTTGAATTCTAAGTAGACAAAATTTCTTTAACTTCACAATGGACTGGCTATACATTATGTGATGATCTATCATTTGCTTGCTATATTTGCATTTAATTAATGATTGAAGTTTGTTATTGTACTCTTATGACTCCATCCCTTTTTACGGAGCTAGTTGAGCTTGCATCCCAATAGACTGTTTTACAAGTGTGGATTAGTACTCAAAGATGCCTAGTTACAGTTACCTGTAAGTTAGTTTTGATAGGTTGAGAAGTGAGGTGTCGAAGTCTAAGAAATGGATCAATGCTCATGCTACTTTTGTTTTTCTTTTGTGAGAAGACTATAAGGTATTTCTAAGAGGCCTTATAGTCTTCGTTGACTCACTATTATATCTATGATATGTAATATAGTCCTCTTGTGGAGATGTGCAGTTCTTTTGAAAACTTTGGAACTTTTGATGTATATAAGGCTATGTAAAAGATCTAAACTATCTTTAGATATGTGAATATATATTTTGTAAAGTGTTACTCCATAAGTCTTATATATTACAGGTGCCCATTTGACTCCTTAAAGCTGGTCAAGTCATTGTTCACCTTATGTGGACTATACCTATATTAGCAGCTAAAGAACGTAGCTTCTAGCCTAGATTAGTTTACATAGCAAGGCTATTACAACTCCTCGAGTTTAGGGAATGACAGTAAAGGTGGCCTAGGCAAAACTAGAGAGCTAGGGAGTCTAAACCCTTGTGCAAGCTGTAGCTATTGCAGAAGCCTTGATTAAATTTAAGCACAGTGATAGACTTAAACATAAAGAAAAGAGGGATAGTCCTCGAAAAGACGAGGGAGATGCTAAAAGAGTAGACGTCGATCCTAAAGGAGAGGGTCAAACACAAGTATGGAAAGGTAAGACTCCTGAGACTCTTAGGGAGTCTTCCTAGTCTAGATTTTCTTACTTCCTATGTACAAGACCCCATAAAGCCAAGGATTACCCAAATCGGGCTAAGATAACTGCTTTATGTGCTAAAGAAGAGGAGATGACCTAGAATGACTCTAAACTAAGAGCCCTAAAGCTGTTGAATGCCATATAGAGCAAGCTTACCTATGAACCTAAGGGCCTGATGTATGTAGAAGCCCAAGTTGTGGGTCATAAGGTGAATGCTCTAGTCGATATGGATGCTACCGACATTTTCATTTCAAGTGAGGCGGTTACCAAGCTTGGCTTAGAAATTGAGAAGGGATGAGGGAGGCTTAAGACAATTAACTTTGAGGAAATACCAACTATTGGAGTAGCCTGAAATGTCAATTTTAAAGTGGGGCATTGGGGTAGGAAGGAGACCCTAGAAGTAATCCCCTTAGATGACTACAAGTTAGTAATCAATATGAATTTTCTTGATAAGATCAGCGTTTGCATCATTCCATCCTCAAATTGTATCTTTGTCATGGATAAGTCTCAAGAATGTGTGGTTCCTATGAGCTAAAACTTAGGCCTAGCTATTAAGTTGTTAGCTACGCAACTATCTAAAGGGATGAAGCAAAAGGAACCTATGTTCTTAGCTGCTTTGAAGATGAAAGGTAAAGATCCACATAATTTGGAGGTACTTGAGGCAATCTAAAGAGTATGTGATCCTAAAGGAACTCCTCAAGAAACTCTTACCCAAAAGGGATGTCAATCATGTGATTGAGTTGGAACCAGGTGCTAAGCCCCCGTTAGCAATACCCTATTGAATGTCCCTACTCGAGTTAGAAGATCTTTGACACCAATTGAAGGAACTATTAGATGCTAGCTTTATCCATCCTTCAAAGGTTCCCTACGATATACTAGTTTTATTTTAGAAGAAGCATGATGGGAGTCTTTGGCTATGCATCAACTATAGAGCTCTTAACAAGATCACCATCTTGAACAAATACCCCATACCTATGGTAGCCGACTTATTTGATTAACTAAGTGGAGTAAGATATTTCTTTAAACTAGACTTAAGATTTGAGTATCACCATGTTAAGATTATAAAAGGAGTTGAATTAAACATGACTTATGTCATAAGATATGGATCATTTGAGTTTCTTGTTATGCCATTTGAATTAACAAATGCCTTGGCTACATTTTGTACCTTGATGAACCAAGTGCTGGTATCGTTTTTAGACCAATTTGTAGTAGTATATCTGGATGACATTATGGTGTATAGCAAGCCATTGGAAGATCATGTACAACACTTAAGATAGGTTTTCTCAACCTTAAGAGAGAACCAGCAGTACATAAAACTAAAAAAGTATTCCTTTGCACAGGAGGAATGGCCTTCTTGGCTATGTAGTAGGTCGAGGGAAAATCAAGATGGACAAGGCTAAAGTCAAAGCTATTTAAGAATGGGAGAGAACCTCGAAGCCTATAAAGCTAAGATCATTCTTAGGGTTAGCTAGTTATTATCATCGATTCATCCGTAGGTACTTAAGAATCTTAGCCCCACTAACAAACTTACTAAAGAAAGATAGGGAATGGCGATGGGATGCAAGAAGTCGAAAGGCTTTTGAATAGTTGAAGAGGGCAGCCATAGAGGAATCGAATCCTAGCCTTACCTGACTTTACTAAACCATATGAGGTGCATACTGATGCAAGTGACTTTGCCATCGAGGGGGTTCTTATACAAGAGAGACATCCTTTGGTTCATGAGAGTCGTAAGTTGAATGACATGGAAAAGAGGTATATCATCCACGAGAAGGAAATGACAGCAATAATTCACTGGCTTAAGGTATGGAGACACTATTTATTAAAAGGCTAATTTACAGTAAAGACTAATAATGTAGCCGCCAGTTACTTCTAGACTTAAAAGCAACTATTATCCAAGTAAGCCTAATGGTAGATCTTCTTAGCCAAATTTGACTATGTGTTGGAACATAAGCCTGGAAGCACTAACATCATGGCAGATGCACTTAGTCGGAGACCAGATTAGCATCTATGGCTAGCTGACCTATGGGTGAAGTATTAAAGAAGATCAAGAAAGGACTAAGTCACGATCCTTAAGCAATGACCTTGGTAGACAATGCCCAACAAGGAAAAACTCGAAGATTCCGGGTGGAGGATAGATTGTTGTACACTAAGGGACCTCGATGATATGTCCCACTACATATGGGGCTCAGGAGGGAGATCCTAAAGGAATGCCATGACTCACTAGGGGTAGGGCATCCTAAGGTACATCGAACCTTAGCATTGATAGAAGATCGATATATTGACTTAACATAAGGAATGATGTGGAAGCATATTTAAAGATTTGTCTCATATGTTGGTAGGATAAGGTGGAAGACTAGGCCCCGATTGGTCTTTTACAACCCCTTCCAATACCTGAGAGGCTTTAAGAGAGCATTTTTATAGATTTCATTGTAAATCTCCCAAAGTCTGAAGACTATAGAACTATAATGGTAGTGATAGACCGCTTCTCCAAGTATATAACCTTCATACTAACCTCAACGAAATGTCCAACTAAGGAAGCTGCTCATTTATTTATGAAGCATGTAGTAAAGTATTAGGGACTACCTACATCCATTATCAGCGACAGAGATGCATGGTTCATGGGGAGATTTTGGATAGAATTATTCATGTTAATGGGTTCAGACTTAAACTTTTCTACTAGCCTACACCTACAGACTAATAGGCAAACTGAAAAGATGAGTTCCTTGTTAGAGTTATATTTGAGACATTATGTGAGTGCCAGTTAGAGGAACTGGTCAAAGTTATTGGACATTGCTTAGTTCTCCTTCAATCTATGATGGAGCAAAGCTACAGGAAAGAGCCCCTTTGAAATGGTATTAGGGTTCCAGCTAACTAGACTAAATACCATCGCAACAAAGTATAGAGGTAATAGCCTAGTAATACATGCCTTTGCAAAGAACTAGCAAGAAGAAGTAGATATGGCTTAGGCCTATATTACATAAAGTTGCTAAGAAGATGTAGAAATTTGTTGATCAAAAGAAGAGAGACATTGAGTATCAAGTTGGAGACCTTATCATGGTGCATTTGCAATTAATACAATGGATCAAGGGGGCACTTCACAAGGGCCTGATTAGGAGATGTGAAAGACCCTACAAGGTAGTAAAGAAGCTCGGAAAGGTGGTGTATAAGTTAGAGTTACCATCTCGGTTGAAGCATAGACATAATTTACACAAGGCGTCGACCTTGCAAAGCCGCCCTAACCGTATCGAGTACTTAATCAAGTGGAAGGGACTATTTGAAAGTGACAATGGTTGGCAGCCAGTAGAATTGCTGTGGCAATTTGAATCATTGATCAACAAATGTCGGGAGACAGTGATGAGAACATCGCCAGGTTTGGGCAGGAGAGGATGTCATAGACCCCCTAAAGATGGCTATAGCTAGGAGATTCCTTAAGGCCCATATGAGGGGAAGCCTAAAGTCTAAGTCCATTAAAACTTCTTGAAGGAGGAAGTTTATAAAAGGTCCTTAAATATTCTAGATCCTTGTATATTAGTAGGTAGGGGGTAGGTAATATTGGAATTATAGATGTAATATGGATTGTTAGATCGAATTAATCTTAGCCATTCATTCTAAGAGGCCACTTATATATATAGGAGACTTCCCCTTAATTGTAATTATCAGTAAATTAAGTAAAGTTCATTTGTGTTCTAAAGCTTCTCTCTCTAATATCTTCTCTCCTTCTCTTGAGTATATTATGAGTTACTGTAGAAAAGGATGACTTAGCTCTCTTGAGGGTTCTCGAAGAGTCTAACTGCTACATGTGTGAGTGAAAAAAAACACTCTACATGTAACACTTGGGAGGAAGCTTTGCTATGTTTTAAAATGCAAACATAGCTAATAGTAGGAAACAAGGCAAAATAGATAAATTATTTATCACATTTAGATATGGCCAAATAATGTAAGTTTTACCATGTTTAGACGTAACTAAAAGTTAATTACATAAGTATACACCTACAACTTGCCACATTTCCATATGGCCTACGTTTATATATAGTTAAAAGTTAAATACATAAGTGTACATAAATAATCTACTACGTTTAAACATGATCTATATAGTATAGGTTTAGCCACATTTATGTATGGCACAAAATGATTGCTACATATGATTACTACGTGTAGATGTAGCCAAAACCATACTATAAGTTACATGTAAACATAGCGGGTTATATTTAGTACATCTTGTCTATGATTTACTATGTTTATTTGTAGTCTATAATACAGGTTCAACTACGTTTATACATGACAACAAGTAATGAATATATTTCCTCATATGGTCTACTATGTTTAAATGTGATTAAAGCTAAATTATAAACTAAGTGTAAACATGGCAAAGTTTGTCAAATCTATAATGAATCACCTATTATTTGTTATGATTATTATCACTTATAAATGTTATTTCAATCATTCATATTTAACTTGTAACTTACATTTGTCATTTCACTACATCTGTTTAACTATAAGGGATTTTCAATCACATATGTTTAACTTATAATTTACACTTGTGATATCAATTATATGATTGAATACCATAAGTCTATCTTGATTCACCATAAGTAGCATTTCAATTATAAATGCCAACAATTGGCAAAAAGTTCTTAAATCTTCATTAAATACTAACAATATATCTTTACACAATCATGATAATATATCCATATCCATATTGTAAATAAAATAAATGTCTAAAATATACATTAAAAAATTATTCAAAATTCATTATATCAAATCTTAAACATCATATAAGTACTTTTCTACAAATCTATATCATTAATTTTCCTTATCTTTTCCTACATCATCATCCATTTCACTATCACTCTCACTTGTATCTAGAGGTCCTATTACACCATACGTAAAATAATAAGTAATAAGCAATTGGAATTATATTCTAAAACGGGACAAAAAACTTAAAGAATTGTTTCTAATAACTCACTTGAATTATTGTGAAAATTTGTGACAAAGTTGTTGGACAAGTTGAGTAAGCTAAGATAGTTATAAAAGAATTTATATCAAGTCAATGGCTTGAGAAAGCTACCAATCTTGAAAAACAAATACTTATAATAGGATTATACATTTGCACTCATTTTATCTTATGATAGAGAATACATAATAGCAAGCATACCAAAAAATGACTAACTTCAATTTTTAGTTAAAATTAATAGTAAATGATAAGTTTATAAAGATAAACTTTATTTTTCACATGATCAAATATACTTACTAACCTTTGTCTTCTATCATTCAATAGCAAGCATACATACCCTCAACTAAACATAGACACTTACACTTGAAACATCACTTATACACCTTATTGCCTTGAATACACATTTGCACATAGTAACTCACTCAATTACATGGTCATATACATGAAATAGGTATAGATATCACTAGCTGCAACATATGACACATCATGCAAACCACTTAGTCTGTATTATTTATATAGTTAATTAAAACAAAGGACATTCATAGGTATATATCCATCAAGAAAGAGAAACTCAAAAATCATAGTGACAGTTAATTAAAAACCTTTAAAGCTTATCTAGCATTTGCACAAGCTAGCTTGACTTGGTGTAAAAGATGTATCTCAAAATAAGTTTCCCAAAATTTGAGTTACTTCCAATATGACAATCTACCACTGGACATTAACATCTACTGACACCTCTTCATACTAATCTAAACTACCAATCAGAATAATTGCTCTAAATTAAAATATTGATACTAATCTTAATTGCAATAGACATTAAAAAGATATATTTTATTTTTTGATGAACCAAAAGCACTCGAGTACATTATAAACATTGAATATTAAGGAAACAATAAAAGAGCTACTAGCATTCAACAATATAAAGAAATAACACCTTAGTAAAGCTTATGGTAGAGACTTATGATATTTAAAGTCAAACATAATTAAGGATGACAATTTCAATCCACAACTTTTACCAAATCCAATTCAGCAACAAAAGTTGAAAACCTATTAACATAAAAAAGAAACAAAAATTGAAACTACAAATTAAAAATTAAGGAAACATGTTAAAATAACTAAGACCTATTATTTGAAATGAAAAATTGATGCTAAAATTAACCCCTTTTTATGTTTTCTATGAAAGAAACAAAACTTCATCATGTCCATATCTAAGAACTCAAAATGTAAGTACTAAGAATTTTTTTTTTCCTCCTAAGGTTGTTTTATTATTCTTTTCTCAACTAAAAAAAAATTCTCTAGTTAATCATTGTTTTGCAATTAAGATATAACTATCCATGAATGATAAGTAGAAAGATGGATTTTTCGTAATATAGTGAGTGAAATGACTAAATTGTCTTAATATATTTTAAACATGAAAGTAAAAGAACATGGGATTTGCAAATTTTTATAAATACTAGAAGATGAAGAGTATAGTGGTGATTGGTAAGTGAGTGAATATTATTGCTAATCTAAGAGTTTGAGTTCTCATAATTCAAGTTTTCACAACAAAACCAACATAAAGAACAATAACCAATAATACAGAAAGAAGCTTGATTTATGTCTTAAGTTAATATTTATTCCTTTTGTTTATCGAAATTCTAATTATTATATAACTCTTTAAGTATCTTAAATTTTTATCATACGTGAAAATAGCATTTTTCTATTTGTATTGTGATATAGTTATGAACAGACACAAATTAACATAAAGGCATGATGCACATGCTATTTAAGAATATATTTTTTAATACTTAGCAAAGAATAGAAATTACGAAGTTACAAAAGTAGGATGTAGTTTTAAGATTTATATGATTAGGGCTTATTTAAAATACGAATTTCATAGTTGCCTAAAAAGAACATTTTCACTAAAAATTTTATCCTTACTCAAATTAAAGCTAAGCATATATATCCAAAAATTAAAAAATTAAAAAGAAAAACCTACAAGGAATAAACTTGATTTTACAAATGTATACAACTTTATTGAAAATAAAGCATGAACCAATAAATCCACAAAACCACAGGTAATAGCAATAAAGTAAGAGAGAAAAAGAAAGTATTTGTTGGTAGTAAGAGGTAAAAAGTAAGACAATCGGGTTGTGTCTATTAATGGGTGGTGTAGCCACTAGCATCAATCATTCTATTTTACATTAAAGCAACATATTATGTGTATGTATGTGAGGAGAGAGAGAGAGAGGGAGGGGGGTGGGTATGGGGTGGAGAGTTAAGGGGTAGATTGACAATTGTACCCTAATGGTGCTCTAAATAGAGTGCGAAGAGATTGTAAGTGGCTAGGAGAGTAATAAGGATTTAGGATTCCAAAGTAGATCATGTGTGTGAGAGGTGGAAAGAGAGGGGTAGATAGGTCGATAAAATATTATAACTTAATTTTAAATCTAGGTTTTTTCCCCTTCTAGAATCTTAGGAGTTAAAAATTTTAAGATTTAATATTATGCCATCATAAATCAAATTATTAATTATCTATTCCACTTATTGAATTGATTAAATTATGCTATTTGTTAATTTTTATGATGTGTTTTTATTCTACTGAAGAGAAAAGTATAAAATCATCTTTTATAAAAAAATATTATTCCAAAACCAACAAATTAAATTGTAAAATTGCAAATTGAGCATGTATCTCCTTTTTTTCTTAATGTGCAACTCTAAATATATTTTTTACTAGAAGTTACAAGTTAAAAGTTAATTTTTAAATAGGAAATGCATCTTAGTACACATTCTTTTACAAATTAAAAATAAGAAACACTCGTTCATATTTGTGAAATCACATATTGTGATTTGTGCATTAAAAAATATATATATACATATATATAGCACATGAAATTAACAAATTTAAAATAAGGAGAATAAGATCATAGGATTAAGATAATAGTGGGTAGCTAAATGTCTTGCATGACTTTGATAGAGGAAATGTGCTATGTTTTATTTTTTGTCTTCTCAAACTCAAACAATCCCTCCCTCAATGTATTTGACATTTATTTTAACTAGTTAAAACTCCATAATATGTGCATATTCTAGTTTAAAATATATATAATTATAACACAATAACTTCACTTGAAAGGTTAACATAATTAACATTTCACTAATGCAACTATTGGTTTTATATGACCATTAACTGTTTTTCAACATCTATAAATATGAAAATGTGTAACCTATAAAAATTAAAAATTGTAAATAGTTGAAAGGTAATTAAAAAAAAATTAGTTTCCAAAATATATTATGATAAATATTAGTTTTGTAACATCCATATTTATATTTATGGAGTACCATTAAAAATATTAGACATCTAATGATAATTTCTCAAATTAGCATTATATTTTTAGAAGGTTGAATCAAAAGGTACAATAACACAACAAAGAAGGTGTACCATCAAAATTTTAAAATTTATGAAGGATTACCAATAAAAAAAATTAATTATTTATGAAGGAGTACCATTAAAACATTTGACATATAATATCACTTTCCTAATGGGCATTACTTTTAAAAGGGTTATATCGAAAATGTATGATAAAAGAATAAAGGAATACCATTAAAAAAAATTAAACATCTAATGATAATTTCTCAATTGTACTATTATTTAAAAGGTCAAATCATTGGATTTATGTTCATTAAATCTAGACTAAGAAACTGATTGTATTTTTAACTGTATAGATCTAATGAATATTAAATTAAAAATTTAAAGGAGACATGTATTGATGTTATCAAAATAAATGATAGATTTTTAAAAGTTCTCTAAATTCAAAAGTTTCTATAATAATATATTACTAGTGGAAAATATACTTGCATTGCAGTTGTAAAAATTTTATATTAAAATAGCAAATAAAAGTGATAGGAATATAGTAGACTAAAAAGATATAAAATAATATTTTACTACCACTGCCTATAATATTTTAAGTTACAAATTTACGTGAAAACATATAAACTTCCATGGTTACTTTTTCCAATGTTTAATTTTAAATAATCAATTATTTAGTAGGATCATATAAGTGTATTTTTTATTTTGGGCCAATTACGCTACAACATTAGGGAAGCGAAATCTAAACCTCATCCGTCCTGATGAGAGACTAGCAATGATGCTATAGGCTATAACAGTGTTGACAAATCGTATAAGTAATATTTATAAATAATAAAATTATTTTGTAATTTTATTTATGCAATAGTTGATAACAATAAAGGTTTTTATATGACTACATCCTCTATTTTGGACTCCACATCTTTCAATCACAATTATATCCTAAAATTTATTAAAAAGCAATTAAACCATGTGTCATAATAATCCAATTTAAAGATATTTAATGATAAACTGGAAGCTTTTCTGATAGGAAATTTAATTCATTCTCTCTTTTTTCTTCTCATATAATAGGAAACATCTACTATTTTGGACTTTACATCTTTCAATCACAATTATATCCCCAAATTTATTATAAGGCAATTAAACCATGCGTTATAATATTTCAATTTAAAGTTATTCAATGATAAAGTAGAAACTTCTCTAATAAGAAATTTAATTTATTCTCTTTTTCCTTCTCATATAATGGTAAATTAACAATTTTCCAATGAGCAAAATAAGAAACTTCTCTAATAAGAAATTTAATCTATTCTCTTCTTTTCTTTTTCATATAATATTATTCTTTAACATATATTCTCAAGTCAATTTTTAGTGAAGGCCTTTTTGACATTGTACATCTTGTTGTGTTATGAAATTGAAAATAGTTATAAGATATAGTTTTTGCTAACCACAAAAAGGAATCTTCAGTATTGCTCAAAGTCAAGAATTGTAAGGGTACATTGTAACATTGTAAGGATATAATACATGTTCGAAGCACTTGTGTCTATGTCTTAAAATTTCATGCCTCAAAAGAGAGTGAAAATAGTGAGTAGTTATAGATTAGCATCCGTAAAAGTATATTAAAGGATTTTTAGGTAAATTAATAAGTTAAATGAAAATGTAAACATCAAAAGATACCAAAAGTTAGTTATAAGAATCCTTAAAGCTTAAATAATATAGATAATAGACTTTATACTATAAATAAGTAAATATAATATATTTAATATTTGACTAAAAATGTTGCCAATAATGTATTTTTTGCATCATTTAATAAACATGGCTAAACAATACTAAAATTGGCTATGTTTACAAAATCTGCAAACATCACCTAAGGCCAAAATTCTTATAGTTGTCCGATTGACCGCAAGTATAATAATTCTTTTCTAACTCCTATAATTAAAAAATCACTATCCCTTTTATTTTATAATAATGCAAGAGGGTAGGTTTTACAATTGTTATAGTTCTTGTCTAAGCTCTATGATTTAAGACAAAGAATATAGGCTAGAGTTGTTTTCACATTCCTAAAGGAATGCATCGTGGGTTACATCAAACCATGAGTAGGCTTGATTATCACAACTAGGTGAAGGTAAAGACCCCTATGCCTAAGGTTACATAATGATGGCCCATCCTAGTTTTCTAAGGTAACGTAGGTCTAACTACATTTAAACACATGTATGATGTTTAAAGTAATAAACCATCCCTCCTCCCTTAATTGGACCGAGCTTTTCCTAGTAAGCTTTTGTTATTAAAACCCAGTTAGTACAACTATGTAATATACATGGTAAAAAAAAAAAAATAGAGAGAAAGAAAAATAAGAAAAATGGAGATCCATTAATTAGTTTTCTTAATTTTTACATAGCTAGTCCATTAAGTCTCTAGTGAAGTAGCTAATTCTATGGAAACTATTTTAGTTTTCTGTAATTTATTTTAAAGTAAGCCTAGTCTACTTAATATGAAATACCCAATATTAAAATAAGAAAAAATATTTTTCTTAAAAAAAAATATTTTGAAAATGGTTCAATAATCGCCAACCAATAAAACTGGTAAAGATCAAAGTAAGGTTTCTTAGTGAAAGAAAGAAACCTTAACTAGGTCACTAGCCTAATAAGTTTATAAAAAAATATTTTTTTCAGAAAACTTTAACTAAAAAAAAAAAAAGAATCTAAAGGCTAACTTATTGAGACACTTATTACTATGTAAAAATTTAAAAACAACTAATGGGCTGTTATTTTTAAAAAATGTAAAAACATGCAAAAATATGAAAATGCATGAAAATGATTTTTCATTTATTTTTTATTATGAATTTTCCTAAAAGAATGAAAAAAAAACAAAATATTTCACAAATTTTACAGTTCCTCTAAAGTTACCCATATATCTACTAATCAGGATCAAATTGACCGTAATTCTTATTTTTTTAGGAAAGTTTTAGTAGGTTAGTTCTTTTTATTTAAAAAACCAACCTAGATTTCCATTTGTTAACCATTTTATTTTTTATTAAGAAAAACCCTAAAAGACCTAATTTTATTCCCTAAATTTTCTATAAAAAAAAACCCTTAAAAAATCTAATTTTTGAAAAGACTTAAATTAATATTTTTCTAAAGAAAACCAACTACGTGATAAAATTTTTTATTTTTCAAGAAAACCTTAAAAATGAATTTTTTAAAAAAAAAATCTACGTAATTTGTGTGCCAAATATACAAATATTAATAAAAAAATATCTATAAAAAATGAAAAAAAATTATTTAATTTTTTTAAGATGACGGCATTCCCAAAAAACCCACTAAGAGCATCAATATCGTACATTTCTTCTCTAATGTGGAAGGATCTCCACTTGACAAAATGGGATAATGTGCATCCCTTATTGTTGGGACATTCCTCTAATAGAGGACGTCCACAACTTTACTACTTTTTTTTTCTTTCTTAATTTTGTAAATGCTTACAACTAACGGTAATATTTTCTTGATTTATCTATTGTTTTCACAAAACGAATAGTTTGATATGAGTTTTTTATATTCTTTTTTCTACTATAAATAGGGTGAATTGTGTGTATATTTTTTATATGAAATTCATTTCAATTTACCTTATTGTAAAACTTTCTTTTTTGTTGAAAATTGAGAAAATTTATAGATCTTAATAATTCTCAAAATTTACCGCCATTTGAGCACCTTCAAAATATGAAAAATTTCCAAATGCCATCAATAACACAAAATAGTTCCTATTTTCCATTTAGTTCATATTTTCAAGGTCTCCCAAATTTTCAATATTCCTAAAACGGTCTCATTAACTAAAACCCATAAAATTTCAATCCGACATCTAATTTCAATTATAATATGAGAAATATGATGCCTCCTTATTTTCAATACCTTCTTAACTTTGTGCCCAATTACATTCAACAATATAATGTGATCGGCATGAATCCTTCTTAACCCACATTTGATCAATCACCATGAACACCAGGTAGTGTAAGTTCACAATATGCACAACATTTAACACAAAAAAAAAACTTAGAAGATGGGGATGATAAGGACAATGAAGGAGATCAAGGTCATAGAAAAAGATGGGAGAAGATTGACAACAAGATTTGTATTCATGCAAGGTTATAGGTTAGTAAAGACCCAATTGTTGGACATAACCAGCCATTGTAGACATTTTGGCAATGAGTACATGAAATTTTTAAGGATGGTCAAGCCTATGAAAGGAAGAAAAATCCACAAAAGCGAACTTAGAAACAATGCAAATCTCAGTGGCATAAAATATCGATGGATGTCATGAAATTTAGAACTTACTATCACCAAATAAAAAGAAGAGCAGAAAGTGGAAAAAATGAGCAAGATTATATAAAATATGGTCATGATATATTCAAAGAGCTTGAGAAAAAACAATGCATGGTTGAGCATTGTTGGTTGATATACGTAATGAACCAAAATGGAGATTTGAAGTTGGAAATTTCGAAAAAAGTCAAAGTAAGTAGACAAGGCTGAGCAAAGATGGAGCATATGCTAGTTTATCTTCAAATAATGACATAGCAATATAGAATGAAGGCAATGAACAAGTCATTCACCCTCTTGGTAGAGCAACGGCTAAAAGGAAGGGAAAAGAAAAACGGCATAATAATGAGGTCATGGAAGGACTGACTCAAAAGTTAAAAGAATTGGGTAGCGCAAGTCAACATAGAGCTGAGGCCTTACAAAGATTTACTTAAATCCAAGAGCAAAAGGAGGGTCGAAAGCAACTTGAGTGGGAGAAATATATAATTTTTGTAAATACATCGTCAATGGACAATGCACAAAGGCAATGGATTAAG
This sequence comes from Lumnitzera racemosa, assembly GCA_024138005.1. Classification (NCBI taxonomy): domain Eukaryota; kingdom Viridiplantae; phylum Streptophyta; class Magnoliopsida; order Myrtales; family Combretaceae; genus Lumnitzera; species Lumnitzera racemosa. The sequence goes on along the minus strand of JAMXBC010000010.1, from coordinate 86,927,616 downwards.
GAGAAGCGCAAACAAATACTACAAGGAAGCAACAACTAGTAGTTTTATTATTAATTAGTAATCGTTCTAGTTTCTATCATGAAATTAGTCATTTTAATAGTATTTAATAGTTGATTGTGCCAATTAGCCATTGTAAAAGTCATTGTGGAAGTCAGTTATGAAAATAATATGTACTAATTTTAAGCTAGTAGTTTTATTTGAAATAATAGTTGTTATAAAGCATAAAGTCATTGCAAAATATGCCTTATTCAAATCAATCAATTAATCAAATCATAAAAGTAGCTATTATAAAAGTAGTCATTGTAAAACTAGTTGTTATAAGAGTAGCCACCAATCTGTCAATTCAAAAAAAATAGTCGTTGTAAATGTAGCCATCAATTAATCAGTTCAAAAGAAATAGCCATTGTAAAAGTAGTTGCTAATGTTAGGTCATATATAGGTACATAAACACATACTTTGCCATACACGTTCTATTACTCACTTAAAGTAAAAAAGAACTACTTTCTTCACTCTCTCATATAATCATGTCAATTAGCAGTTCTGATTTTGAGATGAAACAAGTGGCCAACAAAGTAGCTAAAGAATTATTTCTTCTAGAGTGCAAGCAAGCAGAACTAATTGCTTCGTTGCAACAAATGCTTCTAGAGATATGCATGAGTTCTTCTAAAGGAAGGTGAAATAGAAAGTATATAGATAGAAGTCATGTTGAAGGACACAATCACTTATATAACGACTACTTCTCAAACTACCCAACATATATAGCAATTTCAGAGAAGGTTCTGCTTTATTCCTTTGCATTGTAGAAACACTCCAAGATTTCTCTCCGTATTTCAAACAAAAGAAGGATGCTGTTGATAGACTTAGCGCTTCACCACTATAAAAGTGTACTACAGCTATTTAGATGTTAGCATATAGAGTGGCAAGTGATTCTTTAGATAACTATGTGCATATGGCTAAATGCACAATTATAAAATGTGTGAAGGAATTTGTCTAAGGTGCCATTACTTGTTTTGGTGATGAGTATTTACATAGACCTACTCCAACTAATACCGAACCTTTACTTATCGTTACAGAGCAACAAGGATTTCTAAGAATGTTAGAGAGCATTGATTGTATACATTGGGAGTGGAAAAATTGTCCAGTTGTATGGTAAGGCATGTATACCTGAGGTGATCATGGTTTTCCAATAATAATGCTTGAAGCGATCGCTTCATATGACACTTGGATATGACATGCATTTTTGGTGTCCTAGGCTCAAATAATGATATTAATGTGTTAAAGTATTTACCCTTTTTGATGAAATTTTAAATGGACAAGCTCAAACATCTTCCTATACCATCAATGGAAGAAACTATGATATAGGATATTATCTCACGGATGATATATATAAACATTCGATTTTTGCCCATAATAGTTATAACTTTTGTTTTTAGGGTTGTAATTTAGAAAATAATTAAAAAATTGAAAAATGATAAAAAGACAAAAAAAAATATAAAATTGTTGGAAAAAAAAACTAAAAAAGAAAAAATTCGAAAAAATTAATTTGATGGAATATTGACTAAATAGTTGTAAAAATAAATAAATAAATCTGATACGATGACATTAAATCTAATAAAATCAAGATTCGTAAGATTCGAATCTATTTTGGATCTTTATCAATTTAGATTCGATTGGATTTGATTTGATTCAATTCAATTCAAAAGATTTCTTTTCAAGTTTTATAAATAGGGATTGTATGGTGCGAGCCAAAAAGAACAATTACACATTTATTAAAAACACACTCGAACCTATTCCTTAAACTAATTCTATAGTTGTGCGCGTGATAGGACTAGGGATCCAATCTGTTCCCTTTCATTAGCTTTGCGTGCTTTGCTTTGCAGGTACATAATAGTGGTTTTTAATGATTGTTTATACTTTGTCTTATTTATTTCTATCTCACTTAGTATATGTAAAGTTATTTTTAAGACTTGTACTAATTTTTTTATATATTTATCATGTCTTCAATTGCTAGTAATTAGTTATAGCATTAGTATCTAGTGAACATGTGTTAAGTTAAATTTTAGTTCTTTTTTTTTATTTTCAAAATGACATTTTGGTAAAATCTCATGTTTTACTAAATCTCGTTCTTTGCATATTGTATTAATTTAGAAAAATTGCATTAGGCATGTTAGGGTTTTCTAGATAAAAAAATCATTTTGATGCTCATAAAATAAAAAAAAAAACTTTAATTGACTTCTTTTTTACAGCGAAACATCTTTTTTATAATTTATGTTATGCCGTGAAGTCATAGAGTCGTAACAGTCCCGCCGGATAAATCATTCTATGATAGTAACTAGTCTCATATTACCTACCATAGACATAATTTACACAAAGCGTCGACGACTTCTCGTTTTGAAGTAAACAGTCCAATTAAATGTTTAACTACAATCATGGTAAATATCATAAATTTTTATTAAATATATATAATTATATTTAAAGTCCACAGAACTTTCCAAAAAGATCTACTTAATCATAACGGTTTACTAAGTTTACATAACAACTACTAGTCTTTCAGTTTTAAACCACAAAGGATACACTAACTACATATCCACTACTAAGCTATTGATCCTCACACCCCTAGCTTCAGAAGGACTAACCTCTGGATAATTGTATGGCAGCATAATACTTACAGTAATCAGAAATCAAGACCTGCAAAAGGATCTATAAGGGTATGAGCAACTACATTTCAGTAAGTTGAATTGGAGACTCATCAGTATATAAACACAAACAAGATTATCAAATAATTATTTTATTGCAATGCAACAATCAAGTGTCATCGCACAACGTAATCCGGTCGGTTGCGAAATCAGAGAAATTTCACCCTCTCTAATCCGGGTAGAGGAGTTTCCATGTTATGCAACAACTCATAACTAAACCCAAGCTTGTGCAATGGAGACCTCGCTCCTCCTGCAACTACCTTCTAACCATTGACTTCACCCTCGCCGTAACCTCCTCTCCTGACACTTAATTCGACTAAGGATGAAGAAGAGACCATTATGCAATCCAGCGCTATCCCTTTCGAAGGGATCGCTATTTGGTTAGAGAATCCTATGATCCCCTAACGGGTTGTAATGCATGACAATTTTGGTTATTAGAGTCAAATAAGATTAAATTTCAATTAGGGTGTTCAAACAATTTCACACCAATTCAACCAATCATAAAATCAATTATATTACAAATTTCAACACGCATTCAGATACATCAAACACATGCGTAAACTACTGACAATCACAATCATATACAATCACAAGTCTCCGAGTACCATAAAATAACACTCTAATACAATAAGTAATAACCCAACTTACTTGCAGTTTCTCAGTTGCTCGATCACTCAATTGCAAGCCGATTCGTCTTTAGATATCCTATAATATAAATAGATCTTTTTAGTTCTTATACTTTAATAATTCACATTCTAAGTTATAATTTAGCTTATTTTTTCCATGTATACCTATTATTTACTAATGATTCATTTTACCATATTTCGAGGTTCAGTTCCTAAATTAGATTCTAGTTTTGATTCTGGAATCTTAAATATGCTTGAATCCTAATGTGAAATTAATCACATTAAGCTCGAGTATTCTAATATCCTATTGGGTCTTAATTTAGTATTCTAAACTATTCGATACACGCTAATCCTAATTGGGGTACCAGATTTATTCTCGATGTGGGAAAATCTTACATTTTTTTATACAATTACCTAAATTAATTTTTATTTCAGATTTAATATATTTTGATTTCTATTATTATATTATTTAATTAAACCTAATTTTTTTTATAATATTCCTAATTTTCTACAATTACTACCAAATTCCTAAATTAATTACACTTAATACTCCAAAGACTAGGATTAGGTTTCCACATCAGAGATTAACATCCATAAACATCTAATCACTATCTAAATCAGTAATTAGTGTCTTAATCACCTATTTAACCCAAAATTACCTAATTTTTCCATCATTTTACTTAAATTTTTCAAAAATTAATTTAGAAATATGGCTTCATAGCACTGTTCTATATTCCTTAAGCATTCTACAAAAAAATTTTGAGCTCCAAACTACACTCTTAAGCCTATTTATTTGTAGTTCTAATCATGCTTGATTTTGTTTAATTTGTTAAGAATCATATATTTTCATACGTGATTAAACTAAATCATTATTTTCCCCTAAATCTACATACAATAAAACCTCAAAAAAACAAGTTTTATAATTTTTTGGGCTACATAACTAATTTTAAGAAATTATACAAAACCAGAGCAGATAAGGAACTCACCTGGTTTGATGCCTTTTGGCCATCTAACTCTGGTCCAAGTGTGTCGGCCGACCTAAGCGGTGGGTCTAGAGTGGGGTAGTGGTGGTGGCTCGGTCCCAGATGGTGGTAGTGTGTACGTTTGGCTCACTAGCCTTAACTACACAATTTTCCTTTTCTTTTTTTTTTCTCTAGTTTTTTTCTTAAATTTTCAAAGCTCTCTATTTTTCTCCGATTCCTAACTGTCCAAAGGAGTTCTATGAATTTTTTCCCTATTTATAGAGCCTAGTGATAATTAATATGCATTAAATGAGATAAGACATGGTCCAAATCCCTTAATTTTTGACTTTTGTATTGCTTAATTCTAATTGGCTAATTTTTTTTCTTCAGCTCCTAACTTGCCACGACCAGATATTCATCATTCCCTATCCCTCTGATTTTTTCTAATTTTTCCTCAATTAATTAATAATTTTCTTCAATTATTTACTAAGTTTTTGACCAATTTAAGTAATTTCGCATATTTTTATCTATACGTAAATACATGTGAGGTACATGTGAACATTCCTAATTATTATTTAGTTCTTTCTATGATTTTTAGTATACATATAATCTATCTCTACTAATTTATTAGTTATTAGATTACACTTTTCGCCTTTTCGATAATTAATAATTATTATACTTAAAATTTGAAAATTTTATAGTCTCCTATTTTATTACTTATTTTCTTAAATTCAAGTTTACGAGGTCATTTTTACTAATATTTTTCTCCATAGTTTATAATTTAGGTTTGATCGGATCATTTAACCGATCGCCCTAAATTTTGTATTCTAAATTCAATCCTCCAGTCACTTGGATTAATTTTAGGGCTTACAGTTTAAGCTTGTTTTACATAGTTTAAATGTCTTTTCCATAGTTCAGGTTTCTTTTCTATGATTTGAACATCTTTTTTATAGTTTAGATATCTTGTCTATGGTTAGACATTTTTTCTATAATTTAGGCTTATTTTCTATAATTTATATATCTTTTCCATTATTTTGGTTTCTTTTCTATGATTCAGATATCTTTTCTATCATTTAAATTTTTTTTCTCTGGTTTAGACATCTTTTCTATAATTTAGATATTTTTTCTATGATTAGGCATCTTTTCTATGATTAAATTTTTTTTTTCTTTTTTATGTTTTAAGTATCTTTTTTATGTTTTAAGCATCTTTTCTATATAAAAGATTCATTATGTAGAACATTGCATATTTCATAAAAATTGCATATTTCATAAAATCTTTAAGGTTTTTCTTGAAAATAAAAAAAAAAATTATCACTTAGTTATTATTAAATAAAAATCTTAATTTAGGACTTTTCAAAAATTAGGTTTTTAGGTTTTTTTTTTTATAATTAGGAACAAAAATTAGGCTTCTAAGGATTTTTCTTAATAAAAATGAAATGGTTAATAAAAACGCAAATTCAACCAATTATTTTTTTAAAAAAGAACCAACACATTAAAGTTTTCGGAAAAAACTACGATTGTCTAATCCCGGCTAACTGGTACGTAAGCACCTTCAGGGCAACAATAAAATTTATAGAAACTTAGGCTTTTTTTTTCTTTCTTTTTGGTTTTCGTTTCCTTTTCTTAAAGATATTAAAAAAGATAATTTAGAAGAACAATTCTAATTTCGGTAAATAAATAGTGGTACCCGTTAGGATCTAATAAGTTAGCCCACGAACTCGGAACCCTCTAGCTATTTATTCAAATTGAAATCAAAGACCGGTAGTCAAATTATAATCAATCTACCCAATTGATTACGGTTTCTTTTTCTTTTCCCAACTTCGGTTGGGTAGCAACTCTAAAAATTATTAATATTAAACGGGTTAGGGTTTAGTATTAATTGGAAATGGGAAATTAATTTTAAATAAAAGAAACCGAAAAAACAGGCTTAACAGTATATATTCAGAGTGGTCAACATTTGTCAAATCAATTTGATACCCCACGTGATCTAAAGGCGCAATTATTTACTAAGCACCAAGAAAAATGTAGAGAGGATGTTAAGCGAGCCTTTAGAGTGCTTCAGTCTTGTTTCTACATAGTTTGCGAACCTTCACGTTTTTTAGATCAAGAAGATATAACAACAATAATGAGAGCATGCGTAATCCTACATAAAATGATTGTTAAAGATGAAAGAGATACCTATAACTTTAATTTCGAAATCTAAAATTATGAATCGGGAGACACTAACGATCCATCACCTCATATCTCTCACAGTTATATTATGGATTATGCAACGTATAGCCAAAACAATATCTGGCTTTGTGATCGGGTAAAGCATCATCAACTTCAGAGCGACTTGTTCGAACACGTATGGCAGCGTTTTGGAGCTATAAATTAATGTGAAATATTTGTAATAAAAAATTATACGTTTCCTTTTCATGTTTCTATTTTCCAATTTCTATGTATGTCTACTTGTATCGGTGTCAAATTAATTTATTTCTAATTTTTCAAAAATATTATGCTAATAAGTAGATTTCAATTTAATTTATGATTTTCAATGTAATAATTCAATATATTTTAATAACATTCAAATAAAATACTAATTATTGTAAAAATATAACATTTTAAAACTATTACTAAAATAATAATATTTATTGTAATGTACAAAAATCCATTTATTGATATTAAAATTATATTTATAAATATTAAAAATATTACTTTAAAGATTATTCTACATGGCCCACAAAAAGTATAAAATAGTGTTAAGGAATTCTAATGAAGAAACCTAAGGATAAAGTGTAGAGTTTATTAAAGTGAAGAATTTCTGAAAAAGCTGATGTGGCAGTATAAGGAACTTTTAGAATTCCTATGAGATAAAGATGTTCTAATAAGATTTCATACCAACACTAGTAAAAAAGCCATGTTAGTAATTATTTCAATTAAAAAAAAACTATCCTAATTGTACAATTTGAAAGAACTATTTTTATTTTCATTGTTATTATTACATAATAATAATAAATAGATTAATAAATAAAATAACTAAAACTAAGACCTATAGAAGGAAAAACAAAAAACAAAAAAAGCTATTATGGGGTTTTTTAGAGAAATTTTATTTATAGAATAGAATAAAACAAAATAAAGAAACAAAATTATAAAAAGAACCAAAGAACCAATAACCCACCTTCATTACTGGACATAGATAGATTGAAGAAGACTAGGAAAAGATGTACGAAGTCAAGTAGTTAGGTCATCTCGCAAGGCTCATAACCTTAAGTGTTGACCCCTTGTTAAGTTAAGGGAAACAGACCAAACTATCTTCCTTCCTTTCTTCATGTGAATGAAGCGTAGCACTATGAAATGAAATAAATTCATTAATGCTATCTTTGAGAGGTACCGTTATGAGGAGACTCTTTGCTTCTTTCTAGCCCTTGTTTCCCTTCTTGCCTAGGGTCTTTGCTTTCAATAGTTTCAATACTTCTAGAGTGTAGGAGTTCATCTCTTTCTATTCTATCTTTTATCGAACCTTCTTTAAAGGAAGAAATAGAAGCTCAAGAAGGAATACCAAAACCTAGTTCACTCATTGACTCTTTACATCCATGGTTGAATGGTTAAAGCGCCCAACTCATAATTGGCGAATTCGTAGGTTTGCAAACATTAATGAGAATCCAATGCCCTAAAAACCTAAGGGTTCCTTCACAAGGTTCATCCACGAAGCTTGGTGGAGTTCTCCCACATAGCATAACGAAAACTATCCTACATACGATAAGGAGATGTATACGATAATGCTAACTTGGAGGCACTATTTGTTTGAGAAGGAGACACTTTACAAATAGGCCACTCTAATCAACAAAATCCTTCAATATCTACAAATCTAGAGTACACTTGCACATGTAGGTTAAGTCAAGACAGGGTCGAATTGGGTTCTAATGGGTTGCAAGTTAGGTTCTACCTCCTTCTTCAATAATAGGCACAATCTAACGTCTGAACACATGTTTGAACCCTTATTTCAAGAGGGAACTTTTAGATTCATGTAACTTTGATTATCAAAACTTAGATTGGTAAAGTAGTTTTGGTGTAAGGAGGTTGTTTTGGTGATTTGGTAAGTTAGGTGGCGGCAATGGTGTATAAAGAATGGGTATGGTATCTATTACATTTGGTATGTATACTAGAGTAAGGGAGTGCAGTAGTTAATAGGGTTAGATGTTAGCTAGGTCTAGGTGGAGAAAGTGGCTGTACATGGAGGTTACAGTAGTGGTCGGGGTTGATGGACAGAAGGTTAGCTACGGCATTGCGTGGGTTTGTTGCCATGTGGAGGTGATGCAGTTAGGTATGGTGAAGACAGGGTCGTAGTGTTGGGCTATGGATGGTGACTCGTGGCTATTGATCAATGGGTTTGTGCATGAAGGTAGGTCTGGGGATTGGGTCGTACTTGTTGTTGTTAGGTAAGAAGTCAAGGTTAGTAGAATGTAAAGCATTGGGTATAACAATGTAGGCAAGTGATTGGTGTTGTACGTTGGTTGGTTATGCTCGCACGGATGGTTATAGGTTGGGGTTGTAGTGTGCATACGGGGTTATCTACAACAATGGTGGTTTCATTGCTGTATGGGTATCTATGTAAATGAAGATGAAGGAAGATAGGGGTAATGCTATTGAATGGATGAAAGATTCCCTTCCCTTCTTCTTATTGATTAGTTTTATAATGTAAATGAATTAAAACTTTTAACTCGTTTCTAATCAAATTATACCCACCATCTAAAGATTTAAACCCCCACAAATATTATCAAATCTTGATTTAATGGTTATTGAAGTAAATCAATAAGATTTTGAGTTTGCTAATGATTTAATAAATATTCTTCTAAATCCACAAATAAAAAATAAAGATTTGATAGGATATGTTATAGATTGGATTTCTAGAAGTTTGTAACATTTTCCTCCCTTTACCGCTTGTTTCTCATAAAAATATTGGAGAAGGAAACAAGTGGTCACAAGTAGAGCACGTAACCTAGCAAGAATAAAATGTGCCTAAGCACATTGCATGGGGTTCAAACCCTTAATCTCCAATCTCACTCAAGTCAATGCATTTTGCCACTATACTAATACTTTTATGTCATTCATTTATGTACACAAAATTAACTTAAACCTTCTTTTTTAGGCTTAACTTAAATTTCAACCTTCAAACCTAAGCCTAATATATTTTAAAATGACCCCGATTTACTTATATAGCTCAAAATATACATATTGAATTTTTTTTTATCACCACTTTTAAATCTTGAGTCTTATTTTAATTAGTTCAATTAAAATATTTAAATTGGACAAAAATTTCTTTTACCAAATCAAATATTTTATTGGATTATTTTCCTAATGAAAGCCATAAATTTTAAAGACTCTAAATTTACTAAATCGTATGTATATTTTCAACGATTACTTGATATAACCCTAAATGACCAATTGACTTGACTCACTACTTATAACACTTTGTATTTTTCAATTTTGCTAATTATTTCATATTTTTTCAACTTTTTAGTTTTTTGTATTTTTCCCATAAACCTAGCCCAAAACAAAAGAGAAGAGCCTAAAATAAATTAGTGTCAAAAATAAGGTATCTACATATGTAGGTGATGAATTTGATGTAATTAAAGTGAATATAATAAAGTAGTATGTGCAAAGGAAGGCTTAGAGGAAGACAATGAGTATTTGAGATTAGAAATTGATAAGCTAAATAAGAATAATGAAGCATTGAGTTTAAAAGTGAAGAACTAGTTAAAGAAAATAATGATTAAAAAAAAAGGGAATGAATTGCTTGAAAAGAGAATCAATAATATAACTAGAATGCATGATGTTGATGATATTGTTGACAAGGTAAGAAGGCTTGAAATTAAGAGTGCTATTTTGAAATCTAATTTAGATTATTCAAAACAAATTATAGCCAAATTTATAGATAGAGAAAAGAATTTAGAAAAACTCCTTGACTTACAAAGATTAAGATTGGATAAAACTATAATTAACTATAGTAGAAGTAATATTTATAAGTCTTATGAAAATTACTTTGTCAAAGCAACTAATAAAACTTATAATTATTGTGGCAGATATGGTCATATTGCACATATATGTGTAATAAGATGTAATCTAACTTTAAATAATAAAAGCAAGATGATTTGGATTTCTAAGGGATAAACTTATATATTAGCAACTAACTCAAAAGAAATTAAACTCAAGTGGCTACTAAAAGTATAAATTTCCTACTTTTGTAGGAACCTTCAAGGGAGAGTAATAAATGGATCTTAGATAGCGAATACTTTAGACATATGATGGGAGATGCTACCAAGTTTACAACACTAACCATAAAAGATAAAGGGAATGTCACATTTGGAGATAATTGGAAATTAATTGTCTTAGATGAAGGTAACATTCTCATTAATAATGATCTTACAATTAGGAATGTCTTGTTTGTTAATAGCTTAAAACATAATTTATTTAGTATTAATCAATTATGTCATGGTTGACATAAAGTTACATTCCTAATAAATAAGTGTATCATTAAAAAAATTGGCAATTATTAAAGTAGTTTTGAAGAGTATAGATAAGAAAATATTTACAAAATCAATTTTGACAATTTTTCTAGCCAAAATGAAACTTGTCTATCCATGCAAAAAAAAAAAAAATCATAATTGGTTGTGGCATTGAAGATTAGGATATGCTAGTATGAAAGTCATTTATAAACTTATTAAAAAAGATCATGTAAAAGATTTACCAAAAATCAATTTTTAAAAGGATAAGATATACCAAGCATGTCATTAAGGGAAACAAACCAATAGTTCTTTCAAATTAAAATATGATATCTCATCTTCTAAGCCACTACACTATTACATTTGTGCTTGTTTAGCCTTATACAAACTTTGAGTTTGGGTGAGAAAACATATACTTTGGTCATTGTTGATGATTTCTCTATATACGCTTGGACCTTCTTCTTTGTAAGGAAAGACGAATCATATTGTGTGCTCTTGAAATATTATGAAAAGGTCTAAAAAAAATCTTTCAATTATCTTTATAAGGAGTGATATAAGGGAGAATTTGATAATAATAAAATGAAAGAGTTTTATAATAAAAATAGCATAGAACACACCTTCTCCGTACTTAGAACTCCACAACAAAATGAATTTTCCAAAAAAAAAAAAAAAGGACTCTCATAGAAATGGCAAAAACAATGTTTTGTGAAAACAATTTACCTAGATATTTTTTTTGTCAAAGTGGTGACTACTGCATGTTATATATCAAATCGTGTTTTTATAAGGCTTATTTTGAAGAAATCCCTCTATGAGCTTTAGAAAGACAAAAGACCTAATATTTCTTATTTTTATCCTTTTAGTACCCAATGTCGTATGCTTAACAATAATAAGGAACAATTGGATAAGTTGAATTCTAAATCGAATGGGCCTATTATCGTTGGATAATCTTTGGCAAATATAGCATACATTTAACAAAAGAACTTTAATTATTAAAGAATCTATATATATGTTTGATGATTCTTTGCCTTTAATGCATGATGAAGCCTATAATGAAATGAATTATGTAAGTGCTCGTATAGATAGGTTAGACTTAAGCAATGATCAAAACAAAGATCTCCATAAATATATTCCTAAGTAAGATAATAATATGAATCAATCTAATTTAGACCTCTTTAGGGAATGGCGGTTTATTAAAGATCATCCTAAAGAACTAATCATAGGAGAATTTTTAAGGAGTTAACAAAATCATTCCTCAAAAACATGAGCAACTTAGTATTTTTATCTTACGTTGAGCCTAAAAACATTGATGAAGCTTTAAAAGATGAATTTTGAATACAAGTAATATAAGAGGAGCTTAATCAATTCACTAAGAATAAAGTGTAAGATCTATTACCTAAGCCTAAGGATAGTTGGTAATTGGAACAAAATGGGTATATAAAAACAAACATGATGAAACCGGTATAGTAAATAGGAACAAGACTAGATTGATTGCTAAGGGATATAACCAAGAAGAAGAGATAGATTTTGATAAAACCTTTACCCCGATTGCTAAATTAGAAGCTATTAGGATGCTTTTGGTATTTGTCACCTATAAAGACATCAAACTATTCCAAATGGTTGTTAAAAGTGCATTTCTAAATAGCTATATTAAAGAAGAAGTCTATGTAAAGCAACTTCTAAGGTTTAAACATAATCAATTATCTTATCATATGTTTAAGTTTAACAAAGCCTTCTATGGACTTAAATAAGCTTATAAAGCTTGGTATGTAAAGCTTAGTAGCTTCTTGATAAATAATGACTCTATAAGAGGTAAATTAAATACAACATTGTTTATCAAGACCCATAAGTTAAATGCATTGATTGTTCAAATCTATATAGATAATATTGTGTTTAGAATTACTAGCATAAATCCAGTGGATGAGTTTGTAAAGTATAGAAGAAAGAATTTGAAATGAGTATGATGGGGAAACTTAATTACTTCTTAGGTCTCTAAGTAAAGTAAACCGAAGATGGAACATTTATAAATAAAGCTAAGTATATAAGAGAGGTTTTGAAAAGATTCAGACAAATAATTGTAAAGTTAAGCCTACCTTTATGAGCACAATTCTAAAACTTAACAAAGACAAACATAGAAAACCTATATTTAAAAAGCTTTATAGAGATATGATAGAAAGTCTATTGTACTTAACCACCTCTAGACCTGATATTGTTTGTTGTATGCTTATGTGCAAGATTTCAATCTTGCTTGAAAGAATCTCACTTGAGTGTAGTAAAACGCATCTTTAAGTATCTCGTGAGCACTATTGAAATCAGTTTGTGGTATCTCAAGTATGCTTCTTTTGATCTTATTAGATATTTAGTTGTCAACTTTGCCAGATGTAAAGATGATCAAAAAAGCATAAGGGCACATGTCATTTTCTTAGAAACTCACTAGTGTCTTGGTATTCAAAGAAACAAAATTTTATAGCACTTTTAACCATTAAGGCCAAATATGTGGCTGTGGGTAGTTGTAGTGCTCAAATTCTTTAGATGAAGCAAACCTTGTATAATTATGGCCTTAACTTCTTAAAAATCTCAATTCGTTGTGGCAATACGAGTATCATTCATCTTATAAAAAATCCAATCCAACACTTTAGGATTAAGCATATTGAGATTAAACATCATTTCATTAGAGATCATATCTAAAACAATGATGTATACTTAGAATATGTGGATACAAGTAACTAGATTGTTGATATTTTTACTAAACCTATGAGCAAAGATCGATTTTGTATTTTAAGAAGAGAATTGATAATGATCATGCAAGATAAATGTTAAAACACAATGAACTAAGATAGTAATTTTTTTAATAAAATGATTTTCTCTTTTGGTTTTATCGGTTTGGAACATGATAATTTTATTATTTAACTTGGTTTAGGTGCACTTGAAATTAATCTTGCTTATTTTAGACTAAAATGTGCACAATCTTATCATGCGTTGGTATCCATGCCCAAAACCGATTCCCACATGCTTACTTTTGCTTATAATTTATGCTTACTTAGTTGCTTAGCTGAATGATGAGTTTGTGCAAATTTTGAATCCCCTATACCCCAAATTAGGCCATAACATGTCTTTAGAAACCATAGTAGTCAATTTACTCTGCTGTATGTTTCATACCTTACTTTTATTATTTTTGTGATAATTCATGCTTATAATACTTACTTAAAGTACTCTTAAATAACAATTAGGAAGATTATGCAAATTTAGTATTCTAGGTAAAGTTTATGTATGACAACTGTTCTTTAAGGAACTCTTAATGTGATTTTGATAAATCTCGACTTTTGAACTCCAACTCTTATCTACATAAAGTTCTTTATACTTTCAAAGTTTGGTCAAAGTGATTGTTTGATCCTTTCATTGGCTAGTTCCCAAACTTGACCAGTTAAGCTCACTCTTTCTACTATGAATGAACTTAAATAAGTTAAAGAGATGATATTGCTATAAATTAGCTTAGTTTTTTAATGTTGTTTTCTATGAAAATTAAGTAAATATATAAGTTTGGCGTGCTTCTTTAGTTTATAAGCAAACTTCTAGTTCTAGATGATCTTAGGTCTTTTGAATGAGCTTCTTAAGTAAATTATTGTACAAGTTTAAATTTTAGATTTAGTCAAACTTTATTTAGCTTAAACAGCCAACGCTCGAATGCTACAAAATATAGCATCCGAACACCATACAATTTTTTTTTTTTTGTATAAATTATCATCCGAATGTTACAGCACCTAGCATCTAAACATCCTAAAATGAAAGTCTATATAAAGTTAGTGTTTAAATGCTAGCTGCTAGAATGCCTGGATGCCCAATGATAGATACAAATTATCTATTTGCCTTCAATTCAATTTCTTATTTCACTCTTTCATTTTTCTCATATAGCATCTAAACGCCTCTCTCAAAATCCCTAATCCTCACTCCCTCTTCATAAAAAATCCTCTCAAAATCTCTTTAACTATCCCATCACTCTACCTCTTAACACACCCTAAACGTACTATCTCCTTCATTTTCAATCACATTTCCCTAAACAATCCCTAAACCCTCAAATCTAACTCTTAAACCCTCATTTCATACAATGCCACAAACTAAAGGAGGCTAAGGCAGTCAGGGAGGTCAAGCATAATAGGGAAGCTATAGAACGGGTAGAAGGAAACCCATTAAGTTTGATCACCATCTATTCCCAACTACACAACATGCTCAACGGTGTGCTATTTTTCAAAAAAATCTCCATTCATCCTAATAGGAAGTCTCAGAGGACTTTGCTTAATCAACTTAGAATTGTTAAAGCACCTGACGTTGTTAAAAATAGAATATTATAGTTTAAGAATCTTCCATTAGATGTAAATAAAGAGGCGATTATGCTCTTCTATTATAATCTCACCAACTGCTTAGGTGAGAATCAAAATCTATGATTGCATAGATCCCAAAAATGATGTAAGAGTGTATTTGTATACATATCTATATGGGTAACGAATTGAGATTAGCTCCCCAAGATGTTTATGATGTGATTAGAGTTAATGTTAGAGGGGACTGATTCACGACTAATTTCAACCTCATTGTTGATCATGAGAATGTTTTTTTATTATGAGGGTATTAGAAATAAAAAAAAAGGCATTAAAGGCAAAGTGCCTTCTATTAGCATATCGAGTTCTCCATTTATACTTGTGTCACAACTACTTACCAAGAACTAGTCAACATAGACATGTGATACAAGAAGATTTATGGGTTATGGGTCGGTTATATGCAAATGCTAAGATTGATTTTTGGTTTGTTGTTTGCAAAAGCTTTCAAATAGTCACAAATGGCCTAAATTGTGCTACATTGAGATTGTCCCGCTTCATTAATAAGCTTCTTCTAGGGAAAGGTATTAACCTTGAAGCCCCTTCTAGACCTATTCACTTGGTGAGGTGTACACCTTTGATTCTATTGCTAAGGGCATTTGGAAGGTTAACAATCAGGAAGTTTATGTAAGAAAGCAACCTCTCCCTCTACTTACTGCAGATGAGGAAGATGAAAGCTCAAGAGATGAGAGGGAAGAAGAAGAAAACTCTAGTGATAATGATGAGGAAGCTAATAATGAAGAGTCTACTAAAGAGAAAACTCATCATGCTAAGACTAATGATCATGGAGTTGCTCGTCATACACTACCCCCTCCCATGGATGCTCCTCTTGCACCTACCTTTGATTAGTTTTATTAGGAGTTCCAAACTTTCACTAGACAAGTCTTTAAAAGGTTCAACTGTCTTGATCGCTCCATCACTAAGATCAAGAGAAATCAATGTACCCTTTTTTATGCTCTCCTGTTAAGTCATTAGCTTACCTCTTCTTCTTCTTCCATTGAACCTGAATCTTGATTTATCAACCATCTAAAATTTTTTATGGCTTTTGATGTAGTTTTTACTTCTATTTTTGGACTTAGCCTTTTAGACTCTTTTATTAGCTTTTATCTTATGTTTAATTTCCTGGATATTGACTATGTGATATGTAATGACGTGTTTGTGTCTCCATTTAACTTCTGCCATATGTTTGTGTTCATATTTGATTATGTAGCCGACCCTTGTTGTAATTGTTGTTATGTTATTGATGAAGAGTAGTTATGGTGCTTAACATTGAACCAAGCATACCTAGTTAGCATTTAGTAATTACTTTTGCTTATACTTTTTAAGGGGTATCTCCTAAGGCTTAAGTCAAAAGCATGCCAACTTTTTGACTTGAAACTCTGTTCTTCTTCACCACCTAAAATTACTCATCTTCTTTATGAGGCCAAAAGGAGAGAAGAGCTCAAGTCACCCAAAGAATTGTACTTTATCGAAAATCAAGCTTATAAGCAAATTGTACTTAAGTTGCTATATTGACTAGTAATTGGAAAGTAAAATTGAAACTAAGAGCTCCCAAACTAGTTCTCCTACTAGTTAAACATCCAATTGATCCTAAGTTTTGCAAAGTCCTTTAAAATCAGATGTTTAGTTAACAGGGAATACTATATTAAAGGGGAGCAAACAAGTGTGAGTTTTTATCCTCATAAAAAAAGGGAGAGATTATTGAAATTAAGGCCTATTATTTGATTTTGATGAGAACAAAACCTTTAAATCAATTGAGTTAATTCAAGATTAAGATTAGATGAGATAACTGAATCACATATAACTGGCAATTTCTTAAGAACACATGAACTCATCACATAAAGAAGGACTTTTGTATGCCTTGGTATTTTGTGGCTTTGATTGTAGTTGAGTGTCTAGAATAGGGAGTAGCAACAAGATGCTTGCTTTGTTTAGACACTATTCTTAGAGGCATCTGGAAGCTATGCTTATGTAGACTCTTCCTCCTCTTTAGCGTCTTAATGCCTTAGGGCTTAGCATTAGGATGCTAAGCTTTTGTATTGGAAACAAGCTTAACGTCCAAACACTCTATGTTAAGACATCTAAATGCCATACATAAATATAGCCATTGGATAACATTTAATGCAATTGACTTAAAAAACATTTATCTCCAACATCTACTTTTCATGAGAAACTATAAATACAAGTGTTTGAGTAGTTGAAGAGTATTCAATAGAGCAAAAAATTGCTATTATTCCTCTTGTCTAGTTGTACTTCATTCCAATTGTCTTGTGTTCTTAATTTGCAAAATATTTTGTAAACCCTAGTATAGTGCTAAGTTATTTATATCTAGAATTTTCTTGAGAGAGATTACTATATTTATGATTAAAGGTTATTGTGATTGAGAAATCTTTTGTAATTAAGATTAGGTATAAGCTCTTAAGTCATTGTGATTGAGATTAATAAAAGTGTGTATTAAGACCTCGATTGAGGCATTGTATGATTATGGAGAGCAGAGAGTAGTCCAAACTCCATGTTAAAATCCTGAGCTTGATTTCTCTATCCTTTACTCTTTAATTGCTATATTTTATTTGTCACATTTTTGTATCTATTGCATTCACTTAGTTAATTGAATTAAGAAATTGGTATTTAAGAAAATAATGGGCATTAAACTCAATTCATCCTCTCTCGCTCCCTCTCTTGAGTTCCTAATATAGTATTTCATAGCTGAAATTAGGGTCTATTCATCTATGGATCCTAATTTCACTCTTTTCTCAACTTTGGTTAAGTGGAGACTCCTTTTTTCTAAAAACTATTTTTATAAATTAAATCCTTTTCTTAATGTAGTCAAATGATTTATATTAAATGGGTTGGACTTAATATAAACTAGGATAAGAAAGAGAAAAATCAAATTTTCCACTCAACAACAGCTATTTAAACCTTATAAATGGCAGCAGCCATCATCATCATCTTCATCATTAATGAAATTGTTCTCTTCTTTAGTTCATTACATTTTATTTGAAATTCCTCCTTACTCTTATTTATTTCTTATTATAACCAGGAATCAATGGAAAGTAAGCTTACTACCACCCTTCATGAGTTATATTAAGTAAGTGGTGTGAATCCAATTGTGAGCCTTAGTGAGTCATATCATCAATTTACCTTTGGATTTACTAAAAAACCTTTCCATTCTTGTTTTCTTATCTAAGAGAAGGATCTATTTCTCGAATGTAGGGTTAAGCCTTAGTGATTACTAAATACCCTAGGCACATCAACTTTATTCTAGTATCAGAGCCTAAGGTTCCGATCGAGAGTGAGTTTTGTGTTATCCTTATGAAGGTTGAAGTATTCTATAGCGGGTGTTGTGTAGCAATTTATCTTACTCTTCTTTCATATTTAAAAATAGAGTAAGCTATTGTTTATGGATTGAAACAGTGTGTTGTGAGTTCCTTCATTGCAAGTTTGTTAGCTTATCTTTCGAAGTGTGGGCTATTAAGAGTAGTTGAGTAGTAGTAGTAATATTACAGCTAGTTAAAGTCCGTAAGAGTAGATAATACTAACTATAGGTAGTTGAAGTATCTTTAAGCCAAGGTCACTAGTAGGTTATTCAATGTAAACGCGATTCTAAGATGCCTTGAGGTAATGTTGTAATGATGTCAACACCAAGTGTTCACGGTGGAATTATGGATGTCGAAAGTGATAAACTTGATTGAGGATGATGCAAGAACCAAACTCCCTGCACTATTGATGAAAAGATAGATTATTTAGTCACGATGGTGGTACTAATGACAACTTTCATGTACCAAATCACTAGAAACTGCCATGTTGAGGTTATCCAAGATAATATCCAACCTATTAAGACTAAACAAGTTGATTGCCTACTTGTTTAAGGAAGGTAAGCAAGAGCACATAGATGACAGGAGAAAAGCAAGCAGTTTTACCTCATGTAACATCGAGTTGGAAGAGCAAGATTAGATGGCTACTAAGCCAAGAGGAGGATTAAACTGGAAAATGTTATTGAAGAAGAGGTAAAAGAAGATGATAACTTCCATAACTTCAACAAGAGAGATGGTCGAGCTCCTAGACGGATGGAAAATGTCAAGGTATAGATTTTGAGCTTTACTAGAGCAGGTAATGCCAACGAATACCTTGATTGGGAAGAAAAGATTAAAAAGATAATTTATTATTATGATTATGAAGATGCGTTGAGGATTCACCTAATTGCCTTAGAATTTTCAAGATATGCAACGATGTGGTGGAAGATTGCACAAGTTACTCATCTACAAGCTCGTCAAGAGATCAGAGCATGGAATGAGATGAAGTACCACCTGTAAAATAGATTTATTTCTAAATAATATGAACGAGACACCTTCAAGAATCTCTAAGAGCTTAAGCAAAGTGGTGAAAGTGATGACAACTACATCCATGGATTTTAGCTATTGATGATCCATTATGATGTAGAGGAACTTGAGGCTAAAACTATCGCCAGGTTTATTTTTGGCCTAAGATACAAGATTGGAAATGTAGTAGAAGTACAGAGGATTAGAACTTCTAATGAAGCCATCTGAATTGCACAAAGAGTATAAAGACAATGGCACAATCAGCTAAGCTGAACTCTAATTGGTTGACCTCTATATAATACTGATGTAGACCGAGGTGGTTTAACCTTTAGCCAACCTAATGATGGTAGAGGAAAAGCTAAAGTAGAAGAAAATGAAGTGAAGAAGGAAGTCGAGCAGAGCTCAAGAGGGAAGATTCGAGAAATAATCTATTTTGAACGTCTTGGATTCGGACACATTGCATCGCAAGTCCTAACAAGGTAGTCACGATTAGGAAAGGAGGTGAGCTTGAGAGTGACAACAAAGAAGAATTAAAGAAAAAAAAAAGGTTAAATGAGAGGAAGCAAAGATTAGAGGCTTCCTAGATGAATTATAAGGGCTAAGAGGCCACTATCCAAATCAAGATAAGGTGATTTCTAAACATAGTCATTCACTAAGCTCTTAATGTGGCAACAACTAAAGAAGTGGCTCAAAGGGAGAGTATATTCCATATTGGCTACTGCATCAATGAATATTTATACCTCTTAATAGTTGATGGGGGAAGCTACACCAACATGGTAACACATCGTAGAGGCTAAGGGACTTTAGAGTGCTAATTGAAGACAGGTTCTTGTAAGAGTAATGTTTAGCTGCGAAATATGGTTTAAGTTCTTGAAAACAATTCTTTAAGAAAATTGTCGTGTTACATTATAAAAGAAGAATCTAATAGAATGACTATAAATGTAATGTGTAAACTTCTTGCTAAAATCATATATTGTATAAGATTGTATAATTGTGATACTTTCAATCTAGCTCACACATAAAAAGACTTCTACTATAGTGCTAATATGTAAATGAAGGAAATTTGAATTAAAGTATTTTATGAAGTGAATGATAGATTAATGATATGTTCTACCTTATTTCTAACTCAAGGATAGTAATAACAAATCATCTTTAAGTACCAAAAGTTAAAAGAAAAGTTTTAAATAGATGACAAAAAAAAAAAGGAGAAGGCGAAGGGTAGCTAGGTGGGGTAGGTTTACACGGATTGATCCTATAAACTTTCAAAGTGCATTTTATGTTTTATTAATCTTTGATAAATTTGAAATAATCCTCATAGGTTGAAAATAATATCCTTAAACTTTAAGATTTTTTAAATTTTGACTATAATATAACTTTTTTATTAAAAAAAAGAAATATCCTATATTACTAATTTATCAAAAAAAAAATTAGATGAAATGCTAATTTTCAAAGTTTATTGGAGGTTAAAGTACACTTCAAAAGTCCAAGGGATTAATTTATACCTAAGATAAAGTTTAAGAGAATACTTGCATTCTTACATAATATATATTAGTAATATAATGATGAAGTAAAAAAATATTAATACAATTAGTATAATCATGACGGTCTAGCTATATTAATACATATTAATCAATCAAACTATATTAATACACATAAGCATAATAATGTGTGTAATCAAGCTATATTAATTCATATTAATATATTATAATAAGCAAAAACATCATATTGGGTTGTAGCGATATATTATTATTAAGCTAATACCTCCTTAATTAGACTTTGCACCCTTCAAAATAATATTTTACATTAAATTATACTATTTAGCTCTCTTTTTAAGGTTTATTTATATTTTGCCCATGCTATATCTCCTCCTTTTTTTTATATGTTTATAAATTTATTCAGAATTTTATCCTTGACTAAAAGAATTAGAATGCTAGTATTAATTTTGATTATAATTTAAACATTACCACATTGAATGGACAACTTATATGTTATTGTTAAGTAAATACCTCCTCCTTTGGACTCCAGACCTCCTTAAAATAGTATTTTGCATTATGTTACACTATTTAGTATTTTTTTTCTTTTTTAAGGTTTACTTACACGTTGCCATGATAAATCTCCTCCTATTTTATGAATATGGTTATAAATCCATTCACAATTTTATCCATGATTAAAATAATTAGAATAACAGTATTAATTTCGATCATATTTAATACTTTTGATTAAAGACCGTCACATTAATTAACGTTTTATTATGCCCTATTACAATCGTGAGAATGCCTCCCCTATTTAATGGTGGCATTTTTCCTTTTCATTCACAAAAATCACGTTCTAGCTTTCCATCTTTCTCTCCTACACATGAAAATTTTTTATTTTCTTCGACTTGGAGTTTTTATTTTTCAACTTCTCATATTATGGGTGGTTTTTTAACAAGGAAAAAATAAAAAAAATTGAGTCACCTCCATCGCTACTGAATTTCATACCCTATGTTTTTTCTTTCTTAAAATCCAAACTGCTTTTCATGCTCTATTTATTCGAGAAGAATAAAAATTGAAGTAGTGATGGATATGGTGGCAACTGATCCACATTAATTGGGTTCGTTGTATTACATATGAAAATAAATAGAGTGGTGGATTTAACTTTTTGCATATAAAACGTCTACATGGATCGACTTTTCAATGACTTGTGTATTTATGTTTTTGTATTGTTTTCATTAGTCATTAAGCCTTTTTTTTTTTTTTTTTTACCTTCATTTTGCAAGTATTTCACATCCCAGGACTGCAGAATATGTAAAGGATTTCCATTAGCATTTAATGAATGTTTTTAAACTTTATAGCCTCTGCATTGCAATTTTTTTTTAATGAAATGTAATTACCTCACTTCCAATAAACATCTAGAACACGTTATTAGGAAATAAATGTCCATTTTATTTATTTTGTTCTACAATTGTATAATTTGTATGGATTGACTTCGACTTATAAAGATTATTAAAACGATATTGTTTCATAGATACTATAATTTTGCAGATTGCTTCTAGTAAAATTTTCACAATGAAGAATAGCTTTGATGGCGACTGGCGTCTTTCTCATGTATCAATTTTTTAAACCATCTCCATGTAATTTCAATTATATATGCATTTAAACTTAAAAAACAAAATGAATTTGAGTTTTATCATTGTATTTCTAACTATAATATTAGCCCCAAGAATGATGGCCAAATGTCATCAGTAATATAACATTAGTACTAATAATCTCATGTTAATAACCAATATTTAGAAAATATGGAACTAATCTCATCTCAATTATGAAATTTATATCAACTTTTTCATACCATACTTTTTTCACTACTAATTCTAATTTTATAAACTGCTTTCTATTTTATTTGTTTAATCTAATAACATTTTTTTTTTTTTTATACACACATATCATGAGTACACATTTACTAGTTTATATAAAGATATGATGTGCTATAAGATAAAACACAATAAATTTATGTAATATTTATTCATTATATATTAATTTGATTATTTATATAACCCAAGCTATCCACGAGCTACTTAAACTTAACTTATTTTAAATTTTGCTCAGCTTAGCTCGAACTTAGTTTTTAAATGATCGAAGATCAAATTTAAAATAAATTTTATGAGTGAAACTCCAGCATATAATTTTTAAGCTAGACAATTTTTTAATAGATCAAGCCTAAGCTTTTAAGTTGAACTTTGAGTTTTCGGTCTCGAACCGAGATGAAGCCTTCGAAAGCTCGACTCAAATTTTCTCATATATAGTCCTAATTTTGCGAAGTAATCCCTCTACAAATTCAAAATAAGTTACAGTTACTAGTTGTTTTAACTGCAAGTGATGGTAGGAGGTATAAGAATTAGTTCAAAGTCAAAGTAATTAATGATGATGGAAAATGTCAAATGAAATATATGAAAATTTTTTCGATCTTTAAATCAAGCAAATCATTTTCCATTTAACATTTCTCATAATTATTAACTAACTCTGCTACTCATAGGGCACTGTCACCGTCTTTCATCACTGTTTACCATTAAAAACAGTTAGTATGCGTGATATGTTGAGATTATTATGATATTATATGATGAATAAAAATTTTAATTGTAAGATATGTTGGGAAAAAAATTAAAAGATGTTTTCCAATGAAGCAAATACAGCACCGAGGAAGAACTCAAAGGATCCCGAAACGGTGCGACACAGGAATGTAACCCTATCGGCTGAAAACGAAATATGTATTCATTATCGTGCCACGCTTGTCTTCCAACATCACAACTATCACGCGGACATGTCATGAAGTTTCTTGGAAGACATTTCCACATTAAAAATAATAATAATAATAATAATAATATAAAAAAAAAAAAAAGAAAGCGAGAAGAAGAACAAGACTACTAAAAGTCTATAATAACGTACGGCCACAAATGAAGTCTAGCAGATTCCAATACCCGTTTCTGTGGTCAAAGCTCTTCGTGCCACGTAGGCAGGTGATATTTTATTCTGTGAGATTCTGTTTTTAAACGAATACATTATGAATTTTTCCTCCCTCCCTTCCGATTTTGGGAAGATTGCCTATGGAAGATCCTATTTTCAAACATATCTTTAGTTACGCCCTCCCACATATGTTGACCCCATTTATAAATTATTATATTCCCATTATCTGATCCGTATTCTAATGCATAGCATAATGTTAATCAAATTTTTTTAGTGGTCGTTAGTTGCTTTCCGGCCATTTTTATTGAGTATAATTTATTCCTTACTTTTCATTGGCATGGATTAATTAATGGCCAGTAATAATTACTTATCGGTAATAATTATAACATATTGAGACTTCTAAACAGTAATTGATAATTATTTATATTTGATTATAACAAGTATTCAGAAAAAGTCCCGATGAATGTACTAAAAAGCTGTTGTATTATGTTTGGTGCATATTATCTTAGAGGTGAAAGGCATTTTTCTGTAAGTAATTTACTCGATGGAACAAAATTTTAAAGTTCTTTCATGTACCATAAATGATTTTTTTTTTTTTTTTTTTGTCTGTTATTACATCCGTTATGCAAGCCAAGTATATTACTAAATATTTTGTCCATTCTAACGTTTTAAGATTATGTGAACCAAAAGGCTAGTCATAGTTAGGCGAATCAACGATCGGTTTCGAGTTATCAATCGAATTATCGAGCTACTGAATTAGATTAGGCTTAAAAACGTATAAACGGTTCAACCATAATATCTCATTAAACCAGTGAGTTATTGAACCGATGGGTTGAACCGAAAGTTTAGTCCGATGATTCAAGATGAATCCAATCTAAAAAAAAATTAAAAATATGTTCTAAAGATTGTTACGAATGATTACATGTGAAAATAATCGGTCCATAAAGACCGGAAGTTTTGGAGGTCGCTCTGTCCCAAATCACTAAAACGGAACTGTTAACGGGCTCATGCTTGATATTTTCCTCTTAATTCTAACGTCTGACGGAGTGAAGTCCCCTGAAGGATATAAAGAAATTTCTTCATAGACGACTGATATATGGATCTCTTAGCTCGGTTGACACTAGTTAGACGTTAGAAGAGGTTTCATGGGTTCGGGGAGTGGTGTGGATAAGAAAAAGAAAATATAATATGACAGGTCATCACCAAATATAAAAATGAAAATTTAAATTGATGAAGAAATAATTCAATTATAAGACTCACGGAGAGAGACTGCATCGTAAATCATGTATTTTATGAGTTATTTACACGATGAAATAAATTCAGTTTCTGATTTTCAATGTTAATATATTTAAGTCTGACCATAAAACGCAGGAAAATATCATACACCTTTCATTTAAATTGAAAGGAAGCTTCCTGCAAGCTAACTTGTAAAATCTGCTAGCTAATAAATTCCGTATCCAAGTCAATAAGTTGAAATCATGTGTACGGAACCGTACGCCCTTCTCCCGTGTAATATCCCCCATAAATAGGCCTAACCACCTCGGTGCATGATGTCGTGAGAAAGTGGCAATCCTGGTATAATAAAAGCTTTAAAAAAAAAACACACACACACACACACGATTAGGATGGCTTTCCTAAGCAAGAGCGATTTGCGCCGCATATTCGAAAACCTTGACAAGAATTGCGACGGCCGTCTATGCCTGGAGGAGCTAAATCGGCTCTTAAAGATGTTTGATTTCGAATGCTCCATAGACGAGCTTGAGTCATCCGTGGGCAAATCTAGCCTTGACTTCGATGAGTTCTTGAGCTTCTACCAATCCATATCGGAGGAGGAGGAGGAGGAGGAGGGTAAGAGTAAGACTAGACAAGATAATGAAGAAGGATTAGGATATCATCATCAAGATCAAGATCCTGATACTGACCTTGTCAAGGCTTTTAGGGTGTTTGATCTGAATGATGACGGGGTTATCACGAGCGAGGAGCTTCAAAGCGTGCTTTTGCGGATCGGACTGTGGGACGAGAGGAGTGGAAGAGACTGTCTGAGCATGATCAGGGCTTATGACATCAACATGGATGGGCAGCTTGATTTCCAGGAATTTAAGAACATGATGCTGCTTACTATTTCTTGAATCTGAAATTTCATCTGTTCAAAATATCCTCTTAACCATCCAAAAATGTAATTAGTTTGTGTTTTTTTTTTTTTTTTTAAACTAGTCATTTAAATACTTTTATGTTTATATTATCACGCCATATAAGTCTTCTACGTTTAGTGGTAAAATTATACAAAAAGAAAAAAAAAATACTAAAAATAAGATTTCTTTGATGCAACAAATACAAATAATCTAAATGGCTCGTAAGCGTTTATCTAAATTTAATTATAAAATTTAGGACTTAACTGTTCTAATTCCATTAGGTTTTTTTCACATATCATTTGTAATAATAATTAAAATGCAAGGTGGGAGATTGAAGACTTGCCAATCAATCCCATTTACTTTATTCTTTTACTTTCGGTTCAAATTCATCTTATTACAAATAACACTTCTAAACCTTGGCATAAATACAAATTTGCTCTTTAAATTTTCAAATATTGTAAATTTGGTAAATAAACTCTATAAGATATAAGTTACCCCTTAAACTTCGATTTTGGTAACCATCTAAATTTATTAAGATATACTTCAAAACCCTTAAATTTTAATCGTAATGTCACTTTTTCTAACTAATAAAAGAAATGTCTTATATTACTAAATTTTAACTTTTATAAGATATAAGTTACTCTCTAAACTTTGATTTTGATGCCAAAACAACATTTGAATTTATTAAGGTATACTTTTAATCATAGTATGATTTTTTCTAACTAATAAAAAAAAATCCTTTATTTTACTAATTTATTAATGTTTAAGATGAGGAGAGGGGTTATTCATAAGATTGAGTTTACAGGTAAATCCATAATAAGTGAATGTTTATGAGGTTATTTGTGATTTACCTTAATATATTTATATTCCTTTTGGTTCTCCGTAGTTCTCAAAGCTGCATTTACCTCTGGTATTAAACTATATCTATAATTTTTTTTTTTCAATCATATCATAGATTGCTAAGATAATGTTCTAATTAACATATTAATGTCATGTTTGGTATATAAAAAATAATTTGGAATTGAACAAATTAAAATAGAATAGAATGGATTGGAATCAAGACAAAAATGATAATCATTTTCTATATTTGAAAATACTCACATAAGCAAATGAAATAGAATATGTATTTAGTATTATTTACCAAAAAATATTCTTAATTTTTAGATGTCATAATTAAGATGAATGGTAAATAAATAATTTTAATTAATAATAATTAATGAGTATAAAATAAAACCACAATTTCATCCTTCAAAGGTAGAACCAATTTCTCCCTTAAAGCTAGCAAAGCTAATTATAAGAAATTGCAATTGTAACTTTTGAATACACTTCTAAATATAAGGAAGGAAGTGAAATTTGAAATCACATTTAACTCCGGAACCATTCATATGTTCTGATCGTGATATAGAAAGTTACTCTATAAATATACATACCCTCACTTGATATTAAAACTTATATTGCTTTTCATACGTGGTAGCTGAAAACATAAAATAGAATAAACATATATATCTATATATATATATATATATAATTTTGTATTAACAAAACTATTACAATATATGGTTTCGGTTTGTCCTTTTTACCTTTTAATATTCCATTTTTTCATCCGTTACATTTCTTTATAATGTCATCATTAGATTTTAATAATACTATTCCTTATATTCATGGAAAAAAAAAATGGTTATAATTATATTCAAAGAAACATTAATGTTTTTCATTAAGATTACATTTAGATGCCAAAAATCTTAACTTTTGTAAATTGTTTGTGAATTTCATTTTTGACCTTTCCATATCCCTTTCACCCTCATTTATGCCTTATTCGTAACTTTAGTTGTATACCTATAAAAGCCTCACAATCACTGTTGCTCATATTTATCCAAAATGTTTATGAGGTATTAATTAAATTTAAGTTGCTAAATGGAGGAAATGTGCTTTTACCAAAAAAAAAAAAGAAGAAAAGACAATTATATTGAATGTCACATTAATGTGTTTTTTTTTTTTAGATTTCTATAATAATATTTCACATATTTATCTAAATTATTTACAAGGTAATAAATATATTAAGGCAATATTCATGTTCTTTATCGAAATCTTTACTACAACATCTTAGCATTGATTTCATTTCATTATTATAAATAGAAATTCTGATAATTGGGTTTTTAATTTAATTTAATACCATAAACCAATTTTTTAGACTAACGATAGAATTTAGGAAATTGAACCTAATCATAGGGGATTACTAGATTGGATTTTCTATGCATGACTTTTCTTGTTTTATGTCACACATAAAAAGTGAAGTCGAAAATGGTCTTTCTAGGCTGATTTGAGCATCAATGACCTTAAAGAGAGTTAAAAGACGCACGAGGAGGAATCGGAAGGAAAACCTCTTTAAAATCTTGAAAAACACAAATTGCCGTACCACACTTCCCTTATGTTTTGTCGATAACACCAATTTCCATGTTTTTCAATAGAAACTTGGCGACCCAGACAACATGAAAAACTCAAAAACGATTTCGATATGACGAACACGTATGTCGATTGTTAGGAACTTGTAGATTTACATGAGAGAGAAGGTTCTCCGCAAGTTCTCTTTGAGAGGTTGACAATTGTGAGAGTTGGAAATCGTCGATAAAATCCCTCATTAGTCATTTCCTCTTTTCAAAACCCTTATTATTTATCGTTTTCACTTTAGCTTTTATACTTTTTTATGTTTTAGGGTTTTACACGATCCCATCACGGACACAAACCTATCTCACAATTGGGTGTCAATAAGAGACAGAAGTAAGACCCATAGATTTGGACCAAGGACTTGCTTGGCAATGGACCGCCCATGCTAGATGCTTGGAGTCTTATGTGAATGCTGGCTAAGCATGTTGTCTGTTTGAATTCATTGATGGCATAATTTGGGCATTGAGTGTCAAAACACCTTAATTTATGGATATTTTCGTAATCAATCTTTTCTTTTTCGCTCCTAAAGTTGGCATTTATATTATTTCCTTTCTCCTTTCAATTGGCTTACTGGACCCATAAAACTTCACTAGTGTTTTTTTTTTTTTTCTCAAATTATTATTATTATTTAAGTAATTGAAGTGAACTGTGCTCAACCACACCTCCAAGTGGATCCTACCGAATCTAAAATTTGTTGAGAACCTTTTTCATGACATATCCGCTACAGACACATCGAATATAAGTTGATCATCTCTGAAGATATTTGTGGGATCCTTTAGATAACAAACAAACAAATTAAGAAACCCCCTTTTGCAAAAATTTCTTTACTTTATTCTTAAAATGTTAATGAGAATTTTCTTAACATTACATATAGTTTTTTCTTTTTATTTGCATTTATTTTATTATTATTTTTTCCTCAGTAAAGCTAAAAAACACCAATATTTTTATAAAACACAAAACCTAAATTGAGGATTAAATCTTATTTAAGATTTCAACTTTATCTCATAAATTCATAATGTTGTGTTTGGTATATATGAATAGACTTGGAATGGAATTGTGATTCGGTTTCTGATTCTTTTTCATACTTTTGATAAATTTTAAGAAGCTAAAATCGCGATTCCAGCTTAAAGGTGGAACCTCCACCTTTAAAAAGGGAAAATCACGATTCCATTCCATCCTAATAAATAGATAATTACATAAATAACCCTATTAATTTACAAATAGCATGGAGAGTGAAAAATGAAAAAAAGAGTATAGAAACCGTTGGTCTCGTATAAAATATCACGATGGGGTTAGTTGATATCTTTAAAAATTTTTAATTTTTTTAATGTAAAACAAAATCATCCCACTTAATAACTTGATTTGGTAAACAGTGGTATTCACAAATAACACAAATTAAAAAAGATAGGAAGAAGAATATTCAACTCAAGATTTATAAAACTTTGACCTTCTGCCTATTATTCTCTTCTAATTCTATTGTTAGCGACTTAGTCTACTTCATTGACGTCGCTCCACTTAATCCACTATATCAAAACAAATCACGAAAAATTTACAAACATCTACCACTATTGGCTTTCACAATTCTCTATTATGCTTATCTAGCCTTTCTACAATATAAGCTAATTACAAATCTACAGAGTACAATGAAACTTCTCTCAAATAAAAAATAATGTTTACAAAAAAAAAAAGTGAGAAGAACAATACAAAGCTTAAATAATTTAGTACAAAAACAAAAATAAAGATTGATGAATAATTAGCTTCAGTTCAACTCTCTGAAGAAATATCTGATAAGTGTTGTGTGCTCATTTTGTTAGTAGAAAGTTATCACGATCAGAGTATAAAGTACATATTTTTCCTTCTCAGAATCATTCCAATATTTTTTAGTCATCTCTCCTTTTATACTGAAGTCTTCCTAAGTCTATATTATTAATTATTGTCTCCATCTCATGTTTATCCAAACCCAATGTTTAAAAAGATGATCCATATATATTTGGAGAAAATATTAGAGTTGGAATTTTTAATATGATCTTATCTTAGATAGATCTCTTTTATTGGATATACTTGATCGGCAACTTCAAATAATTTGGAAATTCAATTTGATATCCCATAAGATTCTTAATCATCCTTATCCTTATCCAAACTTAGATTTTTTTTTAATTATTTCAAAAAATTAATTCACTTAGCAATAAGGCTCATGGATCTTAATTCCAACTTAAGTGAAACAGGATTTAGTATATTTCCTTAATACACCCAATCTAGTCGAGTTAGGTCTTATTTACATCGAATTTGATGTTGTATTATTTTTCAAATTACTCTTCTAAACTAACTTTGTAAATAACCTTCTAAAGATATCTCAATTTACTTATCTTCAAAGTTTCTAAACAATTTTTTTGAGTGTTGTGTTTATTCTTCTTATATAAGCTTCTAAAACAATCTTAAATATTTTTTAAACTTATATCTTTTTCAGTTGATTCAAATCTTCTAAATAAGCCTCTGAATGCAACTCAATTTACAATTTTAAACTTTTTAAAGAACTGCCCAAATACTTGCACACTTATTAATACATTAGCATTTCTCTCTTTTTGTTATCATTAAAATTCATAAGAAATAACTAATAGAAATAAATTATAGAGAAGCAACCAAGTAAAGCTACCATCATTGCAACTAAAAAAATTGCTACATATTGTTGCAATTTGCAACAAAAAAAAACCTTTGCTATCCAAATGTTAATAGATATATATATATATATATATATATATATTGGTAAGCATATATATAAGTTATAATATAAGGATTATGATAATAGTTTTATATGAAACATCTAATCATAATGAAAAAGATGAAAAATCTGGCTTCTTAACTAACATTAGCCTCTATATTTCTAGTTATATATAATGTCTTATATAGTATATATATTAATTTCTAAATATAATATATAGATTGTATTAGATTGTATCTAGATTATTTCTTATATATAATATATATTTCTATATACTTATTTCTATATTTTTATATAAAAATATATCTATATACAAATATATAAATGCCATACTGATATATATACAATTTTTATATGTATATGTAACATGTGTATATATTATATGTCTTATATATAATAAATAGTTCCATATATACGTATATAACTATATTGTAATATATAATTATATATATTAGGTGTAAATATATAAATGTTATTCACATATTAGGTATATTATTGCTATTATAAATATGTAAAGAACATTTATATTGAAACCGAATATATAATTATATATTACAATATAGTTCTATAAATAACTAAATTTCATATATAAATATATATTATATATAAATTTACAAATATTAACATATAAATTTACAAATGTTATTTATAGGGTATAACTATATTACTATGTGTATAGATTGTATTGTTTATATATAATATATATTATTATATAAAAAGATATCTTATATACAAAGATTGAAATATTTGAATTTCATACTCATATATGTGCAATTTTTCTATGTATATGTAACATATGCATATAGATTATATGTCTTATATATAATTTATAGTTCAATATATACATATAGAACTATATTTTAATATATAAACAGATATTGTGTATAAATTTACAAATATTACATAAATATATATATTAGGTATAAATATACAAATGTTATTTATGTAATTATAATAATAATACAATTTATGTATAATATATAATTTTATATATCATCTACAACTATATGTGTGTAATATTATGTGTATATACATATATATAACATAACGTATATACATGCTAGGGGTGAGCGAGTAACCTTATTGTATAGAATACCCACTTAAACCTTACTTTACTAGGTAAGTTTCAAGTGTGTAAAAAGAGTGAAAGGGTAGGTTCTGAGTAATAATCTCCCAAAACTTACTCCCATAAGGTGAGGTATAAATATGAAATTACAATATCCTATACCTAACTTAGAACTTATACTCTAAAGTATATAGAGTACAGATTTTAAGATACTATATATCAACCTATAATAAAATCCTAAGATCACATGATCTTATATCTATTGTCTAGCGTTAGGCAAAAAAACCGCGAGTAGAACTAAACTGTTTAATTAAATAAAAAAATTTATGCAATTATTTTATACTTTTTTATATTTTATTTTTATCAATCTTCATAAATTTCATCAAATTTTTCATATCTTGTTATTCTTTATCATATTTTTGTCTCAATTATTAAAATTAAATTAAGTAAATTCCATTTGAAATTTTATATTTATTAGAGATAAAAACGTTTAGTAAAAATTTAACAAAAACGATTCTAACTATAGACGGAATCGATTTTAATTAAGTTCGAAAAATTTATGAAGCGAACCGTATAGTTAGATTCGACTTCAAAAAAATATTGAACCGTTATATTAGGTTCAGGTCGATAGGGGGGGGCAAACCATATCGAACCAGAGCATGCTCATCCCTATTATTGTCTTATTCCTCTCTCTTTTTATTTTCTTGGGTAAAACCTTGTTTTTATATTCCGCGAATAACAATTTTATGATTTGGTAAAAATTTATTTTGATAATTTACAAAGAAAATAAAAAAAATAATTGGCATGAGCCAACCAAGGGTTTAACATTTTCAATTATAAGGATTATTCTTTATTCTACCAACTAAAGTTTCATATTGTTGTGGTTAGATGTGTTGCAAATACAAGAACCTTTCAAATATTACTATTTGTTCTGTTAGTATAGTTACAAGTTTAATATTAATTATATGTTAGTATAATATTTCAAAAGAAGATAAAGTTAAAAGAAAAAAAAAAACTAATGATTCTTTAAGGTACCTTATACCCTGTAAAATTTACAGAGTATAAGATATAAGGTGGCTACCAAGTGTCATAGGGTAGGTTCTAAATGCAAAAATTTTAGAATAAGTACCTATAGATAAGGTATAGGTAATGTGTCATACCATACCAACTCTATATCCACTCATCCTTACCACATACACACATCTACAAATTAAGGGTATTTTTGTCAAATACTACTATATACTCATCCCATTCCGTTCTAAATATGATAAAACCAAAAATAATTATGGAATAGAATTGGTTATCCCATTCTTAAATAAACCTTCTCTAGCTTAATCATAGTGATATAAACTAAGGTCTATGATTTTTTAAAAGTCCTTAATTAACTTTTAATATGCTAAAATATTAAGATAATTTTAAATTTATTAGTTTATAGGCTTAATAATATTTGAGAAAAGAATATAGAATAAATTTATTCAACATAATAAAATATGGTTAGAAAAAACAACATGTGTCTTGCAAACAAAATACATGGTGTATAACCAACATACATGTTATATGCTCTACAACAACCCATGGTATGGATTTAATGTTTATACAAATCATATTTCCCCTTATTCACCATCTTCAACACACCGTGTATCTCCATCTCCTCATTACTTCATTTTTTTTTCCTCATGCTACTTCATTCAATCAATTAAATACCGATCTCCCTTCATCCTTTAATAGATTATTGCTAACGCATCTTCAACTCCAAAATCCAATCTTTTGATTCTATCATCCCTAATAAAGGAAACTAGGTGTGCTTTCCTATATTAACAAAAACAAATAATAACATCCTTAACGAAAGGGACTTAGATTCACCTTAATGAATTTCTTGATCTCCAATCTGTTAATAAGTACCACTAATCTCATGTTTCAAATTTCCACAAAACCTTTATTCATCAAACTTTTAATATTAGATTCAAGCACAAATTACCCTATTAATATTGAAAACTTAGACTCACCCTTGATATTCTCCAACAATCCAAACTCTCAATTCATTTTCACCACTCAAACCATAATACTCTAACTCCTTTAAAATCAAATCCTTTTTACACAAAAGCTCCTAGAAATGAAAAGTACTCTAATGCACTAAATCTATAAGAATTAAAATATGACGATCATCATGACAAAGATTTGAATCATACCTTTATCAATCACTCTGTTAGAGCTTTAAATTAAACAACGATGTAAAACCTTTGCACCATACTCCAACAACCTTAAAATAAACCTCTATGATCAGTTTTGACTCTTACAAGATTAATTAATTAAGGAGTTATGTCTTACCATCTAAAAACTCTACCCTTGTGTTGGTGTCTCTATTAATAGAGGCTTTGTCATCACCAATGAAAAAAATAATAATAAGTAAGGAGGTATTAAAGAGGCATTTAAATAAAAGGTTTTCTTAATTTCCTCCTTTTTCCAAAACTACCCTCACTTTAAAACCAATTATTTTTATGCTCTTGACTTCTTATTTACATCCTCTTTAAAATTTTAAGGGACTTTACATTCTCTCCTCATACAAAGAATTTTCTTTCTCAAAAGTTTCCAACTTCTAGATCTCAAATCTTGATTAGTTTATAACTCTTACCTCTTCAAATGGCCTACTCTATTTTGTCTATATCTTTAGTTCCTTCTTTACTTCCTCTTCTCACTTTATACCCATATACTAGAACTTCTTAATTCCATCATTAATTTTTAAAATCACTTCAACTCACTAATAGTTAGGTTTTCTAAAATTGACCATAAGCTTCCCAGACAATATTTCCATGCAACTTTCTTTCACCATGTGTTACCTCTTTAAATCTTAACATACTTAATCGTTTCTGCTCCTTAAAATCTACCTTTTCATATTCAAATACTTGCCTTACAAGATTAGATTCCTAGGTCCCCTATTAATCTTTGAAATTAAAACTTTTGGTTTCCGAAAAAGTCTCCATTATAATGGTAATATTTTATCAATACTTCTATCATATTGATCTCTTGGTCCACTTTGACTTCAGGATTCAACTATCCAAATACCATGATTATAACTACCTTTCCCAAAATAGTAATTACAACGTTCAGTCTAAGCATCTTTTGTCTACAAATTCTCCTCCATTCTCCCTATTCCATTTATTTTGCAATTCTTTAATTAAAATTGAAGTCTCCAAATTTCCTTCATTATACAAACTTCCGATTTCAAATTACGATTGTTATATTTTTCTTCACAACTACTTCAAAAATTTCTCTCCATATTATATTCCTAAAAAATAAATTCTTTCTATATGTACATATTGAAGTGACAACTCAACTTACCAATGTACAACCACTTCCAATAAAAGTATTTCATAGTACCACTGATTCATATAATTATACTCTTTTTATCTATTGCATTAAAGAATTCACATATCTGTGATCACCTTCTGCGCATTCCAATCCATTTCTCATTTACTTACAACTCAATTATTGCACCATTAACCTCTATTTTGGCAACCAACATTTCACTCCATCACCTCAAATCTCAACCTTACATCACTATAATACAACAATATAACTAACAATTATATAATTTAAACAAACTTCATTCCCATCACTAATCTTACAACTTGTTAGTTATGGTACGTTTCACTAGCAATAAAAACCATCTATTAGATTTTTCAAATTCTTAAGCGATTTGACAACTCTAAACTAAGAAGTACACACTTCATCTCTTTCTCATATACCATCTTTAACCACATAACCTCTAAAGTTCTCCTGTCTCCACATTTATCCTATTACTGCACTTCACCCTTAAGGTACCCGTCTGCTTCACTTGTCCTACGTTCAATATTATTATTATTATGTGGTTATTAATGTTATTATTATGAGTACATGCTCATACATGTAATAATGTGATATTACAATGGTTATTATATTTACAAGCTATACTATTGTTGTGATATCGATTGTCATTAATTGTGTTTCCCTTTAATAACCTATATTCTTTTCTCGTTTAACTAAGTTTTCTTTAGAATTATTTCATCTTCCCTTATTATCTATATCATTGTTATCATTTTTTTTTTTAATAATTACCTATTTTTATTTTATTAATTTATTATTATCACATTCACTTCTAACTTTAATCTAAAGGTTTTGATTCTTATTTCAATTCATCATTTAGCTATGTAGGAATTTTATGCCTCATATAACCAAACATAAATACATTTAAGTAGGGCTAACTGATAAGTGCTCTATTATATATATTTTTTCATGGATTTTTATTAGTGTTTTCAATATTTTTGTGGATATTTCGTGTTTAATTCAATAATATTTTGATTTTAGGCATTAAGGAAATAATTAAGGAATTGGGATTCCACGGAATTGTGATTATGTGTGATAAAATCAAAGTAAACAATGTAATAGGATATAAGGGAGAACAACAATTCCATTCTCCTAAAGTGAACATGCTATAAAAGACACAAACAAACCCTAAGTGATGGATTGCCGACCTCATCAGCCCTCATTGGAGCTTATCTCAAAGGTCTGTAGGGTCTTACAAGAAGAATTCAATCATCTCAACCCACCTAAGGCAAGTTGTTCTACCAGGAAGGCCTACAGTTAAATTATTTGCAAGATCAGCTTAATCGAACCTAACTCAATATTAGGAGCCTCAATACAAGCTCCTAACTCGAAGTCCTACATCCAACCTCCAGCTTGCCGAGCTCTAGCTACCAACTTGATCGATCAGCTTGTCTACTACATAACTACTTAGTTTTAGCACAACATTATCCTAGCATATGAATCCTACAGTAGTATGCTACTTATCCAAACCCTTTTCTAGCATTATACTACATTTCTTTTGTTTTGTTTGTCACATTTACCCATTTTAGCTTGTACTAGGCATCTTTATTTTGTATTACCATTTTTGTAATTTTGTTCTTTCCTTTTGTTGCCTTAGGGACTTACTATATATAATCCCTTATCCATTGTAGATCAAGGTTATTAGCAAGTGGACCTTAGTCTTTTGCTTATGTGTCATATCAAGCTGAGGCTAAGTTGTGTTGTGCTTATTGGTGAGTCATATTCAACGAACAGCTTCATGAAGCTACTGAAAGTTCTATACTTTCTCCATTTCCATTTCTTCGATATCTCAAATGACCCATCTCTACTACTATGGGAAGCTATAGTGATAGCTTATCTCATAGGTATGTCACTAAGTAATGAGTCAAAAACCCTAACAAAACTAAATAAGAAAAAAAAAACAACAACAAAACCTTAATATGCAAGAAACCTTAAAACAACTATAAAACCCTAGCAAATCTTTTAAAGCCCTAATTGAACAACTTAAACGCTAATATAACTAAGGAACCCTAATTATATAGCAAAATCACTTGCTAAATATAACTAATTTTGCTAATCGCTTGAAAATAATGAGTACCGATCGTATATGTGATTCAATAACTATAAAAGGTCTTAAACACTTAACAATACTCAAAAATTAGATAACATAAGTTAATAAACTCAATTGGAACTTTAAGATATGACAAAACCCTAAACTAACCTTAATTATGCTTAATTTACTTAATCGCAATTAATTATCTTAAATATGCTTTAATCCTATAACCAACCCTCACTACATCATAACTAACAAATAAATAAAAGTCATGAAGGAGAAAAGGCCAAAAGGACTAGTTAGCAAATCAAAGACATCAGTCTTTGAGGGGATAAGATCTTCC
Organism: Lumnitzera racemosa; assembly: GCA_024138005.1. Taxonomy (NCBI): domain Eukaryota; kingdom Viridiplantae; phylum Streptophyta; class Magnoliopsida; order Myrtales; family Combretaceae; genus Lumnitzera; species Lumnitzera racemosa. The sequence goes on along the minus strand of JAMXBC010000010.1, from coordinate 86,889,622 downwards.
CTAATTTAGTAAAAAGCATATACGGTACAATAGTACCTAAAAAGGGTCTTGTACCCATAACTAAAAGTGGCATCCCCTTATTTCCCCTATCCCATGTGCTACCCACCCTACTCCTTATTCCCTTCTTTTATTTTTCTTCCTCCCCACACATTAAACACTATCTGAAATAAATAAATAAATAATATATTTAAAAAAATAAAAACCCCTAAAACATACTCTCATACTCTCTCTCTCAACTACCTACACCACTTCATCACTAGTGATGCATACCATAACTAAGGACAGACAGGATTGGTCGTAGGGATAGGTCCAAATTTGCCAAAAGCTTGAAAGGGTGATGAGGAAACGTACGTAAGGACAAAAAAATGAATAAAAAAAAGTAAGCAAAACCTACGAATAACTCCAAAGGATATGACGCACCAATGGATCTTCCGATGACTTACGGTACAGCTCAATATGATGCACAAGTTAGTCTAGTGAGATTACTTGCCACTTAGCCATACTAAAGAGTTATGATAAGAGTAAAATGAGAGTAAACAATCAGTGTTTATGAGAGAAAAAGCATCTAGTGTATTAATGATAATCTAATTATCTATGGCTATAAGTATAAAGGGTATTTATACTCAAGAATTTAGGGCAACTTAAATAAAAAGGAAAAGACAAAAAGGGTATTGTCTTAAGAAGTAAGGTACAAAGTATACAAAGGGTAAAAATAAATATTCATGGAAAAAAGAAATGATTAGAGTAGCAGATTCTACAAGTGATCACAAACATGTGGCAACAATGAGTTGGTGGTGCTATTGGAGGATATAAACAAAGCAGTATGAGTTGGTTGGGTAGCCAAGTAGGAGTGCTGAGCAAGCGTAGACTCGTTCAAACAAGAGTAACTGAAGATTAGTATAGGACAACTCTTTTGGCTTCTTAATAGTAATGATACCGAGCAAGTGGTCAACTCAGACATGGCTGAGCAGGCGCAAGAGGGTTGGTTGCTGTCAAGGCATGCACCTAGTCAGTACACAACTTCCAAGAGATGGATAGTCATTTGGTATGGCACCAAGAGTCGATCGGTAGCAAAGAGTAACTCAGCCTTGGCAAAAGTCAACTAGAGCAAGAGGATTCGCCTCACCAATCCCTCTAGTCCATAAGTTCAACTGTGGGTTAAAGGCTCGATAACTAGATTCTTATCTACCAGCCTCTTTTTCTCTACCAGCACTACACTCTATGACCAACTACTAATAGGAATTGGACTTTGACCCCCTCTAAGCCATGGTTGACCAGTACTAAGCTAAGACCAACTTATCTTCCCCAAGACCGAGCCAATGGGAAGAGGCCAATAAAAGGGAAGAAATCAGGATGGATAAGATGAAAGAAGTAGAAGTGTTACGAACCTCCGAGGAACTAAATGACTAATCAAATGAGGTTCCAAAGAAGAAGGCTAACTCGTTGAACAAGAGCTCAGCAAGGAGCTCAGGGCATCTTGACAACCAACACGTAAGTTTAGCAACTATGGGCCAACCTCACTGGTTGCTCAACCAAGCAAGATAGGATTTTAGTGACCTTATCTTAAGTTTAGACATCCAATTGCCAACCTCACCCAATTCAAGTCCGACCAATTCCAAGACAGCTCGAATGACTCGCATAATGACCTCCTTCCTTAAACATGTAAATTTATACACTTGTAAATATTTCCTTTATTTTTAGCTATAGGCCTTATCTTTAAGGTTTAACACCTTGTACTTATTTACATTTTGCCATTAAGGTTTTAGGGTTTACGATAAATTGCAACATTTTATAAGTAGCAACAGCTTTTATCATCCTATCATTATCAATATCAAGAATATATTTTCAAAGAATTGTCTCTCTTAAGCTTGTTAAGCTTATGCTTAATTATTGAGTGTTGTTTACTCTTTAATCTTTCTTACATTCTTATCAATCTTCTTCAAAATAATGTGGTAAACCTTTTCATTCGAGTAAGTTAGTAAGTCACCTTTAACCCTCATTTGAACCTAAGTATTGATTGAGTATTTATTGGTCACATCAAACCTTCTTTTATGCTCAAACCCTGTTTATGTTTAGGTTTTGGTGTGTGACATCCATTCACATTCATATTCCAAACCCTTCATTCACTAACCCTAACTATATCATCCAACTCCTAAATACCCATTCCTAAGATTGGCGTCTGTTGTGTCTTATGCTTGCTTCAATGACCTTCGGTCTTTTAGGTAGCGTTCCATATTATCTTAGTATTAGAGCATTTGGTAAGACATGCGTACCTATACAAGTTTAACCTATTAAGTTTGTTATTTCCTATTAATTCTTGTTGTTTTATAGTGTAGTTGCTGTTCATAGTTGTATTCGTGGGGTTGTGTTGTTCGTATTAGGTTATGATGTAGGCAAGTACACCTATCAGTTTATAATATAGCGAATAAAAGTCCGAATATCAATCCTACAAGGATTAGTATGATTATTCACTAGATCTTTATTATTTAACCAATAAATTAAATTTCAAGAAACTTAAAAAAGTAAATCTAAATTATTGTTACAACTAATTTAAAGATTAACTACGACACAATTCAAGAATTAACCAGAAAGCAACTTAATTGGAAATTAATTCAAGATTTAATGTTGTACTTAGATCTTGTTTCTCCCAAATCTAACATGTGGTTTTCCTCAAGATAATCTAATTTATTCTTTAATCTTTCTTGACTGAGAGAATTCTTTACTAAAGTTAATCACTTTCTCAAGCTAGTTAATCCTAACCATAAAATCACCTATTAAAATCTCTTCTCAATAATATGACCTAAGATTGCATTATTGAACAATGAATTCTCTACGCTTTAATTTGAAATTCTAGAAGAATCTTGCAAATTATCTCTAATCTTGCAACAATCCTCATCAACTATACTTAGATCTAATCTTATAAGAAATCTCTCAAATCTCTTATAAGATATCAAACTCTAGATTATTACTTACAAAAATAATAACCTAAATCATGAAGTAAACATAGTTAAATCAAGAAAAGACTAAAGAATTAAATTAATCAAATACTAATAATGTCACATGAATAAATCTAGGTTATACAAGACCTAGATATCAAATATCTACTCACTACACATTACAAAATAAGAATTTGAAAACAGTGTATAGAAAGGAGTAGGAAAAAAATCATGAAATCCAAATAAAATTAAATCTTGAAATCTTCTCTTCTCCTTACTTTCTTGATTGCTCTTGGTTTCAAAAACTCCCTAAAAATCATGTCAAAAAGTTCTTCTCAAATAAACCCTAACAAAGCTTTATATATGAAGAACTAAAAAAAATAGGTCAGTTGAAAAAGATATGACCAGGGACACAATCGTGTCTTTTGGTCGTGTCTTTTAGTCATGTCTGTAACTATGCTTCATGTTTGTATCTTTCTTTTTTTTTTTATTTTTAACTGGAAATGACACAACCGAAAACATAGTAGTGTCCTAGGTTGTAATAGTAGAAATTAACTCCAATTTTTCCTAGAAATGACATAATCATGTCATCCAGCTATGTTAATCTTCGAACCTTCATAACTTGCTCATTTTAGCTCTGATTTGAGTGAAATTTGTTTCTATCTTCTTGCTTTCTTATGTAGATCATTTCAAAATCTAGAAAATAAAATTTTACTCAATTAAGTATTATTATCTAAAAATAAACTCAAATATCAAGAAAAATTATCGAAAATCATCAAATAAAATATGTGCAATTTGAAACTCATTAAGTTGTTAGGTTATATAGTAGTAATTTTAGTATTTGTTTCTAGATGTAATATGTTCTTAGAAATGTTGTCAAAATCATGAGTCAACTCGTAAAATCATGCAAGTTTACGTATCTTCGTTGCCTTCCCTAGTTAACTCATTCAAAAACTTAGTTTTAGTGAAAAAAGCTATGGAATTGCAAGTTGACTTGCAAACTTGCTTAAATCATAATTTCGGAGGTGTTTCTACCAAGTCCATTTAGAAGACATGGTTTTGGGCATTTTTGCTAATTAAAATGGGCTCTATTATATCCTTATTTGGCCCACATGCCAAATACATCAACTGTGACTCTCCAATAAAACAATTTACAATAAGAGAAAGGAAAAGCGCTAAGGTTTCTATTTCCTTCTTCCTCCGTCTATGACCTAAGTGTATATTATACTTTCTCCTCTTCTAATCTTCTTGTGTTCAGTTTTTTTTTTTCTTTTCATATCAGTTGTTGCATTGTGCTTATTCAAGTTTAAGTTCTCTCATCACAACTCGCACTCACAATTCACACGACACATGTTCGTATTCTCTTTCTATTTTTTTTTTTTAATTTCTTATGTGTTTATGTTCATATTCTTGGTTAGTTCTGTTTATAGTATGTACTACTTGATTAGAAATGATGTTATCCATACACTTAGAAGTTGGAAGTTCCTTTGTCACTTGACTGTTGAATCATGGATGTCTAATTAGATTTATTAACAAGATCGTAGACTTCCTAAGCTTAGATAGAAGTTTCATAGTCAATTAAGAATTATGTTTCTCATTGCTTTTATTTTGTTGACATATGCTACGATTTTCTACGTAAGTTTTTTTATTAAGTATTCCTATCCATATGTTTTGCTTAACTTGCAAACTCACTTGAATCGCGATTTCGAAGGTGTTTCTACTGAATCTATTTAGAACACATGGTTTTGGGTATTTTTGCTAATTAAAATGGGTGCTATTATATCCTTAATTGGCCCACATGTCAAACACATCGACTTTGACTCTTTAGTAAAACAATTTACACTAAGAGAAAGGAAAGGTGTTGGGGTTTCTATTTCCTTCTTCCTCTATCTATGACCTAAGTGTATATAATACTTGCTCCTCTTCTAATCTTCTTGTGTTCAGTTTTTTTTTTTTCAACTTTTCACATCAATTGTTGCATTGTGCTTATTCAAGTTTAAGTTCTCTCATCACAACTCGCACTTCACAATTCACACTACACATGTTCGTATTCCCTTTCTCTTTTTTTTTTTTTTAGTTTCTTATGTGTTTATGTTCATATTCTTGGTTAGTTCTGTTTATAGTATGTACTACTTGATTGGAAATGATGTTATCCACAAACTTAGAACTTGGAAGTTCCTTTGTCACTTGACTGTTGAATCATGGATGTCTAATTAGATTTATTAACAAGATCATAGACTTCCTAAGCTTAGATAGAAGTTTCATAGTCAATTAAGAATTATGTTCCTCATTGCTTTTATTTTGTCGACATATACTATAATTTTGGCTATATATCTACTTGAGTTTTCTCGTCAAGTATTCCTATCCACATGTTTTGCTTGTATATTAGAAGACAGTTTCAGATATTTCTCATTAAATTGGGTAAATTGATATGTTCAGTGATACGTCATTTAGTTACATTCTATAAAGTTAAGTTATTATTCAACCGAATGTATAATTCTTTTCCTAAAGATTCTTATTTTAGTTGTTTAAAACTTTATAACAAATAACATAGAAGATAGTATGAATCTAAGCCTTTAAAAGCTAAGTGTACCTAGAATCAAAGCCATAGCCATGGATAAAAAATGCAAAAAATCAAGTTGTTATAAGTTGTTTTGGTGGTTTTGATTCTGTAAGTGAAATCCTTGATAAGGACAAATTTGATTAAGATGGATTCAGCACATATTTAAATTTGGGAAGAATTATATGTTGTCCTTTTTTAAGGTCCTATCAGATTGTGTGAAAAGTAGTTTCCATATGTGTTGCAAATCTTGGATGAAATAAAGAGGACTTGTTACCTAAAAAAAATTTTGAAAAAGAAAATACTTATTTTGCAATCTTTGATTTAAGTGGGAAAAAAAATGTTTGGAACTTAGGAGCAAGAAACATGTACTTTTGGAAACCACCAATGAAGTATAGAAAAAGGTATATATATAGTTTAATAACAAATATGCATAATTGGTTTCTATCTTATAAATAAGAGCTATGGTGAAGGATGATTAATTTTTAGCTCATACTCTATTTTCTTTTAGTTGTTAGTTAAACAAGTGTCAAAAATATGATATATTGATTTTGTGCTTCAATGTCCAAAACCATGTTGTGAAGGACCAAATTTTCGATTTTGATTCATTACATACATAATGTGTATTTTTTTTTCATTTTTTATGAACCAAATAAGATTTTTATTTTCAATGCTTTGTCAAGGTAACGATGGTAATGGTAATAGGAGAGATGGTGGCAATTTAGATAATGATAGGGCACCTAATGAATTGTATCAATTGTTATTTTATATCATGAATCCATAACTTTAATTGTAACATATGGTTGATTACTGTAAGTCTACAACTTATGTTTGATTATCCATTCTATAAGTTTTATTGTAACTTATGGCCAAAAATGTATGCTGAATTTGTTAATTTCTGTTATCCATTTTAATTTCTAGTGACTACTATTAGCAATTTTACAATCTTTGGAAGTTATTTTTATATAATTTATAGAGATTTACGTTTTTACATTTCTATTCTACATTCCGATTTTATGGATCCCTTAGAATCGCTAGTTTGACAACCTTCTTTCTCAGTAGTGTTGTAGTAGCTATCATAGCGTTTGTCAATTGTGGATAGTTGTAGAAATCAAAGTTGTGATGGTTCTTAGGTAGCACTTGCATTAAGTGTACTACATGCTTATTGAAATTTCCCAGTGAGCTTTGTACAAAATAGCAATGTCAGAAGATAGTGTAAACATTAGTGGAGATAGTCCCCATAGAAGTTTGAGGGGACGTGTTGATGATCTCGAATATCATTTTTAGAATCTCACAGACTCTATCTAGGAGCTTATTGGATTAGTGAGAAACCGCTGATGTATTGGCCGAGATGAAAGATGAGACCAAGTTCCAAATAATGGAAGTAACTCCAATGAGCCTGACAATGATAGGCAACAACTTGGATGAATTGCCAAGTAGGGTCGAAGAGAATGAGAGTAAAAATGAGCATAGGATGAACAAAGCTCTCATAGAAGTGATGGATCCAAGATGAACCCACTAGCTTGAAATAGAAGGGATGAACCCCAAACTCTTAATAGAGGCTTAGAAAACATCAAGCTCAAACTACTAACCTTCTATGGTAGTAGCCAACCTGAAGAGTTCTTTGACTAGATTCTTCCAGTTGAGAAATTATTTGAATGCTACGAGTGTGATGATTGAACTAAGATTGGTCCTATTGTCTCTTATTGAGTATGCCAATCTGTAGTGGGATAAGTTAGCCACCAAGTAAGATGATAAAGGAGAAGAGCCAATCAGAATTTAGAGACTTATGAAGAGGTTGATGAACCAATGCTTCGTGCCAACCTACTTTAAGTGGGAAATGCTTCATGCGTTCTAACACCTTAAGGAAGATAAGAATAATGTTGAGGAGTATCTACAAGAATTCGAGACCTTAATGATCAAATGCAAGATCATCAAGCTATAGGACCAAACTATTGTTAGGTTCCTAAGAAAATTCCATGATGATATTGCTAACATAGTTGAGCTTTAGGCACTTAATTCATTAGACGAGTTGATTAGTTTGGCATTAAGGGTAGAAAGACAAAAGAGAAGAAAACATTAATGATTGACCAGTCGACCTCAATATGACAGCCTTAAGCATGAGAAGAGTGAAGAGAAGAAGAAGCTCGAGAAGAAAACTAAGAAAGGAAAGTCCAAATAACCTAACTTGGCTGAGAAGAGGAAGGTAGAGAAGGAAAAAATTGCCAACACCAAGGCCCGAGAAGTTAAGTGCTTCAACTAGTTGGGATATAGACATATTACTTCCTAATGTTTAAACAAAAGATTCATGATCTTGAAAAGAGAAGGGCCTAATTCTCAAGTGGAGAGCCAAAGTTACAAGTGCTCCAAAGGCAAGGAGGAAACAATAAACATTGTTAGGTATCTCTCATAAATTTTGATAATAACAAATAGAGAAGAATACTAATGTACTAACAAGTATGTAGGTATTCAGATAGTTCTTCCAATTGTTTAAATTGTAAGTTAAGTTTCATTTAGAGACTTATTTAGAAGGTTCGAATCACTTGAAAAAGAAACAAGTCTAGAATGTATTTAAAGAATGCTTCAAAAGCTCATATAAGAAGAGTCAGTATAATACTTTAGAAAGTACTTCAAAGACTTTGAAATTAAATAAATTGAGACATCTTCACAAGCTTATTCAGATGGTTAAATTGTAAGGATGAAATTTAAAAATAAGACAACAAATCCAAAGTAAATAAGACCTAGCTCCACTAAATTGGGTATATTAGGGAAATACACTTAATCCCATTTTACTTAAGTTGGAATTGAGATCTACAAGGATTTTTTTATGAGAAACAATTTTTAGAGATAATTAAATAACAAGAAAATATCTAAGTTTAGATGAGGATAAAACTAATTTTGAAAACTAAGGGGCATCCATTTCAAAACTCAAGATTATCTAGAGTTGCTGATCAAAGTATATCCATCAAGGAGATATGACCAAGATAAGATCATATTCAAATTCAAAATTCTAAGATTCTCTCAAAATATATATAGATTATCTTTAAACATTAGGATTGGATTAACATGAAGTGTAGATAATCATCAACAATCTAGCTATTGGAGAACTCCAATAAAAGAAGAGACGTTTCAAAATATTGAGTATGATTTTGAGAAGAAAAAAATACTGTACACTTATCGTAATCATTGCCTACTATTTGAAAAGGCACATAACAGTTTTCAAAGACTACTTCAAAGAGTTGAACCGAAGCTGCATTTTCAACAATCTCCATATTTGTTTATATGCTAAACTATTTGAGATTTATATTATAGTTCTCGATTTTATTTTGTAAACATTTTTATTGTTTAAGAGAAGTTTAATTATACTCTTTAGATCTGTAATTAGCTTAGACTGTAAAAAGGCTAAATAAGCAAAGTAGAGAATTGTAAAGGCTAAGTGTAGTAGAAACTAGTAAACTTCTCATAATTTGTTTTTAATATAGTGGATTAAGTGAAACAGCATCGATGAGGAAGACCAAGTCCCTAGTAATAAAGTTGGAAGAGAGCAGTAAACATAAGGCTAAAGCACTTTAAATCCTGAGCCTAATTTTCTCCTCTCTATTTTTTTTACTTTGAATTATTTATTTATGTTGTTATTCGATGCTAAATTATTAAAGTACCATTGATCACCAAATTTCAATTCACCCCCCCCCCCTAGCCCAGCAAAAGAATTCTTAGCCATGATAAGCCAACCTAAAGGAAGACCCAGGTTAGAGAGAGAATTTATTCCAAATTCGATGCTTAGTAAATGGGAAGACTTGTTCCTTAGTTGTTGAAAGAGGAAGTTACACTAACATCATTTCTGCCGAACTAATAACTATGATGAAATTGCCGACTTACCCCTACCCCTAACTTTACGGACTTAAGTGGTTTAATGACAAGGGTATGGTCTACGTATATAAAAGAGCTCCGATAACATTCAAGGCAGGACAATATGAAGATGAGCTAAATTTTAACGTAATGCCTATGAATGTAGTGAATTTGATTCTTAGTCAACATTAGGAATACAACTAAAGAGCGATCCATAAAGGCTTCTTCAATACTTACACAGTTTCGAAGGACGATACGAGCTATTATCTAACCCCTATGAGTGTTGAGGAAATATAAAAGAGCCTGACGCCTATGTTAAAGAAGAAAGGAAGAAGGACCCCATTCGATATCTAAGTATGCGCTCACTATCTAAAGTCAAGGACAACTTATTTTCAACCTGACAATAATGATAAGATTCAACCTTCTACCCTCTCCAGGCTACGGTTGACCAATGTCAAGCCAAGACTAACCTGTCTTCCCTAAGACCAAGCTAATAAGAAAAGGCTAACAAAAGGGAGGAAATCATGATGGGCAAGACGAAAGAAGTAGAAGTGTTGCCGACCTCCGAGGAGCCCAATGACTAAGCAAATAAGGTTTTAAGGAAGAAGGCTAACTCAACGAACAGGAGCTCAGCAAGGAGCCTAGGACATCTTAACAACCAACACGCGAGTTTGGCAACTGTAGGTTGACCTCACTGGTTACTCGTCTAAGCATGACAAGATTTTAGTGACTTCACCCCAAGTTAGCACATCTAACTACTAACCTCACTTGCTTTGGGTCCAACCAATTCTAAAATAGCTTAAATGACTTACATGTCAACCTCCTTCCTTAAATGCACAATTTCATACACTTGTAAATGTTTTCTTTATTTTTAGTTGTAGGCCTAATCTTTAGTGTTTAAGGCCTTATACTTATTTAAGTTTTTGCCATTAGGGTTTTAGCATTTACTATAAATAGCAACATTTTGTAAGTAGCAACAAATTTTATCATCCTATCATTATCAATATAAAGAATACATTTTCAGGGAATTATCTCTCATGATCTTGTTAAGCTTGTGCTTGATTAATGAGTGTTGTTTGGTCTGTAATCTTTTTTGTGTTCTTATCGATCTTCTTTAAAAGATTGTGGTGAACCTTTTCACTTAAGCAAGTTAGTAAGTTGCATCTAACCCTTATTTGAACCCCAAGTATTAATTAAGTGTTTGTAGATCACATCAAATCCTCTTTCAAGCTTAAACTAAGGCTAAGGAAAAAAACTGTAAACTTTTAATTGAACAAGAAATTTGATTTTTTTTAATATAGTTTGGTTACCTAAATGGTTTAGTGTTAGTCATTTAGTTCACGATTTAGTTTGGTATAGCAAACCGAATCGTACTAATTTCTAATCTATAAGCTCCCTTTCTATGAAATCAAAAAATATCAAAAGATCACTAAGCTTCTCATTCATAATCTCCCTTTCCAGCGTCTTGTTTGTGAAATTACCCAAGACTTCAAGATTGATATGAGGTTCCTGATCCAGGTTATCCTAGCCCTTTAAGAGGTTGTAGAGGCTTATCTTGTAGGTAGAGGTGTGCAAACGAGTTAAACGGGCCAACCCGACCCGACCCACTTTGGCCCGCGGGTTAAATGGGTCAGGCTCATTTGGCCCACTTTTAAACGGGCTAAAAAATGTTGGCCCTAACCCTCTTAAAAAGTAGGTTAAACAAGCCAGCCCGCAGGCTAAAAGTATAAATTTATTAAACGGACTGACCTAAACCAGCCCACTTTGACCCACGGGTTAAACGGGTTGGGCTCATTTAGCGCACTTTTAAATGGGCCAAAAAATCTTAACCCTAATTTGTTTTGAAAATGGGTTAAATGGGCTGACCCGCGGACCAAAGCCCATTTGCACACCTCTACTTGTAGGTTTGTTTAAGGATATCAACTTATGTGTGATCCATGCCAAGAGGGTTACCATCATGCCCAAGGACAGATAGCTTACTAGGCATATTCGTAGAGAGCGAAATTAGATTTGCTATTAGTTGATTATGATTAAGGATATTCTCTTACAATGGATTGTCATAAGCAAAGTCTAGAAATTATCGATATAAGATAATAATGATTTCATTTCGTTTCAATATAGAAAGCATTTAATTAGCCTGTATTGTGTTTATTAGGTATTTATATCTAAGACAATGGAAGCTTATTGAGACAAAAAGAAAAAAATAATGTAACGTGGAATATATTACGGCAAAGTAAAAACAATTTCAGGTTTCGAATCTCTTAGTGTTCAAAAGATCCTTTTTCTTTTTTATGTTGCAAATTGATGTTATTCTTGGAATTTGGAATTAGTCACTATCCATAAAATGTTTAGTGTTTAGTTTCTAAAATATAATGTAATACTATTTAACATTGAATTTTGTAATATTATAGAGAAAAAAAAACTATTCGAACCATATATTTTTAGGCTCAAAAAATTTACAAACAAAATCATATGATTAGGTTCAATTTAAAAAAAAAATGAATTGTTATTTTTAGGTTTGGTTCAATAAGGGGTATAAACCATACTAAATTGAACCGCGCACCACCACCCCCTGGAAGCTTAAACCTTATTTATGTTTGTGTTTTGATGCATGATATTCATTCATGTTTACATTCAAAACCCCTTATTCACTAACCTCAATTGTATCATTCAACTCCTAAATACCCATTCGTAGGATATGTGTCTACTGCATCTTATGCTTGCTCCGATGACCTCCAATCTTTTAGGCAGCGTTTCGTATCAACTACTAACCAACACACCTTCCACTCTCCTTCCCTCACTCCATCAATACACTACACCACTCTTAAGAGCACCCTATATGGCCACTCAAGAAAGAGAAGACAAGGTTAACAACCACTCCTTTAGAGTGAATTTCCCTACTAGATAACTAAAAATTATTTCATGTTCTTAAATTTTAAGCTCAAAATCTTTCATGAAAAAAAATTAATATGGTAATGTAGAGTAGAAATAGTATAGGAAAAGTAAGGATTATTAGTGTACATAGCTTTTTAGTTACATGTAATCATTACTATGCACAAACATGTAGAGATAAGCAAATGTTGGAACAAAATAAGCAAGAAAACCCCAAGAACTCTAGTTTTCCTTGCATGCCACACCATTATAGTGAGTGTTTCCTTCAAGTTAACCCTTATTTGTTAATAATATTAACTTCCTTTAATGAAAAACCTAGTTTAGAAGTAGATAAGACACACTAAAATCAGAAGTTATAAGAAATATGATGGAAGCCCTAAAATAACCACATTAGACACCTCCCTTGGATGTAAAAGCAAGCTGTAACTTTTCATTTATTAGTTTAATGAAATAATTAATTAGTAATAATTTGGGTTTAAGACTTACTTAACAAAGTTTAATAAGCTAATGTTGGGCTAAAAACTTAAATAAGCCTAAAATGTGATTTAGATTTTGAAAACTTCATTAAAAGACCAATAAAGAATTATCACCAAATTTGGACACTCTCTAAAAATGGAGTATTTAAAAGGTTTATAAGGAATCTAAGCGCAAAAGAACACATAAAGTTGCGCTTAAGTCCTCATAGTGAAAGTTAGGCAAAACTTATTGAAAAGGGCCAAAACAAAGCCCATAATCTAACAAAAAGAATGTAATCAATAGCATAAGGAGACTTAAGAGAAATAAATTAGAAGCACAACAAGCATAACGAGACAATTGAAGAAGCCCCCATAGGCCAAATTTATAGTTACCATAAGAAAATAGTGAAAATTACCCAATTTAGCCTATAAAGGTGAACCCACAACCTAATCAAAAACCTTAAGAGAAAATTGTGGGAAGTTCACTTAAAGCCCTCAAACAAAATCCCAAGGAACCATAAAGGAGGTCCAATATAGAAATCATAACCCTAGGCCCAAAAACCTTAGGAGTCAATTACCAACCCTTGGCCAATGGAATTTTTTGGCCCAATCAAGAAAGTTACAGGTCCAATCTCACCAAATGGACCTTACCACATCATAAAACACTTGAACAAGGTAAAAATTCACTAGAAGATTGCTAAAATTGGACTTAAAACAAAGAAGTTATAGCCAAAATACGAAAATAGGAAAAATAAGTAATTATGACCAAATAAGTTGATAGATAGTATAGAATAGGAGTTTTACTTGCTATGATTACATTATTCAAGTGACTTGGACCAAGAGATTGACTCAACCGAGGATTATTAGGCCTATTAAAAGTCATGGCTAAGTGAGTACATCTACCCCTATCTTATCTTGTCTTTGCTTATAGTATAGGGTACCATTAAATTATATGTAATGTAAATTAATATGCTTTGGGGTTTAAGTAGAGCTATGCAAGTGAGGTAGGTTACACTAGTTAGAATTGGGTTAGTTAAAAAAATTTTACCTACTTAATAGTGTGTAGGCCCTTAAAATTTTGTTTAGGACAACCTAGCCTAAATTTAAGACCTTTAAGAAAAGTTATCCGATTGAGCCTAAACTTTACAACTAACATAGAAAAGTTAGAAAGTGAAGTTAGATTTTGGAAATAATGACCCAAAATCTCAATTTTACCCTTAAAAGTAGGATTATTTAATATAGTACTAAAATACTCAGAACCCCAAAAATTGAGCTCAGAATACGACGAGAACTTAAAGATAAGTTAATTAAGTTATAAAATGAGATAATATAGTATAATTTACTAAATAAATATACTAGTATTTTTATGAGTATACTTGGTATAAATAATAATTATACCTATAAATTAACCCTAATTTACGTAATTATATTTATAATGTGTTGAATTCATGTGAATAATTAAGAGAACATATCCTAAAAATAAAAGATATATTAGAAACATAATTATGTGAGTATAGTTATATGCTACGCATGATATATACATGTGATATATACTCGTATAGTAACAAAATAACTAAATACTAATATAATATATATATATAATATCAATATTTAAGTTAATTCCCTATCAAAAGTTATCTAAAATCATTTTTCATTTGCTAGAAGAGTTGTGTGGCATGCAAAACAGGTTAGAATGCCGATTCAAAAAGTTAAATTGTGAAAACAAGGCACCTCATGCTTAATTCAATCAAGAAAAAATTAAAAAAATAAAAGATAAATTTTTTCAACTGACTTTGGGGCAGTATAAAAGGGAAAGAGCTCCAAACGTGCAATATTTTACAATCTGAAAAATTTAGAGAGTGATAGAAAGCTTTAGGAAATTAGGAAATATATATATATATATATATACAAAATAGAGCAACCACCATGCCTCTGCTGTACTTAACCCAAACGACTAACCTAACTGGCTACCACTAGTTTAAGTAGCGTTTAGCCCATTTGACACACTCCCAACTGCCATTAACCACCATAGCATCCAAGAACAGCCGGATCGATTCTCTACCCTTTTTTTCAATAATTTGTAAAAAATACCTAAACTACCCATAAAAAAAAATTAGTTAGGTTATTTTGAACATGCTTTCATGTGATATTTTTATTTTTGAAAAATTTATAATATTTAATATACTTTCTTAAGAAAACTACTATTGATCCGAAATTTGAATTGCAAAACAAATGTACTAAATGATATTGTTTCTAACTCAACATTTTTGTGTAGGATGTGTATGATATATAGATAATTTCTTTGTAGCCTAAATTTTTATTCGAATATTTTTAATATTTATTGTAATTTTTGGCTTGAAAATAGCTCAAAAATAGGCTAAAATTTTGAAATAAATAGGAAATTATGAAATAAAATAATTAAATGAACATATACTGATCTTTAGTGAATAATAATAATGTTGGGTCAAATTGAAATTAACTTGGTGTAAAAAGGATCACAATTGAATACTTTAAGATAATTCAATGATAAAATCATAAATGCAAGCATATAGGCGATAGATCGAAAACTTGAAACCAATTAATAGCTGAGTTCCCCATATTTTTAGAATTCTATAGAAATTTTCAAGAAATTATTTGGTGACCTGAACTATTTATTATGAATTTACGTAGTAAGAGGGCTTAAATTACAAATCGGAATGTGTTTTTAGTAATAATAAGTTAAAATGAATTAAATAGTTAAATAAAACTATGTACAAGGTTGCTGATTAGATCAGATAAAAAGGGTATTTTTAATATATTTATTGATATTTTACTGACCGGGATGCGTTTTATGTGTATTGGGGTTAAATAATACTTATATTATAGCATTATATTGATAAATTAAGTAAAATATAGTTTATAACCTAAAATACGTATAATATGTTAATATTTATATAGATACGTATAACTGTATTAAAAATTCAAACTACTCGTTAAAAAACATTACTAAAAATAGGACCAGTAACACGTGTCATTAGGTCTATACAAAACCTAACGATACTAATTTTATTAAAATCAGATAATCTTAGATAATATAACCTATAACTCTATAATATTCAAGAATGTACGTATTTTGGTAACCCTACCAAAATTAAAACATAATTTTATAAATTAAAAGTACATTTCAATACGATCGAAATGATATATAATACGTAATAGTATAAATTATGTATATTATCAATAATTAACAACTTGACTTGATATATAATAATAATAAAACTATATATTATTATGTTAATATATTCATATATATATATATATATATATATAACCATTTAAGATCAAACTCTAATGTTTTCGTAATTATTACGAAAACTGAAGTTGGGTTTTGTGTGTATATAGGATCTCCTAGAGATCAAGCTATTGATAGCTTGAGTATGTCATAGTAAGTGTCTGAATAAGTAAGTTGGGATTTATAATTTCACCGCTTGGGATACTGTATTAAAGTATTTAGAGACTTAGAATTACTTCTAGTTGTGTTTGTAATTAATTGTTTGTTTACATGCCATGTATGTGAATGATACTCAATTATGACAGGAGTTGAACTCTTTGGTATACTGTTATGCATATTCGCATTGTTTCTGAATTGTATGAACTTGTTTGGTCACCCTTGATTAACACTAACATTTATTTGACTAAAACGAAACTAAGAATTCATAACACACATTAGAGGAAACGATTAGGGTGGTAGGCTAAATACCGACACCTTTCAATGAGGATAGCTGAAATGGTCCTTTCTCTATCCATAGTCAAACTAAGTAACGGGCAAAGAGGTCACGGCAAGGGTGGGGGTCGTGGTTCGAAGGCGATCATTAGAGAAAGGTGTTCTCTATTGCACAAGCCCAAGTTAGGTTTGATTCGAGTCATGATAAAACGCTTCAATCCAGGTTAGAGCAGATGTAATTTCTCTAAGCTCACAATAAACCGAATAAAATTATACAATTTTTCATTTGAATGACTGCATTGCATTTCATCATAATTAATAATCTTGCTTATGATTGTTTGGTACTCTTTTGACTCCATCCCACTGACTGAGCTAACTGTACTCATATCTCCATAAACTTTTTTGCAAATACTGAGTGAAGACAAGATGTTCCGATATTGCCAACCTCAAGTTAACATGCTGTTGATTGGGAAAATAAGGGGCGAAGAATCAACTAAGCTTAGGCTTTTAACCTCTCTTTTGTCTTTTCTTTTGAATTTTGAGGAAACTAATTGAGAATTCCTTAGAATTCTCACTAGCTTCCTAACTTATTATAAATTATAACTCTAGATGTAAGACGTTTATGTCAATACTATTGTGTTATGAAACAACAGATTATATAGAATTGGTATTTTGTAAAATTATACCACGGGTTTAATTATTTATAGGTATCAAAATAGATGCTTCAAGCTGATCGAGTCATGTATATCTTGTGTAGACTTCATCTACGATAACATCTATGAGATCAGTTTCTATCTTAGTTTAATTTATATGGTAAGACTATTATAACTCATCCTGTTCGAGGCGAAATATAGTAGACTTTTATTAGTCCATCTCACTTAACCTACAGATCAAAGCAAGCTAACCAATTACAAGGCAGATTAGCTTGTAAACCTATAAAAGAAAAAAATATTAAAAAAAAAAGAAAAGAAGAAAGAAAAACACATCACGCATAGCATTAGCAGCATAGGTAAGGACTGAGGACGTGAGGTTCAAGTTTCACAAAGATAAAATGATATTAATAAAAGATTATAATTAAATAGAAAAAAAGTGAAACCCTTTACCCAACTAAAGATTTGAATCAAGCAATGATTTCTTTTGGAGTTTCAAGTTGGACAAGATTTGATTTAGGAAATTTAAAAAAGTACAATCGAAAACAAGTTGAATTTATCTTATGAAGATCAGTTTCAGTAAGTTAATTGTGAAAGGTTATATTCGTTCCGGTTTTAGTTGGATTAAATCTCCATCCTTGCGGATACTTATCAAATATTTGCTTTTCAAGCTTTCAAATTTTGCACCATTAAACTTCATTTGAACCATCACTCGTGAATCGGTCCTTAACATCGCACAAATTTACGAAGCACATATTCAACTAAGTTCATATATACATGCACACACCAGAAAATTATGAAGACTATATTTTCATTCACCTCCGAGAACAAACGGGAATTTCTTTCATCCTTGCACCATATATTTATGCTGGAGAATGTATATATAATTATGCCATGCAATATATAAATATGTAATATATATAATGTAAGTACATACACTCCACGTTGGTGAACATGGGAATATGTATGTATAAATTTAAATATAAAAAAGGAATCTTACTAAAATTGAATGATAAAGTCAATAAGTATCCTTTCAAATATCTAATTTACAAGTTAGTCTGCTTAACCCGCAACCGGCAATAAAGTAGGTAGAAAATTCTAGCCTACAATTGCAAACGGTCAAAGTGAACCAATCCGCTTAACCTGCAAGCCAATGTAGAGTAGGTTGGGTTAGCTCACTTGGCTTGCTTGTAGAGCTCTAGATTCGGAAATCTTGTATATGCTTGTATTTGCATTCTAATGTGTGATAAGATACTATAATATATTGGAACCAAAATTAATTGTTGCATTAGCTTATAGGATCTTAGAGTATGTGCTTATATATTGATTGGTCACTTGCAAATTGGACTTATAATTATTTGACCTTTAATGAACCAGTTATGCATGGCACCCTATTGCATTGAGAGTCAAGGCATCAAAACTACGTAGTAGAGTGGGAGATCATGCATTATTAGATTCGTATTCTTTATTATATGATTTGTTGTTGTTATCACACAATGTATTCATGCGACATTTTCTTGTCTTGGCCTTTTATGAACTAAGTGGCTTTAGAGAGTGCCACCCACTACTTAAGGCTAAGCCATATCCATTGGTTTTGATCAATTAAGTGAATTGTTATTGGAATGGATGTGAAGATCCGAGTCCTAACTTGCCTAAATGCTTTCCAACCTAAGTTATGGTAGGCATAAAACTGTGCTTTATACAATCACCAGTATGGTGAATATGATGTTTATGTTGCATATGATTGTTATTATGTACGTACACTTGTTTAAATAACTTTCTTGAATCTTACCTATTAATAGGATATGAAAATTACTCACTAAACAATTGTACCTTGCTCCCTTATAGTTTACTGCTTTAGCATGATCTATGGATAGAGCCAGGCTATAGGATGCTCGAGGTAAGTAATGCCAACTTTAGGGATGCTAAAGGGAAAAAAAAAAAGCATAAGTGAATCTTTATAATTTATTTTGACTCTCTAGTTTTAAGTTTATTTATTAAGATATTGGTAGCTTAGACCATAAAAGCCATTATGATTTAGCCTGTAAGACTTATTCAAGGGCTTATCCCCATAGCTATATGTAAGACTTAATTTGATGTTTTGTCTATTGATTGTCTACTTTGAAATCACCTTATAATAGTCTTCCAGTGGAGGTGATATTGTATGAATGCCTTGTATAGTGCAAAGAATGTTCCTAATCAATCGTTAAGATTGATCTCATATTTTCTCGTAGTATACGATGGTACTGCCATAAGTTAGCTGCCCCTCGGTTTGCGGTAATGTCTTAATTGATAATGATCTTACTAATGGGACAAATTTACTATCTTCCTTCATATTATCCAATAGAACTTTCTATAGGTCCTTTTCTTAGGCTTATTACTAAAGAAGATAAATAACAAAGAAAAGTAGGTAATAACAATAGAAGAATAAAGATGAATTTGTTAGACCGAAATAAAAGAAAATAGTATGAAATGATAAAATAGTATAATCATATATGGAAAGTAGAAAATAGCAATAGAAATAGAACCAAGCAAATCTTATTAGCACCAAGAACATTACCTAACTCCAAAAGCCCTCAATACTCTCACAATTTCAAACTTAGCTCTTAGATGCCCACTCTTTTCGTATCTTATCGTCCTATAGATTAATTGCTGAGAGATTCACAACCTAAGCTCTAATATTACTTTAATTATAGCCTTAGAACTTAGAACGCTACAATTTGCCACGTATTCTTAGCATCAATTGACACGTTAAGCAAAAAAAATTACTAAAATCTCTAAATTACCTGTAGTAGTCTTCAAATAGTCATAATGAAATTTCCATCTTCAAATAAATTAGAATAAATACTAAATATATTTCGTATAATTCAAAACAAGACTTTGCTAAATATACAATGAAATTTTAGTCATCTTAACTCATTTATCACTCACAATTGAAATTCCAATCGTCCCTTCCCAACAAGGTATCTTCTTGATCGTATCCTAAATTGGTAAATTCTAGAATTTTCTACTTAAGTCCCATTACCTCAAAAATTAAATCAATGGTAAGATGAAACCTAGTATAGAATACAAAAAAAAAAAAGGTGCATGAGTAGGCATTCTCAAATTCGCGTACATCTCAAGAGACAATAAATGTATCGTGCACTAATTTATTATCATTGTTTTTAGTTAGATAAACAACATAAGGGTAATCATGATCTCGATACACACATATATATAATACTATATAGTATAGATGTCAAATAATCTCCAACACTTTAGAAACTAAGAAACATTCTAAATTTAGTCAGATCATTTCCAAACATGACTTTACTTGGGATAGCATCAACGCAAGGATCATTAAGATGTCACCCTAAGATCACTAATCCTTCTAGTCCCTTGAGCCCAACCAAGCACGAGTAGCACTTATTTATTAATGGCTAAATAATTAGTCTAGTTATGTTTTGCCACCCCGACAAGCATAGGCAGTAGACAGTATCCCATACCTAGTTCAGTAATAATGTAATCAATTCTTGAGTCAACTTCTAATCCTATAGTATCATGCAAAGATAGCTTATATTTAAAAATCAATTTTCATGTTGAAATTCTATTATCATATTCTCAACTAAACGTTCTCTAGCTTAATTCTAATGGTATGAACTAGGACTATTTCTTTAAATTTGTTCATTAACTTTCAATATGCTAAAATGTTAAGATAATTTTAGATTTATTATTTTATTAATTTAATAGTATTTGAGAAAACAATATAGAAAGAATTTATTTAATGTAATAAATTATAGTTAGATAAAACAATACACATCGTGCAAATAAAATACTTAGCATGTAATTAACACACATGCCGTATGTTCCACAACAACCCACGACGTACATTCAATCTTTATACATGTCATACACTCTTATATACGATGTGTAAATCATTCACATGCCATGTACTCCATTTCGTCTTCACTTCTTCTTCTTTCTTTTTCTGTATTTATGACAATAATTCAATCACCCAATTTAACCCCTCTTCACTCGTTAAGAGTACTTGCACCACTAAAGGTAATAGAAGTCTTGAAAGAGAGATTTTTTACGATCTATACACTAACAATCATAAACCATTGGTAGCAAAAATGAAACTCACCTTTCTTAAGTATGCGTTTCTCTTGATATCATTATTCTGTTGGCAATCACTAATGAAAGTTACACCTCACCTCTCTTAGGAAAGCTTTAATTATAGATCCTTTACTAATTACATTTAGAAACTTAATACACTTTTGATATAAAAGAATGTGACTTACCTCCTTTTACACATGAAATTCCTCTTCCGAGAACACTGCTAGGTAAGGCTTTAATACAGTTAAAGGGAAGGTTCTAAAAAGAATAGCAAAACAGAGTCTAAGTCATTAGTTTACTATTTATATATATATATATATATGGTTTTTATTAGGGTTTTCTTGTTTTCCAAAACTAACCTTACCTAATAACTTAAGCCCTTTACTAAAATATCATATTTTTTTTAAATAACCGTAGACACTCTATTTTTGTCCTCCCCAAGTCCATCTCTAGCTTAACAACCTTATTTTTCAAAAAAAGCTAAAATATAAAAATACACAAAAATTGACAAAAAAAAGTATAAAATACAAAAGAAATCAGAAAATACAAAAAAATGAAAAATAAAAAAAATATTAACAAGACCTAAAAATCTAAAAATAAAAAAAAAATCATAAAAATGAAAAATCATAAAATAATATCACACAATGGTCCATTTAAGCCAATTCACAATAGAAATGCTTTTTGAGGTCGAAAGTAGCTTTTGGAGTCAAAATAGGCATATGCAATTTAACCAAATTAGAAATTTTGAACAAAAATGAATATTTATTAAAAATCAATTTTTCTAACCTAATTTTGGCCAACTCATTTTTAAATATTTTGAAAATTCATATTTTCAGGTGATCACAACTTTAAACCATACTGTAATCAGAATTAAAATGAGTATTTTATGGAGATGTGAAATTTTGAATAAAAATTGAAGACAAGTAAAAACTGAGTTCCTAATTCAGTCAAACTAAAAATTTTTCAAAAATATTTTGAACATATATTTATTAAACTTAATATATTCTTAAATAAGAAAGTACAATTTTTTAGAGTTTAAGTAATTAATTAAATATTTTTAAGGTGTTCATGGAGTAAGAAATAAAAAAAAGGAAAAAAAAAAGAGAAAGAAAAGAAAGAAGAATGCATTTAGTCAAGGAAAAGGGAAAAAAGAAAAGAAAAAAAAAAACAAAAAGAATAGGAAGAACTAGTAAGAGAAAGGAAAAGAGACGAAAAAAAAAAAAAAAGGAGATAAAGTAACAGGTGGTAGCTTAGTAAGTGACAACGTATCAAACCTTATACATACTACGTGACACTAATATCTGGGTACTATGTGCTGATGATGTGTTACTATGTGATAGTGACCAGGCATCACATGGCAATGACCAAGTACTACATGGCAAGTCATCAAGCACTACGTAGCGACATATGATCCATTCCCAATGCACCATGTAATGCATAGGTAGACTAAGTCGACCTTCTTTTCCTCCTTTCCCCTCCATTTTGTTGAGAGTTAGAAACATTTCAAGCTTGAATTGTCTTAAAAGTAACATGTATACCTAAGTAATTTTTACTCAATTTCACCCACTTCTTGGCCATGGAAAATTCTTAAAAAATAGGAAATGGAAATGTCACGAATTGTTTCATCAAAAGATGTCCAATATTTTAATTTCAAAGATAAAAAATTTGTTAAATAAAAAAATAAAAATTGAGTAATTTAACATGTGTATATTTTGCACCTGATTCTTGTTTAGCATGATTAAAGCATATCCTTGTAAGATGCCTCATGATATTATTACACGTGTACACATTTATTTGCCGTTAATTCTTGTAAAAATGTGATCAATTTTGGCGAAAAATGAGAAGAACTGAGATGCATTACAAAACTTGCTATTGTCACAAAGATTTGATTATTTGCTATGATGGAAGTTTCTCAATGAGGACTTCTAACCTAATACTATAAATAGAAGTCCTTAACACTCATTCATTCATCTCTTAAATAATGAAAATCACCATGGTGCATGCAATTGATAGTTTCTCTCTCTAGACGTTCATAATGTTAAGTCTACTCTCTCTTTCTTTAATCTCTCTTATTTTAGAGCAAATCAATCCAAAATAAAATATTTTAACATTCTACATTTATCTTAGAATAAAGGCCAGTGGGTGGATTATTTCAATTTCATGGTTGAAGGAAGTAATTTATATTTGAATGAAGATTAACATTTTTAGGATTTATTCATAACTAACTTCAATTTTTTATTGAAATTATAAGAGATAAGTTCAGGTTTTCCCAAAATTGCATTGGGGTTTTGAAGAATGGTGTCTCAAAAGTTGAGAGCCACTGAACTTATGTCAAGAACCAGATCGAATCGACACGAACCAGCCTTGGTTCAATTCACACGCTAGGTAAGTTTTTTTCCCTTTCATTGCTTTGTTACTTGTTAATTCAAAAATAAACAAATGAAAAAAAAAATTGATTTTTTCTTGTCATGCTTTTACTTGAATAATGTGTTTTTGTGTATTTTTAGTTATTTTAATAACATGTTAATAAATAATATGTTGGTATAATAATATGATAATGTTACTTTATTAATTTGATTTGCATGGTTAATAATTAATTATAATTGGAATTTTTAGGATTATAATTAGTTGTAACTTTCATCATTAGTATAAGTTCATTATTTTAATTGATTAATTTGCATGTCTCTCATATCATGTCATATAGACTTGTATGTATAATTTTATGAATCATGATATTTTAAAATAAGATGGGCTTTTACCTAAGAATGATTTTCTCATAATAAAATATTTTTTATAAATTAAAAAAAAAATATTGGCATTTTTCCAAAATTTAAGGATTTTCTTAAGGATTTTCAAAGGTAGATAAAAAATTCATTTCTTTCAAAATTAACAAAACTTAACAAATTTAAAGTGATAAGAGGTTTTTCTTTTTTTCAGCAAAATGAACCAAGAAAGTAAAATTTTCTTCAATTAAGAACTATATAGGTTTAATCCTGCACCGTGAGTACGTAAGCACTTCGAATAATCCAAATTAAAAAATGTTGTTTCTTCCTTTTATTCTACTTCAAAAAAAATTAAAAAAAAAAGAAAGAATTTACTTGAGAACAAATTGAAAGCCCCCTTAATCATTTCATGGATTTCTTCTATACCTTTGGATTTTAATAAATAAGGCTTCATAGCTATGTTTTCTCCGATTTCTATTTTCTACCCATTTTTAGAAAATCTATAAACCAATAACTGAAATTAGAGTTTATCTACTCATAAAACCTAATTTCATCTTCTTCTTTTTTTTTCGATTTTGATCAAGTGGTGACTTTTTATCAATTTTTAAAATTAAATTTTTTTTCTTAATTGGGTGGAGAATAGGGTCAAGAAAAGAAAAAAAACAATTAAATTTTTGGCTCAACAATAACTTTTCGATGTTTTATAAGTTGCTTCGCTATCTAGCATGTATTTATGGTTATTGCAAGCCATCTAAGGACAGGGGTGATCAATGACCACACCAGTAGCGTTAGCAACCCCATCGATTTTGATATCACACACCTTGCCCTTGGATAGCCGCCATCGAGGACAATTTTTTTTTTTTTTTTTTCCGATCGGTTTTTCCTTTTTCTGCAATTTTTCTATCCTTTCATTCCATGAACTTTTATTATTTGTTAACTAAATATATTAATTTAGGTATAAACATCAACTAGGAAATAAAAGGTTCGTACACGTTAAGAAAGGGTAATGTACCCGCTCCAAGGAATTCAGTACCGAGTTTTTTGAAAAAATAAAAGGTTCGTACAATTTCAAAAGATGTCAAGAATATCTGTATAATTTACCTTTGCTTTTATAGTGTCCATTTAAAATCTAAAATGGCTCCTAATTTGGCTTTCCCATTAAATCTGCAGGGGCAGAATTGATCCCACCATAAGTTTTAAGGTTTTCTTTCCTTCCAAAATTAGTAATCGGTAAATTTATGAATGAAAAAATAAACAGATGATGCAGAAAAGCTTATTAAAATATTAAATAAATAAAAGTTATCCATCTTTTCATAGATATTTTTTATAAATCATATAATTATTATGAGAAAACATCAAAAAGCTTTTATTTTATTTTATTTTTTTTTCTAAACCGTTAATATATCAACATCCATTTACAAATATGTTTAACTTATAAGAGAATCTCGAACTTATTTGGCAAACCCTTTCAGCTTTTGACGTTAGTTGCCCGATGCATTTGAGATACTATCTTTCTTTTTTATTAGAAAAAAAAAAAAAAAAAGACCTGAATAAATCCACTTGGATATCTCAATATTGCTAATTTTCACGCCAAAATCGGATTCTCATTAGCATATCGAAGAAGCCTTGAATAACTGGAGTACTCCTGGAGACGATTCCTATTATGACCATAAACTATATTCAATTCTTTCCTACTTTCTTGTTTTCCCCTCTAGTTACAATAAAGGAAAGATCAACATTTGGCATCATTCAAAAACTTACTTTTTTCCGTCATATATCTTCTTTCTCTTTAAAAGACAACAGAACAGAACAAAGTGCAATTTATTTAATGGGGATTAAATTAAATGTAGGCTGAAACGCAGCCAAATGAATATTACGGAGGGCTTCATTTCGTCGTATCACGGACGTGACAATCGTAAAAAAGGGAAAGGCTGTAATTAGTGCTTATAAAATTAAATAATTCCTAACTTAAAAAAATATATATATGAATTAATTCTACCTATTGACCCATTTCTAATGCAAAATCATTTAGTAAATTTGGCATAACTCATTATAGGTTTAGGGGTAGATGAGTTCAAACTTACTGATAAGATATTTAAATTTAACTTGATGATTACTTGAATTTAATTAGACTATAATCAACCACTCAAGTAACTTATTAAGTAAAGTTCAAGTTTTGTGATATATAGCTTGACAAGCTTAGGCCAATTTGAACCGAATCTAGACATTTAAGATTTATTTTTTCTAACAATTATCGAGTCAAAACAAAATTAAGTCAAGTTTAAGTTTATTGATTACCACTTTTAAGTCTAATTCAAGCTTAAGCCTTGAAATTATAAATAGAATTTAATTACAGCCCTGTAATTGATGTTGTGCACGAGAATCTGATCTAACCCCAAAAACGAGGCAATGCTAGAAGGGCCTTCCTTCCACAAAGGAAAACATATACACAAACAATCCAGGCAGGGATTATTCTGATTAAAAATTTTATTGTTAAGAAGTAACCAACTATAACTCTCGGACATCTATATCATTTCTGAGCATATATATACGGACGGGAATCATTTTCTTATGACTTGACAACAGAGATTATATTCTTACGGGCTGCGGTATTAACTTGCTTTGAAAGATAGGCTTCATATATTTCGACGACAAGTCGTGCATCTTTTTCCACAAGCTCCAGATATTCTTGACGTTTAGTAAGCTTATCCATGTTCTCGGTGATTAAAGACAAAGCAGCGTCAAGAAGGTGTTTGGCATTGTGCTGGTGGGCAAAAGCATAATTCATTACCGAGTTATCCCAGTTCAATTTGGACACCAGGAATTTCTCACAGTAGCCTTTAAGATGTTTCACCTGGTACTTCTCAGCCAGAACAAGCAGCTCACAGGCCATTTCCTCATCAAGAGACACTTCAGCTGTGTATAGATAACCAACAAAGGCTCTGAGAGCATCGGAACATACATCAATTAATTTAATGGTGCCACTTCGGCTTTCTTCCATCTCATTCTCAAGCATGGCTTTGAACACCGGAGAGCGGCTAGCCTGATTTGAGCAAAGGAAATGATAAAGTTAAGAGGGGATCCATTATTGCTATATAATGACAAAACCACGTTTGACAAGAAGCAATGGGACTAAAGATAAATAAAAGAGGACATTACCCGACGTCCTCTTTCTTTCGAGGCAAATGAGAAAGGGAACATTGACATTAGTTCTTATCATTGGCATACGGTAAAGTACATACAGAATAGCTATTCTATGAGTTTATATAGAGCTGCAATGACTATTCTATTTCTATTGCCTTGTTTAGTTACATTATGCTAATGTCCAAAATGAATGTTGGGCCTGACCTCCTTTTGGCACAGCCTCTGTTTCTGCACATGTAGAAATGGGAGAAGGAATGGACATCAAAGATTGATGAAGAAACTGATTCAGATCTACCATCATGCTTGTCTAACAAGAGAAGATCCAAATCAAGATCTACCTACAACAGTAAGCACTTCCTAGAGAAGTAGATTTTGGGCCACCTCCTCCACAACACATTTCTTTAGCACACCAATTATCTAATGTGATGAGAATCAGATGCGTCAGGGTCGGTTTTGCAACGTGGAAGTGAAGGATCTACCAAGGAGGTCCGATCAACCGACTGAACCATGAAATGTTAGAAATAGCATGCATTCCATTGAAGAAAACCAGTATTTGACTGAAGTTGTGATGACGACATATGCCTCAATCATATTGGGCTGAAGTTATGATGACAACAGACACCTCAATCAATCCATTGCAACATTCAACCAAACCAATCAGTTTAGGCCTTTTGACACCTGTTTCTATCTTTAGATTTTCTTTTATTGTTTTATGCCTTATCCTTACGTCCTCAAGGTTATTGCTTAATACTGTGTTTGGATCAGCAAAAATCATTGGAAACGAAAGTCTAAGGAAACCAAAGGAAATAATACGTTTGGGAACTTAAATAGAAAGTGGAAACAGGAGAAAAGAAAGGAAATGAGTGCAAATATGGTAGAAATGGATGGAAATGATAAGAAACTACAAAATTATCCTTTTAAAACACAGTCCATAAAAATAGAAATGAAGATAGTTTTGTCTTATACTAACTCCATTTCCATTCGTTTCTAATTCTAAGACAGACCAAACAAAAGAAACGGAAACTTTTCTTTCTATTTCCTTTCATTTTCTTCATAGGTTAACAAACATAAAATTAAAATCACATTTCATTCGATTTCTACTTATGTCTTTTCTCTTCCACTGATTTCTATCCATTTCTCTTGTACAAAAAGTAGCTAAACAGAGTGTAAGACTATTTATAATATTTGATACTTACTTCCAAACTATCATTGACCAGTCATAAGCAATACTAATGGCCCATTCACTTAAGAGGAATGGACCCCCCTTATTCCTTATAAAGCTCCTATCATGCTGTTCATTTCATATTTCGACCGGATAATGACCATTCAATTGGAATAGCTATTACATAAAAACAAGATATTACAATTTCTTAGTCCCACCTAGGTTGCAATCCCATGCAAGAGTGCCTTTTTTTATCCTCCAAACAGACCACATCCAATTTTTCATACAACAAAAAATCACCTTATCCTCGTCTGACCACCATCCATAGCAAAACATCATCGTCTTTGTTGTGCTTCTCCATTTGTCACCACTCACACAACTTCTACAATCACCACCAACCACCACTACCGATTCAATAATATATATCCAAATCTTTTGCAATCAACACAGACCACCACTCTCAAACACAATTACGACCATTAATCGCCTTGCGACTATTTCACAAACTAGAAACCACCACCCAAAACTTTCAAAACATCATCGACTTGCCACCATCATCATTATTCTCTTTATTCTTTACTCAGTACTTCCTCCAAAGCTCTCCCAACTTCAAAATTAATCTCCTTGTAACGATGATCTCCATTATTCCCATTATTGCAAGTCTCCTTGTACACGTTCTTGTGTCCATAAGGTTGGTTCCCTTCGTCAACTCACACTTACAAAGAAGTGTGAAAGCTTTAGGTTTCTTAAGGCCATTTTGTACTCGATTTGGTTTAAAATTTAAAAACTCAAGTTCCTCAAAGCTTCCAAATGGTGAGTTGATGAAGCTTGTACGTCAAGCTCTCGGTGAAATCAATTGTTGCTTGTTTCACTTGAGAACCCCATAGATTTCAAGGCTTTTGGTTTCTTCCTTCATGAAATTGCACTTTTGAGCCACTCTGTTTTATTTTTCTCCCCTAATTTCTTATTCAATTTTTTGATCTGCTATTAGGGTTTCCACTTTGTCATGAAGTTGTGAAGAAGATAGTCAAATGAAAATGATAGGGATATTTTTTGTCTTATTAGCTAGCTATTCCAACTTTATTCATTCATATATTCTTTCAATTGAACAAGATAATACTAATTCACCTACATTCACCTACATCCACCTAAACAATGCAATAAGCATACATAACTTATTCCATTCCCTAGTAATTCCGAAACACCTCTAATAGAGGGATAAATAGTCAATTTTGAAAAAACTTATTATCTAACTTCTTTCAAATATGAATCTATTTGATTCAAAAGGGAAAAAATTATATCAGTACTTGTTGGGTTCTAATGAAACTAGTACATGATGTAGATCGAGTAAAAAGTATTGATTCATTTCTCTAAGGAAAGGATTTAAGATTAGTCCCAATTAATAAATAAGTTTGACTAACTTCATAAGTTTATTTTATTTTCTTGATTCCATTCAGTAAAGTAAATAAGATACAAGTGTTACTCTCTCTCTCACTTTTATCAACTATTATATTTGTAGTAAATACTTGATTCAAATATCATGCGTGATATCCAATGTGAGCTGGCTAAATCCTTTGCTTTTATTTGTGCTAGTTTAATCAAGAAGCCTATAAAAATATAGTATTTGGTAACACAACAAAACAGTATTTTTTACACATTAAGTTAGATATTAGAGCAATGGTTGGATTTGTGATTGGTGTAAGGTGATTTCTAAAAGACATCTAACGAGAGTGAATAATAACTCATCACGTGTGAATATGGTTGAAATTGACCACGAATCTTGTGAGGCAATAGGAAATGTTGATGAATGGATAAATAAGTTGATGGCAACAAGTAAGCAGTTTTGAACATGAATGATAACAACCACCTAAGGGGAGACCGAAGAGGGATGATTCAAAAGTTGGAGATGCAGTGGATGATGATGTTGAGTCTAGATATAACAATATTGGCAATGAGTGCAGTTATGCCACTTGCAATTGTGGTGATAGGTTGTGAGGTGTGAAAAAACTTATAAAGATGAAAATAGCTCTTGTGATAGTTAATTCATGGGGGAAAAACACCCACATTGGGCTTAAAGGGTTTCATATGTGTCTGAATGCAATGAGCATGATGAATACTAAGGTGAGATTGGCAACGTTAGAGTTTACAACCTTGTTTAAAGACAATGCTATGATGGAGACGTTAGGACATATCAATTAATTAAGCAACTGATGCAAAAAAGAACTCTACCTTAATATCATAAGGAAAAAAATAACATTCTCATAGTTTCAAACTCTAAGGACAGAAGAATCTGTATCAAAAATTGTACTTTAAGACCATTAATGATGCCGTATGAGGACAAAGAGGCACAGGACCAAATGGTGGTACATTTTGATCGGAGAAAAAAATGTAGAGTAAGGCCTTGGATTGATATAGCTTTTTCTAAATAAGGACTAGATTTACCGAACAAATGTTTAAACGCCTAAATTTATAAATTACCCACATTTCAAACCTATGCCCATCTGTCCTTATCAATGTGTGACATGACACGCTTAGACATTAAAACTGTTCATGTGTACTTCTTACTTAGCTTGTCACGTTATTTTTTCTCTCTGACTTTTTTTAAAATTTTCAAATTTTTTGGACCTCTCTCTCTCTTGTATTAATCTCTTCCATCAAACAAACCCTGACTCAATCCATTAACCCCCAAAACAATATTATAAAAACAAATTCAAATCCTAAAATCAAATTGAAAACTCAAACCCTCTCAAAATTTAAATCTTCAAAATATTCTTCAATAGAACCAAAATACAACAACAAAAGAAATTTGTTTATCTCTTTGTTTGAATAACCCTTAATCACAATAGACATCTATAACAGCTACTTAAAGAAGCTGCAAAATCCTTACAAGGTCAACTCTCATTGCAATTGGTGCAGATATTTTGTGTATGGATATAGTCCGCAGGTTCCTCCATGCATCTAAATTTGAGCCCTTCATAAGATTTTGTACCATGGGAATACAGAGATACAAGGAGCAATCACTGAAAAACCATGGAAATTTTCTTGTCAAAAGAAGCACCATCAAAGAGAATCTCTCTTCCATCAACAACCAGCAAGAGTCCCTAGATTAATTTTATTGCAATTTTTGGTGTTTGATTTAGATTTCAGGGTTTAGGTTTCAATTTAGATTTCAGGGATTGGTTCTTCTTTTTGTCAGGTATGTGTATAGGTTAGTAAAGTGGGGATTTCTGTTTTGATTTTAGTGTTGGAGTTTGTTCTTGTTGTAAGGTCTCATTTGGTAGTTGAAATTAATGTCTGCGTGCGTGTGCGAGAGAGAGAGAGAGAGAGGGGCCATAAATTTTCAGCTGAAAATTTGTAAAAGAAAAGTTGGCAAGAGAGAAAATGACGTTGCAAGCTGAATAAGATGTCTATATAAGTAATATTAATATCTAAGCATGCCACATCATACATTACTAATAGCAGATGGACAAAGGCAATAAACTGAGGGTAGTTTATAAAGAAAGACCCTTAAACAAATTTAGGCCTCTTTTTGAAAAATCATACAAATGCAGGCCCCTTCTCTGTATTTTTCCCATTTTATTAGAGACTTAAAGCTTGAGAAAAATCAGTATGCGACAATAGAAAGTGTAGAAAAAAAAGTGACAAAAGGTCAAGCAACTAAGGAAGAGGGGAGATGAATTATATGAGACTAGTTGTGGTAAAAAAAGAGTCAAATCCAAAACCAATTGAGGATAGACGTGAAGATCATGGTGACATACGTAGAAAATCTATAATGGAATCTAGAGGTAAGACCATTGAAGTTTCACCTAAACATTCTAGAGATATAATGTGGTTAGGAGGACAAAGGTTGTGCACAACAATAAAAGTCCTCGCATGTTATTTAGTATAAGGCAACATTTGTGCCATTAATGTTGACAGTGATGGTTGCACAAATGGAGCTTCTACAACTATAGTAAAGCTATAGGTTGAAGGAAGTAGGATTAGAAATTAAAGCAAGTATAAATCCAATTTTCCACTGTTTCAAATTATTTTCGTGAGTTAGTGTTTGATGTATTACTTGGTGGATGCAAGTTGTCTTTTACATAAAATAGATGTTTATGATGGCTTTCAAAATACCTACATGTCCAGGAAGGATGAAAAGAGCATTACATTATTGCACATAATTCCTAAGGAGGTTTTGAAGGACTATTTTGCCCACCTCCACCCCCAACCAAGAAAAAAACACCACAAAGTTTATGATACACAAATCGTTATTAACACAATAGAAATTATGGGAATGCATAAGGAGCAGGAGCATCTACAGGGAGGTTTGATTGACTTAAATCATAAAACGGTAAACCGGTAAACCAAAGTGACTAGTGTTCAACTAAAATATCCAAAGGCAGCTGTGAATACAAATGACTGCTCGAATAATCAATTGTAACATTTCCTCTATTTCTCTCTGGGCCTCCAAGAAGATGAGAAGATTAAAAAATATCAGTGAGAGCTACCCCACATTGCATATAGTAGTTTGTTAATACTAATCAAACTTTTCTTTCATACGTAACACTAAGTGAACTTTGTAGACTTCACCAAGTCTATACAGTAACTTGGAAATGTATTGATAGAGATTGTTACAGCTCTACATTGGTTTATGCTACTATTTTAACTGTTTGGGCTCTCCACAATTTGGCACAAGTGTATTTAAAGTGTTATTTAATTATTTGAGTAGTTCCACAGACTTGAAAACCATTCTTAACTGTAAATTGCCATTATTTTACATATGCATGCTATCTTTCCCAATGCCTCGGGAAAAAATTGGCACACCGATCAGGTTTTAGGGTCTCATTGTTGGGTAAAGAAAACAAAGCTTCCCTTCATCTCTAAACATTATATCTCATAAGTATTCTAGAAATAGGCGCTGAACCCAACATTTCCTTGAATCTTGCTATTGGATAAAGAAAACAAAGATTTTTTTATATCTTTATCATCTGTCTGATGTAGAATGAAATTTTTTACACACAAAGCTGTCCACCATGTCCAATGAAATCTGACTGTTCTCTGCACTGCTTAATAATTTCTCCCAAAAAAAAAAAAAAAAAAACAGACCACCTCATCTCTGACAGCATTGTGATCTATTAAAAAGGTTTCATCGCACTTGTCAAGATATAAAGACAATTCCTATTACTACATTGAAAGATGGCCTTGTGGAAGAAACATGAGTTCTTTCTCTAGTTTGAGCCGTGTTTCAGTAGCATTTGTCCTCAGAAACTCTGCAACACAACACCTGGAAATTCTTGTAACAAACCCCTTTATTGTTCAGCAAAGGACTGATCACCTGATGCAACCATGTTGTTTTGTTGAATCCAGCAAAGATTTTTGGGAGCATCATCTACTTTGTAGAAATATTTTTATGTCTTGATGAATTGCTGGAATCAGCAAGTACAAACCTGGAAACAGGTGTTCCATGAACTAAGGTTTCCCAAACTATCTCCACAGCTTCTACATAGTTTGGATCGATCATCCAAAAATCAAATACTTTGAATGGTATTTGCCTCTTTTGTGCATCAAATTCCAAAATAGTCATGATTGGGAAGTGATTGGCACAGGCAAAAAATGTTCATCTAACATAGTGAATCTTAGTATTCTGTAGGTTCCATCAAGTTCCCAAAATAAAAGTGCTCTTGCTTGTTCGACTAGGTAGAGAAAATATGTTATGAGACAAATGTAGGATCTAGTCACTAGTAAAATATGCAAACGCAGAAAAAAGAATTGAAGACTCCTTAGGGAGAATCCTGCAATCTCAAATTTTGAGGGCTCATCAAAGAGATTCTTCCGATCTCTTAAATGACGACTACCTATCTAGAATAATTTGAAAGATAAACTTTTCTTACTAGCATTATTGCAGCAACAAATTTATACAAGCATTTGAATCCAACTCCTCGAAATTTTTAATATATATATATATATATTATTCTCTGCTAAAAATAGATACTAACAATTAACCTGAATAGAACATAGCAAATCTCTTTTAACCTGAAAACAAGCATATCATCCTAAGATCTTACCAAAGGTATCCTGGATAAAAAGATTCACTTCTAAAATTATTTTAATAAAAAACTGCTAAAAACAAGTAATAGCTTAATATATTATCTATAACAAAATACCTTTAATTCTAGGATCACCTAATTTGAAAATAAATATGCTGCTTTGAGTAGTTCTACCATATCTTCCCACCATCTTCCAAGCCTTATAGATGCCTTTTGTAAAAGACAATTTTCTAGGATACACACGTAATGGCACAGTATACTAATAGCTATTGACATTTTCTTTTTTTTTTGGGGAAACATGCTTACTAGAAGCAGTTTATAAAAACCATTTATTATTTGATATTTAAAATTTTTTATTATTACTTAGCTAAATTCCTATTCAAAGTATAACCCCTTTTTATAAATATTTTTATTTAGAACAGTAATAGACAAGCAAGATTTACCTTCAAGAGATCAAAGTATTTTCTCTAACAATAACTAAAAACACCAATTGCCATAGTTTCCTATCGCACATGATGGGAATATGACAAACTATAAAACACCTAACAATCACTGAACCATTGATTAAATGCATAACCCCTACACATAACAATTTAGTACTAGAGCTGACTGCCATGGGTGAGTTTATGATTCTTGTAGACAAGATTTTGGCTTTTATAGAGCAATACATGCTAGATCAAGCCAAGGATGTGAAAGCTCCACAAGCCCTAATGACTAAGGTTGTTGAAGAACTAGCATGTCAGGGAGTGGAATCAAGATTTAGAGGAGCCAAACATCACCAGGGATCGTCATCCATGGTGGCAGCACCAACTCATGTTCAATTGTGAAAATAGGGGTTTTGAGACCCACGAGACTCAACAGATGGCCAATGCAGCCCAGGATGGAGGTAAAGGTGAACTTCATTGTCCAACTTCCCCTGAGCAAGGTGAAGCTTATGCATTAGGGTCCACTTGATCTTTAAACTCAATGGCTCTGAATAGCGCCAACAATGACCTCTCAGGTTGTGTGGTGTAGCTAAGATTCAAAAGAGGCCCCAAACACAAACTTCCATGCCTGATTTGGTACAAATGAAGGGAATGGGATACTCACCTTTTTCATCCTGCTACTGTACATTGGATTTTCTGGCACACAATAGATGTGAAAATCTGCACTCACCAAACATGAGCATTGTTTCTGGCATCAAAAGACACCACTGACAAAATGGGTGGACTTGGTGTCTTTCCACCTACTTGAGAAGGCCTAAATCTAGTATTATCAGGTGCAACAAGAAGAGTCAACCTTAATTAAGCAGTCTCTTGCAATTGAGTTCATTGGAGATGTACAACTTAAGAACTTAATTGAGCAGTCTCTTAACTGTTTGTAGTAGTACAAGCATTTCTTTATTTTCATTCTTCTTTCCTCTCTTTCTTTTATTTTCTTTTAAAGTGAATGAATAAAGAGCAAAATAAAGACCAAGCAAAAATATTAAAGAATCCATGACAAGGAAAGACTTGAACTTTCATATTGCACATGGGGCATTTTTGCATAAATACAATCGGCGGAATAATTACTAGTTTTGGTCTTTGTATTCAAAAATTCACAATAAACACTATTATATGCTTCATGTACTATATCAAATTACCCAAACAATAAGTCTTCGTCCTTCAAGTGTGAAGTCCAGGAGGGAATATCATCCGTTGCATGCTATGATACTTTAAAACCATATCCACTGCCTGAAAAATACCTCTTTTGAGCATGTTAATTATATGCCATCTAGTCATTGATGACAAGAAGTTAATCTATTCTTAGCCATTTCACAACTCATTGGATTCCAATTCCATCATCCTTGGTGCAGTCAAGTCTAGTTGAGCATTTAAGGCTACCTTTGTTGAGGGAAGAACCCTCCTTCATGCATCACAATTATCTATTATGTATTAATTCCATACCCCTAAGTGAAGCTGAAGAGACAAGTTTTATTTGTTTATTTTTTAATGAATGTTTAAGAGAGATTTTAGCCAATGAGATAATAAAATCTGTCATTTTATATTTTCACTATACGTAACGATGTTTTAAGTAATCAATGTGAGTTAAGCTTCTTTTTTTTATTTTCCTTAATGCTAAGTCGAACTTGAGCTTGTTGAATGACTCTTCGAGTCAGGTTCAAGTTTTAAAAGTTAGAACTGAGTCAAACTTGAGCCTCAAGTTTTTCACTCAAACTAAATATAAGTACTACTATCTCAACTACACTTTATTACACCTTTACTGGCAAATAAACCCAGACTTCCTGATTCGAGGAACTGTTGATCTTTTTATGGTGCCTTTTGGACAGATTGGTGGCATGCTTTTGTTTCCCAGACTGTGAAGGTTACAGCGGTTTGGTAAGCTGGACCAGCAGAAAAGCGTCAGATGAAAGCAAGCCAACAAGGATAGCTCCCATGTCAGATTTTCAAGGCTAGGCAGCTTAGCAAACATTTAAATAAAAAAAACTAATCACTTTGGTTCAAGTGTGTGCCACCACAGGTGTAAGTCTGGTCATAAGATAGAACTGTGGCTTATATGGGGCGCATTATGGACCTTTGCCAGCACATTGTGATGGTGATGGTTTTAAAATCAGTTATCAAATGTCTTGAGTCGAAGGCACAAAGATATGATCAAGCACATTATAATCATTCATGATTTCAAATTCCTGGTCTACTGCCCAATTGCAGAAAATAACTAGAGAATAGTCAAGGCTTTAAAAGAACCAAATCATCTTTCATCTCAGGTCAAACAACATACTTCTATTCGTACTGATCATCCATCCAAAACACATCATGAAATCAAATTATGATATACATTAGCAGGTAGAGGTTTCTAACGTTCCATTAGAAATAAGACATATTAAGTTCAACTCGAATTCAGTCGAACTCACCAGAACGGACCGATGAGCCGGAACCGAAACAGAGGGACCATTAGCAGTACCATCCCCGGAAGCGACCATAATGACATCGGTGAATGAAACCCCAGTCGGTCGACCGTGATGGTCGACCGGCGAGCAGAACCTCAAGAAAGCGATTTTTGACTTTAAGTCCTCAATCTCTTTCTTCAACTCCTCTTCGGTCTCCCCCGCCTCTTCGTAACACTCCTTGCAAGTGCCGGCCTCAGATGACCGATACTCCTCCTTGCAGGAGATGCAGTGCATAACTTCTGAGTCGGAGTCAGACTCGTAGTCAGATCCAGGTGCCGGTTGTATGACGAAATGGCGATGGCGCTGCATTTCCGGGTTCAGCAGAGAGAAGATGGGTTATGACTCGTGAGGTCTTTATAGGGTTTGTTTTTGACTTTGCAAAGACAATAAAAAGGGAAAAGAAAAATACTGAAATGAAGATGACTTTTGTAGTCGGCTCCATGTATCAATTCGCTCTCGTATATGTCTTCTTCGTTTTTTATACACAGGAGGCTTATGCCGCATCCATTACTATGATCAATTCCTATCAAATTAAACGATAATAACTAGTTTTATGGCTGTGTAGTATTTTGATTTCTTAAACCATCTTACAATATGAATTAATAAAATGTTAGGATAATTGTTAATAAAAAAAATTCTTAAACGATTATTACTATTGCTCTTTTTCTTATTTTATAATTTTATAATTACGATTTTATAATTTATAGTTACAATTTAATTCATCTCTTTCTTAAACATTTTATGCTTTTCATCATCTATGCTTGTCGAAAAAAATTTAGAAATGCCCTTCTTAATTTGTTCAAATCAACATACTCAGGTTTTTGTGAGGAAATAAAATCTTTTATTTTATTCTTAGATATATCAAATATTTATGAGATAATGTTACAGCTTGTACTTGAATTTTACCCATCTTTGCAATTATACACCTTAACTTTCAATTTATCTAATTATATATTTAATTAAAAATTTAGTTGTTAATATTTACACCTTAAATGACACTAATTCATATCATTAATCTAGTTAGTACGATCTACTAATCAAGTGGTTGCCTATGATTTTAGGAGAGATTGCACAACCCTCCGTTGGAGGTAGCTAATCACTCACTATAAAATAGTGAATAGTAATCGAATTAAAAAATGTAAGTGGTGAGACTCATTAGCAGCCATAAATGGTACCTTAGGAAGGGTTACACAACTCTCTTAAGGCTGTGAATAGTCACGCCATTAGTTTGTTGTGCTAAATGGACTATTATTGTGAATAAAAGTTAATTGAGGTTTAAACGGAGACAATTTAATTTTCAATTAGATATATAATTAAACAAGTTGAAATTACATATATATAATTATAAAAAGTGATAAAGTTAATATGTAAACAGTGATATTATCTCCTTTTTTTTTAAATGAAGCTTCAAAATATTCAAGTTTTATTTATGAAGTGACAATATTATGAATGTCCAATGGTTTTTACTAAAAAAATTTCTTACATATTTCATATTTTCTTTCATATGCGACATGATACTTTTGTCTTTATGTCTTAAGGGGAAAAAAAAAAGTAATATATTACATAGATAATATATTTTAAAACAATAGTGGGACACATGTTCCATTTTGCTTACTTCTTAATGATAAAATTTTGCTGGCTACACGTAGTAGGTTTTACATATATTATAAGAAGCTAATGATTTAATACTTCTCTTTGTATTATTTTTTTAATAAGCTTTTGTATAAAGAAATGAAAAAATTGTGTGACCATCTATAGAATTCTAGCTTCAATATTTATCTCAATGATGCATATGTCGTACCATTTTTTAAGTCTTCTCTAATAATCATGCACAATGGCTTTAAATATCTGTAATGCCTAAACAACTCCATCATAGCCCTAGCTAAGGCTAACCAAAATATGGATAAATTGTGGAACAAATTGCAAACCAAATCAAACCATACCAAGGAATAGATTTCTTTTTTAACAAGTGTGGTTTGCGATTCGGTTCAACATACCATATCCACTACTAGCCTAAACTTCTAACTCCTCATAAATTATTTCAAAAGCTATCAAAATTCTCTAAGTGTTAGATGAGAATATGCTTGACGTGATATGGAAATAATTAAAAAAAAAAAAAAAGCTTTTTGGAAATTAGAAAATGGTAATCACAAACCGAACTTGAAGCACTTGAGGTAAAGAGGAAATTCATTCTCAATCAAGAAACAAACCCTCTCATCTCTCTTAGGTTTCCTAAGATTCTAATCTTTTGGAAGTTTAGAAAGAAACGCTTCATACCTTGAAACCAAATATTTATTGCACGGCTCTAAACTCATTCTGGTGCCACATTATCATACACAATATTGTTAAAAAGATAAATTGTATGCTTATTACTCGTTAAGCCTGATTTTTTTTATATATAAATAAGTCTTCTTTATATCAATTAATATTAAACTCTACATGTTTAATATTAATCCTCGACTAAGATTTAAAAAAGACTAGCTTTTTATATTTTTTTGAAATTTTTTAGAGTTACCACTCGATTTGAGTTGAAAAAAAGAGTTAAATTGTAACCAATTAGATAAATTAATTATAGTTTAACTACTAGCCTTTTAATAAAACCAATTTTTGAAAACCAAAAGATCAAGTCTAAGGACTAGGTTTTTTTAAACCCTTACGGGTACCATGAATTTTCCTAATTTAAATTCAAAATCACCTTTCAATATTACCCTACAAAATGAAGTTCAATCAATCATTAATTAAATTGCATAATTTAAACTAAAATGGAAAAAATAAGTTTTTTCGTCTTTTATGTCACCTTAGAGATGCCTACATATTCCCTATTTAAGATCAAATATACGTAGTTCTTTTTGAAAAAATTTAACAAGTTGGTTTATTTTAATTTAAGAGAAAACACTCAAGTTTACGTTATTTAGCCAGTTTAATTTCTTTCTAGAAAAGATTTTAAAAGGATTCTAAATCAAGGTTTTATTTTTAAAAAAAAAAAAGCTAAAATGCCCTAATTTGGGGAAGAATTTATTCACATTTGTTTATTTGGAAAATTGATTTTCTAAGAGTTAAAATAGTTTTCATTTTTTATTCATTTTTATTTTTTACTTTATTTTATTATATTTCATAAATATTGATTTATATTTTATTTTCCTAATAAAACATGATAAACTTCTTCCCCTTTTTTTCTTTCTTGTCTTTTTCTTTTTTTCTCTTTTTTTTAGGTCATAATTAAATTCATTTTACAATAAATAAACAAAAAAGTAAATAAAAAATTATAAAACAAGAAACCAAAAAATATAAAGGCCAAACTAGGTTAAAGTTGGACGAGCGATTTGGATCAATCTTTGGTCAAGTCGACATGTGAATTTGGATCAGGTCATTGGGTTGAACTTAGGTCTAGAGAGAATTGAGAGAGAGAAGACAACAGCGGCTTGTGGGGTTGTGGTTTAAGGTGATCCAAGCACCAAATTAAGAGGGTAAGGGGACTTTCGTGTGTTTTATATTAAAGATAGTAGGGGTAAGCTCGGTACTACAGTGATCGGAGGTGATTTAGGTAGTGGTTGAAGGTCGATCATTTGTGGTAGATTTGTGTTGTGTTGGTGGTGGCTACTAAAAGGGAAGGAGAGGTTGGGTCCTACGTTTAGAGATGTTGTTGATGCAGTTGCATATTCAATTTGGCTTAGGGTAGTCAAATAGTGGTGGATATTTGCTATTGGTGTCGTGGTGGTTAGGGTTTGGAGAGTAATGGTTAGCTCATTAAGTTGTGGGGTACAGTAAATCTTAGGACTAATTATGTTGGGAAGCTCGCATTGTAGGGGAGCTATAGTGGTAATGATCTTCGATTGGAAGTAGCTAAAGAGAGAGATAGCTATAGAAAGAGAAGGAATCAACGGATGGTAAAGAGAGAGAGTTTGAGAGTTGAGATTAGAAGTGATAATTGATTGGTTGTGTATCTAAAATGAATTCCCAAAACCCCTCTTATACTAAGAACAACTTAGCAAGCAAGGAAGGTTGAAAATTAGATTAGATACAAATTCCTGATTTTCAAGTTTTTTTTTTTTCAATTTTTCACTGCCAATTTGAATACTAAAACATATGAATTTAAATGTGTTCTTGGGCTTTATTCAAAAGAAGCCATGCAAAGAACAAGGCTAGAAAAAAAAAAGTGTGCTCATGTGTGGAATCCTCTTGAAAAATTGAGTTAAAGTGAAGGGGCTAAGCTTATTTTCATGCAATAAAGGGGAGGAAATCATGGAAAAGAGGAGGAAACAAAAGGGAGAGAACTGATGTAACACTAACGTGGCACCACGTCTACCCACCTCATTTAGTGAGAAAGTGCCACGTGTCTTAAAAGACACTTAGCTAATGACTTGTCATGTACATGGCTTGACATATATGTGACACGTGTCATGCCACATAACGACATGTACCCTTGTGGTGAGCATGTATATGATATATGTCATGCCATATGACTAATACGTGCTCGTAGTTATATAGCAATATATTTTGTGACATGAGACTCGAACCTAAGACCTTAAGCTAATTCCAATACCATGTCTAAGTGTATAATCGTTAGGCTGTTGGCCTATGCTTTGTCCATATATGCAATTTAATTGCATATAAGGACTAAATTGGCTTGGGCTAGATATAAATCTAAGCTTTAGGCTGAAAATCCTCCTTATTATTATTATCTAAGGTTTAAAAGGTACTAAAACTATTAAAATTATCTTAATCCCCCACCCACCCCCAACACCAACGCCCCTCCCCCCTCCTTTTCTACAGCCATTTTTCTAATTTTTTTATATCTTCTCTAAATTTTCTATTTTTGTATATTTTTCTAAATTTTCTATTTTTTTTTTAGATTTTCTATATTTTTCTAAAATTAAGACCCTTTACACTATTTTAAAAATTTTAAAAAATAAAGGGAGGTAACAATAGGGTATTCACAACTATCTCTCTTTATAGTGAAATTTGAATAAAACTTTACCATAAAAATAAAAGAGACACTGTTTTTTGCCCTAAAGGATGAATTTACCCTAAGAAGTGCTACAGTTAGCTAGCTATCCTAAGCTTTGTCCATTAGAGATTTGGTA
The DNA here is from genome assembly GCA_024138005.1 of Lumnitzera racemosa. Classification (NCBI taxonomy): domain Eukaryota; kingdom Viridiplantae; phylum Streptophyta; class Magnoliopsida; order Myrtales; family Combretaceae; genus Lumnitzera; species Lumnitzera racemosa. Next base: position 86,847,414 of record JAMXBC010000010.1, on the reverse strand, counting down.
ATGGTGAATGAGTTTAGAAAGGTCTATTGCCTTAGGAGTTGGCTAGAAAGATCGGTTTGAAACCTAGTCGTGCCTTTCTGAGTTGATTAACCTTAGCTGGAGCATCTTTAAGGGCACTAGCAACCCTAAATTAGAATCGATTATGAAATACCCGATCGTGCTTCTTTGAGCTCACTAACTAAGCTAGGAGCATCTCTGGAGACTAGCATCCTTAAATTAGAATCAATTTGGAAAATCCTAGTTATGCTCTTCTAAGCTCACTAACTTAGGCGGGAGCTTATCTTGGGGACTAGCAACCTTAAATTGGAATTGATTTAGAGAAACCTAATCGTACTCTTTTGAACACACTAACCTAAGCGAGAGCGTCTCTAAAGGACTAGCAACCCTAAATTAAAATCAATTTGGAAAAACCTGATCGTGTTCTTTTGAGCTCATTAACATAGGCGGTGACATCTTCAGGAGACTAGCAATCCTAAATTGGAATTGATTTGGAAAAATATGGTTGTACTCTTCTAAGTTCACTAACATAAGCAAGAGCATCTCTAAGGAACTTGCAACCCTAAATCAGAATCAATTTGTGGTGAAGTATTAGTAAAACTTTATCACAAAGACAAAAGAGACACTATTTTTGCCTCAAGGAAAGAATTTGCCCTAAGAAGTGCTATAACTAGCTAATCGTCTTAGGCTTTGTCTATTGTGGATTTGGTGAATGGTGAGTGAGTTAAAAAAGGTCTAGTGCCCTAAGAGTTGGCTAGAAAGATTAGTTTGAAACTTAGTCGTATCGTTCTAAATTGATTAACTAAGGTAGGAGCATCTCTAGGGGACTAGCAATCCTAAATTGGAATCAATTTGGAAAAACCTAGCTATGCTCTATTGAGTTCACTATCCTAAGTGAAAGTGTCTCTAAGGGATTAGCAATCTTAAATTGAAATCGATTTGGAAAATCCCAATTATGCTCTTTTGAGCTCATTAAATTAGGTAGGAGCATCTCTAAGAGACTAGTAACCCTCAATTGGAATTGATTTCAAAAATCCTAGTTGTTTTCTTCTGAACTCACTAACCCAGGTGGAGTATCTCTAAGGGAATAACAACTCTAAACTAGAATCGATTTGGAAAAACCTAATCGTGCTCTTTTGAGCTCACTAATATAGGTAACAGCATCTTTAGGGGACTAACAACCCTAAATTGGAATCGATTTGGAAAAATATGGTCATGCTCTTCTAAGTTCACTAAACCAGGTGGGAGCGTTTTTAAGGGACTAACAACCCTAAATTGGAATCGATCTATAGTGAAGTTTTAGTAAAAGTTTGTTAAAACGATAAAAGAGACACTATTTTTGCCCTAACGGAGGAATTTGTCTTAAGAAGTGCTACAACTTGCTAATCGTCCTAGGTTTTATCCATTAGGGATTTAGTAAATGATGAGTGAGTTTAAAAAGGTTTAGTGCCCTATGAGCTGGCTAGAAAGATCTGTTTGAAACTTAGTTGTGCCCTTTTGAGTAGATTAACTTATGTAGGAGCATCTTGAGGGGACTAGTAACACAAAATTGGAAAATCTCGGTCGTGCTTTTTCAAGCTCACTAACCTAAACGGGAGCATCTCTAGGGGATTAGCAATCCTAAATTTGAATCGTTTTGGAAAATGCTAATTGTGCTCTTTCAAGCTCACTAACTTAGGCAGGAGCGTGTCTTGGGAACTAACAACCTTAAATTGGAATTGATTTGGAGAAACCTAATTATACTCTTTTGAATACACTAACCAAGGTGGGAGCATCTCTAAGAGACTAGCAACCCTAAATTAGAATCGATTTGGAAAAACCTGATCGTGCTCTTTTGAACTCACTAACATAGGCGACAACATCTTTAGCAGACTAGCATCCCTAAATTGGAATCGATTTGGAAAAACCTGATCGTGCTTTTTTGAACTCACTAACATAGGCGACAACATCTTTAGTAGACTAGCATCCCTAAATTGGAATCGATTTGTAAAAACATGGTCGCGTTATTCAAAGTTCACTAACTTAGGTAAGAACATCTTTAGGGGACTAGCAACCCTAAATTAAAATTGATTTGGGGTGAAGTTTTAGTAAAACTTTGTCACAAAGACAAAAGAGATACTATTTTGCCCCAAAGGAAGAATTTGTCCTAAGACGTGCTACAATCGGCTAGTCGTCTTAGGTTTTGTCCACTAAGGATTTGGTACATGGTAAGTGAGTTTGAAAAGGTCTAATGCCCTAAGAGCTAGCTAGAAAGTTTGGTTTGAAACTTAATCGTGCCATTCTGATTAACCTAAGTAGGAGCATCTTTAAGGGGCTGGCAATCTCAAATTTGAATCAATTTGGAAAAACCTAATTGTGCTCTTTTCAACTCACTAACCTAGGCGAGAGTGTCTTTAGGGGACTAGAACTCCTAAAATGGAATTGATTTGGAAAAACCAGGTCATACTCTTCTAGGCTCACTAACTTAAGTGGGAGCGTTTCTAAGGGACTAGCAACTCTAAATTGGAATCTATTTAGAAAACCTAGTTGTACTCTTCTAAACTTACTAACTTAGACGAGAGCATCTCAAAGGGGCTAGTAACCCTAAATTGGAATTGATTTGGGAAAACGTGGTCGTGCTTGTTTGAGCTCTCTAACCTAAGCAGGAGCGTCTTTAAGGGATTAGCAACTATAAATTGGAATCGATTTGTGGTAATGTTTTAGTAATACTTTATCGTAAATACAAAAGAGACATTATTTTTGCCCCAAGAGAGGAATTTGCCCTAAGATGTGCTACAACTAGCTAGCCGTCCTAAGCTTTATCCATTGGGGATTTAGTAAATGGTAAATGAGTTTAGAAAGGTCTAACACCTTTGGAGCTAGTTAGAAAGATTGGTTTGAAACTTAGTCGTGCCCTTCTGAGTTGATTAACCTTAGCAGGAGCATCTTTAAGGGGATTAGTAACCCTAAATTGGAATCAGTAACCCTAAATTGGAATCAGTAACCCTAAATTGGAATCAATTTGAAAAAACCTGATCATGCTCTTTTAAACTCATTAACCAAGGCAAGAGCATCTTTAGGCAACTAGCATCCCTAAATATGAATCAATTTGGAGAAACTTAGTCTTGCTCTTCTAAGCTCATTAACCCAAGTAGAAGTGTCTCTTGGGCACTAGTAACCTTAATTTGGAATTGATTTGGACATACTCTTCTAAACTCGCTAACTTAGGCGAGAGCATCCCAAAGGGACTTGCAAACCTAAATTAGAATCGATTTGGAAAAGCCTGATCATTCTCTTTTAATCTTACTAACATAGGCGTCAGCGTCTTTAGGGGACTAACAACCTTAAATTAGAATCAGTTTGGAAAAACATGGTCTTGCTCTTTTAAATTTACTAACCTAGGGGGGAGCATCTCTAAGGGGCTAGCAACCCTAAGTTGGAATCAATTTGTGGTGAAGTTTTAGTAAAACTTTGTCGCAAAGACAAAAGAGACACTAATTTTTCCCCAAGAAAGGAATTTTCCCTAAGAAATGCTACAATTAGCTAGCCATCTTAGGCTTTGTCCATTGAAGATTTGGTTAATGGTGAGTATGTTTAAAAGGGTCTAACACCCTACGAGCTAGCTAGAAAGATTAGTTTGAAACTTAGTTGTGCCCTTCTGAATTGATTAACTTAGGTAGAGCATCTTGAGGGGACTAGCAATCTTAAATCGGAATCTATTTGGAAAAACCTAGTCGTGCTCTTTTGAGCTCACTAACCTAGGTGGGAGCATCTCTAGGAGATTAGCAATCATAAATTAGAATCGATTTGGAAAATCCTAGTTGTGCTCTTTTGAGCTCATTAACCTAAGTAGGAGCATCACTAAGGGACTAACAACCCTAAATTGGAATCGATTTAGAAAAAGTCAGTCGTTCTCTTCTGAACTCACTAATCTAAGTGAGAGTCTCTCTAAAGGACTAGTAACTCGAAATTAGAATTCATTTGGAAAAACTTAATCATACTCTTTTGAGCTCACTAACATAGGCAGTAGCATCTTTAGGGGACTAGCAATCCTAAATTAGAATCAATTTGGAAAAACATAGTCGTGCTCTTCTAAGTTCACTAACCTAGGTGGGAACATCTTTAGGGGACTAGCAACCCTAAATTAGAATTGATTTGTAGTAAAATTTTGTTACAAAGATAAAAAAGATACTATAGCTCATAACTAAACCCAAGTTTATGCAATGGAGACATTACTCCCCCTTAAGACTAACCTTTGAACCAATGACCTCATTCTTACCGCGACCTTTTCTCCTGTCACTTAGTTCGACTATCCAACGCTATCCAACGCTGTCTTTTTGGAAAATATCGGTATTTGGTTGGAGAATCCTAATGATCCCCTAAATGGTTGTAATGCATGTCAAATTAAGGTACTTGGTTCGGTTATAATTAGGTATGGTTTAGGATAATCAAACAATTTCATACCATTCCATTCACATCAATCATTCAACACAACACAAAATCAAATATCCAAGCACATGCGTGCATAATTACTTACAAACATAATCAAATACAATCTTAAGTCTCCGAGTACTCTAAATTAGTACTCCAAATACAATTAAGTATTAAACTCAACTTACTTGGAATCTTTAATTTCTCACTCAACCGATCGTAAGTCAACTCATCTCCGTGTATCCTATAATATAAATACGTTCTTTAGTATTTATATCTTGATGATTTATATATTCTAAATTATGGTTTAACTCAATTCTTCCTATATACATATTAGTTATTATTGATTCATCCTAGGTTAGTTTAGGATTCGGTTTCTAAATCTAATTTCGATTCAGGTTTTAAACCAGTTCTAACTACGAGTATTATACATAAATCCTAAAAATGTGATTCGAACCCTAATGTAAAATTAATCCCATTATGCTCGAGTATCCAAATTATCACTTTTAATCTTAAGTTAGTATTCTATTCTATCCGATATACTTAAATTTTTATTAGTGTACTAAATTTATTCCTAATGTAAGAAAATTTTACATTTTTCATATAATTACCTATTTTACGTTTTGTACGAGATTTAATACATATTGATATTATTCTTGTATTATCCATTTTTACCTATTATTTTATATTTATTATAATCTAAACTTCACATATTCTCATAATTACATATATTTACTATATAATTCCCATAATAATTACATTTAATACTCCAAGTGATATGATTGTGTTACCACATTAGAGATTAACATCCTTAAATATCTATTTATACAGTAAATTAGTAATTAGTCATTTAATTACCTAATTAGTCCAAAATTACTTATTTTATTCATCATTTTAAGGCCTAAAAATTACTTAAAATTTTTAAAAATTATTTTTTTAAAAATGGCTTAGTAGTACTATTCTATATCACTTAAGTAGTCTATAGAAAAAATCAGAGTCCAAAACTATACTCTTAAGCCTATTTATTTTCAAATTGAAACATGCTCAGTTTTATATGATTTCTTAAGCACCATATATTTACAGATGTAATTAAACCTAACCAATATTTTTCCTTAAGTTTACATTCAATAAAATATCATAATAATAAAATTCATAATTTTCTGGGTATAATTAATAATTTTAATAAATTATACAAAATCAATTAAAAATTTGGACTCACATATATCTTAGACTTCTGGCCACCAACGACTATCTAGGGTATGTCAACCAGTCTAAGCGGTTGGTTTGGAGTGTAGTGGTGATAGTGTTTCAGTTTCAAGTAGTGGTGGTTTGTAAGTTCGATCTAAATGATTCATTGCACAGAATTTTTGCAAATTTTCGTAAAACCTTGATTCTCTCTCAATTTTGGTGCTCTTCAATTTTTCTATTTCACAAACTATCCAAATGAGCTTCTGTAAAAATTTGGCTATTTATAAGGCTCTTGTAAATTTTTTGTGCATTAACTAGATTAGATATGTACTTTATCTTTTCCAAATTGCCTTTTTTATTGTGCTAATTTGATTAGCTAAAATTTTTCTTTCTTTCCCCATCCACCATGACCTTAATCTGGATCATTCCACACTTTCCTGATTTTTCTTTGATTTTTTTTCATAATTTTCTTTAATTATTTAGTATTTTTCAAGCATTTTAGGTAATTTCATATATTTTTACCTATACGTAAATACGTATAGAGTATAAGTAAATACTTCTAAATATTATTTATGTTATTCTATGATTTTTAGTATGTATATAATTTATCTCTAGCTATTCGTTAGTTATCAGAATGTATTTTATGTATTTCCAATAAATAATGTGTAATATACTTAAAATTTGAAAATTTTATATTCTATCATTTTATTACTTATTTTCTTAAATTCAAATTTATGGGATCACTTTTACTAATATTTCTATTTTTTTTATAATGTAGGCTCAATCGGATCTTTTAACTGATTGTCCTAAACTTTACGTATTGAGTCCAACCCTACAGTTATAAGACTTACATTTAAACCTTACAGGTCACTAGCTCTACAATCTTGTGACATATGTGAAGGAAATTGATATCTGGCAAGTAAACCTATCAGTTTTAATATAGCGAATGTGAGTCCGAGTCGATCCCTCAAAGACTTTGAGTACTAATATTAACCTTATCTCTATTATCTAACCGGAAAATTGTGACGAGTTGAATGAATTAAAAATACTAAAATTAACCAACTAACCTAATTACGAGACTTGATTAAGTAATTTAGAAAGCGATAAAATTAAGAACGACTTCAAGGAGGTAATAACGTATTTAGGAATTATTTCCCCCAGTATTTAACATGTGATCGCTTAAAATGTATCCAATGCGATCTCTATTATTCTTGACCGGAGAGATTCAAAATTAAAGTTAACACCTTTCTCAAGCATATTAATCCTAATCCTAAATTATTTACTGGAATCTCTTCACTTAATAATATAATTCAGAATTGCATTAATGTATAATGAATTTTCACACAAAAGAACAACTTTCCGGAAGAAACATGTATCTTATCTCTAAGTACACATGTAATTCTTTCTAATTATATTAAGATCTCATTACACATGTGATTTCTCAATCATCATGCATAATATCATAGATTGATACCCTAGAAATATCAATTAACAATTATATAACATAATTAAATCAAAAAAAGATAGAAACTTTATTGAAAATTATCAATCAATCTAATAGTCACGTGAAATCCTAGGTTCCACAATCCTAAATACAAGAATTTTAAGTTATCATAATGAAACTAAAAACGAATTGCAACAAAATCATGAAATAAAACATGAAAAACCTCTTTTGTTGATGAAAAATCTCTTCAATCTTGAGGTTGGGTGTTTCTTTCGCCTTTTGCTTCTCCTTCTCTTCAAGTCTCTTCTCTTTTAAATGTCTAAAAAATTATGTATGAAACCCTAGTAAGTCTTTTTATAATGTATTGCAAAGCTTTTTTTTTTCGTCACCAAACACAGCCTGGGACACAGTTGTATTCCCAGATCGTGTAACTTTTTAACCTTGGCAAACCTTCTCTTCAAGTCTCTTCTCTTTTGAATGTCCAAAAAATTATGTACAAAACCCTAATAAGCCCTTTTATAATGTATTGTAAAGCTTCTTTTTTCATCACCAGACATAGCCTGAGACACAGTTGTGTCCCCAGGTCGTGTAACTTTCTGACCTTGGCAAATCTTCTTACATGGACACAGCTTGGGGATATAGTTGTATCTCAGACTATGTAACATTCTGACCAAAATTCATATTGTTTATGAACTTCAAAACTTCATAACTCATTCATTTGAACTCCAAATTGAGTGAAACTTCATTCCTTTTCTTTGTTTTCAATCCAAGAACACGTTCAAACCTTGAAATCAAAATTTTACTCAATTAAGTATCAATTTCTTTAAAGAAAACCAAAGATGTAAGGGAAATAGTATAAAATCACTATATGAAATATATTTAAAATAAGAGCTATCAGAAATAAAACAATCCTAAATATTGCTAAGATATAGGCATTGATTCTATGTTGCTACCAATCTTCAAAATTACTACAAAAGAGTTTTTGGTAATAGTTAGACAGGATTACGAACCAAGTAAAGAGATTGTCCACCCTAATGATTCTCTTATGGGCATCTACCCTTATTTTGCATATTTTAGGTTTACAGAGGCTTAAGAGTTTTTTGAAAATCTTTGTAAGGTTAGAAATGATATCTAGGACATATCTTTTGTTTTTAACAAAGGGGACTCCTAACAGATAGGAGTATTCTTCAATAGTTGGGCTCAATCAGCATGGGCTAAAATAAAAAGACTGACTTTGAGGGTCCTAAAAGTAGACCAAAGCCTGTGCTATGGTGATATTAGTCTGGACTTTGAGTAGTGAGAGGACAGGCTTAATCTTGTCTTTAATAAATTTCTGTTAGTTTGGATTAAAAAATCGAAACCATCTTTCAAGTATCCCGTTAGGCTCTAGAGGCTCGTAAATATAGACTTCTTTGAAAAGGGCTAATGTAAGAGAGGACCTAACTATTTTCTACAAAACGAATGAAAAGAAAATTACATCAGAACTATCATATTTACACCAAAATTACATTAATACTTTAAAGAGAAGAAAACATTTACATGGAAAAGATTAGGAAACTTCACAGTTAATCTTTTTTTGGTCTTGTCACATTGTGTCAATTTACCAATTTTGGGAAAAAGGTTTGTGAATGCAACTAGGGTAGGTTCTAAAAGTCCTTAAGCTTTGTGACTTCATTTGTTTTTAAAAAACACTTTCATTAATCACATTAAGCTTAAGTAGGGGTAACCTAATCAACTCCGAATAATGGTTACACCATTGTACTTAGAGCCTACATAATGCCCTCTTCCCCCCAATCTTAGGGTCTTAATACGGTCCGAGTTTAACCATTTCTATCACACATTTATGGTGTAAAAGTAAATTTTCCTCCCTTAACAATTTAAATGATTAAAGCTAACCTCGAGAAATGTTAATACAACTATGGACAAAAAATAATAATGAATGAATAAATAAATAAAATACACTTAGTAAGGTGATTTTTTTTATATTAATTCTAATTTTGGAAGTTGAATGGCTAACCTTCTTGACGTCCCTAGTGGAGTCACCATCTTGTTGAGCCTAATTTTTTTCGGTTTTTATAAATAAGTCTTCTTTAAACTGATCAGTATTAAACTTTATCCGTTTAATATTAATTCTTAACTAAGATTTAAAGACGATTGGTTTTTTATATTTTTTAAGATGTTTTAGAGTCACTACTCTATCGAAGTTAGAAAAAGGAGTTAAATTATAATCAATTAAGTAGATTGATCATAACTTAAGTACTGGCCTTTTCATAAAACCAATTTTATTAAATGGTTTTGAGAACCAGAAGATTGAGTTCAAGGGTTAGGTTTTTTTAAATCCTTATGAGTACCATCAACTTTCCTAATTTAGATTCAACTTCTTGAAATCATCTTTCAAAATTACCCAATAAAATGAAGTTCAATCAATCATTAATCAAATTGCATAATTTAAACTAAAATGGAAAAAATAAGTATTTTTGTTTTTTAATAACCTCGGATGTGCTTACGAATCTACTATTCGAGATCAGATGTACATACTTATTTTTGAAAAAAATTAATAGGTTTGTTGATTTTAATTTAAAGAAAATATCTGGGTTTATGTTATTTACCCAGTTTGATTTCTTTTTAGAAATGATCCTAAAAGGGTCATAAATCAGGGTTTTATTTTTGAAAAATTCTAAAATGTCTTGGGGAAGAATTGATTCACATTTGTTTATTTTGGAAAATTGATTTTCTAAGTGTTAAAATAGTTTTCATTTTTTATTTTATTATCTTTTATACATATTGATTTACTTTTTTTATTTTCCTAATAAAACATGATAAATAAAAGTGAGACTTCTTCCCCTTTTTTGTTTTTTTCTTTCTTCTCTTTTCCTTTTTTTTCTCTTTTTTTTGGGTTACAATTAAATTCAATTTACAATAAATAAATAAGTAAATATAACAAAAATTACAAAATGAGAAACCAAAACAATATAAAGGCCTAATCTGGTTAAAGCTAGACATGTGAGTTAGATTAGGCTTCAGTTGGGTCAGTACGTGGATCTAAATTAGGTTGCTGGGTCGAACTTAGGTTTGGAGTGGGTTGAGAGAGAGAAGACAGTGGGAGTAGGTGAAGGGGTGTATAGGGTGGTTTAAGGTAGTTCAGGTACCAAATTGAGAGGGTAAGGGGACTTTTATGTGTTTTGTCTTAGAGATAGTGAGGCTAGGCTTGGTGCCATGGTGATTAAAAAGCGATTTAGGTGGTAGTTAAGGGTTAACCATCAGTGGTGGTTTTGCGCAATTTTAGTGGTGGCTGCTGGAGGGAAGGAAAGGAAAGGAAAGGTTGGGTTTAGAGATGCTACAGATGCAATTGCATGTTCAGTTTGGCTTGGGGTGGTCAAGTAGTAGTGGATATTTGTTATTAGTGTTGTGATGGTTAGGATTTATAGAGTAATGGTTAGCTCCTCAAGTTATAGGGCATGACAGAGCTTAAGATTAGTCGTGTTGGGAAGCTCATGTCGTAGGGAGGCTATAGTAGTAGTGATTTTTTATTAGAAGTGGCTAGAAAGAGAGAGAGGGAGGGAACTAGTAGAGAGAGAGAGTTTAAGTGTTGAGATTAAAAGTGAGAATCCATTGATTGTGTGTCTAAAACAAATTCCCAAAACCCCTTTTATACTAAAAATAACTTAGCAAGCAAGGAAGGTTAAAACTCGGATTGAATGCAAATTCCTAACTTTTAGTTTTTTCCCAATTTTTCACTACCAATTTGAATGCCAAAACTTATGAATGTAGATACGCTCTCAAGCTTTATTCAACGTGTGCCATGCGAAGAATAAGGCTAGACAAAAAAAAAAGTGTGCTTATGTGTGGAATTTGCATAAAAAATTGAGTTAAAGTAAGGGGGGATGGGGGCTTGTTTTCGTATAGGAAAGGGGTATAAATCATAGGAAAGAGAAGGAAACAAAAGGGAGAGTGTTTACCTTATTCTAAAAATTTTGAATAATAAAGGGAGCTAAAAATAGGGTGTCTAGATTACCTACACCGTCATCGAGATAAACATCTCTTGGAAGAGCTTCGGTGCAAACGAGATTGTCATCTCTATTAATGTCTCTGTTACAACTTGAAGCCAAGACACTATTATTATTAGTCAATGTTGATTCCATCGCCTCATGTTTGGGGGGGAGGGAGGGGTGAGGGGAGTGAAGCGGCGCGGGGTAAGGTAAGGAGCAGGCACAGTGGAAAGAGAATTGATAATCTTAGTTCTTGCCATACTTAGATTTTTGACAAGTTCTTGAAGCTTGAATGTGAAGGCTTAAGTTTAAAAGAGATAGTTTACAGAAATGTTGAATAAGAAGGAAAACTTTGTAGAGCTTGTAGGAGATGAGATAGAAAAGAAAGAGAAAGTGGTTTTGGGTTTATAAAGTTCTTAATCAGCAGTTTTTGGGGAAAGGAAACATAATTTGATTTTGATTAGCTTTGATTATGGATGCATATAGCTTACTACAATTTAATGGTTATTATCTTGTTGATGATTATTAAGCATGCAAGAGGAACGAAGTAAGGACAGTTGTTATGTGCATTTCGAGGGAAGAGAAAAGCAAAGGGTCATGACTTTTTGGTGGGAAGTTTCAATTCCCTTTAAAGTTAGCTCAACACGAATACATGGAAATAAAATCAATGAGTTGACTCACAAAAGTTTGGCAATTATATTACTTCAAGTGTAGCATAGGGTCAGCTACTATTCGACCACTTGCTTACTCTAACTAATATGGAAAATTTAGCTAAGTACTACTCCCATACTCAAGGTATCGACCATGGAAGTCAGGAGACAAATGTTGATAGTGGATTTTCATCCCATTAGTTGGACAATTCCCTTTAAGGTTAGCTTAGTGTGAATACATGGGAATAAAATCAACGAGTTGACTTACGTAAGTTTAGCGATCATATTACTTCGAGTGTAGCAAAAGGTCGACTATTGTTCGGCTACTTGCTTGCTCCAACTAATATGGAAAATTTAGCTAAGTACTACTCCCATACCCAAGGTATCAACCAGAAGTCAGGAGATAAATGTTGATAGTAGATTTACATCCCTTTAATTAGGTACTTAACACTATGCTGACCTATTCTAAATAAGTCAAGAATTAGTTAAGGATAATACCTTTGTCTTGGTCTTGTTGTAGTTGATCGCTCAGTCGATACCACTAGGTTAGTAGTTTGGCTACTAACCTTTCACTAAAGCTTCCATAGCTTAATATCACTCTTTTGACCAATATCACTTGAGGCCCAATTTCTAAGGCCTAGTTTAAGAAGGTTCAAATATTCAAATGTGAACATAAACAGTTCAACGATTATCCAGACAACAATAGCCTAGCTACCCACTTCTCCCCAAAATTTGTACATGGCTAAATTTAGAAGATGCCATATGTCACTAGCAATTCAATTGCCCATCATTATAATTAATAGAAAAAATCTTATAAGGATAGAAACATACCCTTTGTAAGAACTTTATGACGCCTTGACGCGATACAGTTGTAACAGCCTCTCTATGCAAACCATCTAGAATAGAAGCTAAGCTTACAGCTGTTATCTTAGACCTAATTTACACAAGGTGTTCTCGACTAACCTAATTTACACAAGGTGTCCTCGATTAACCTATTTTGAAGTAAACAATTCATAAATTAAATAAGTTATTTACCTAAGATAGTATGAAAAATACATACTAAAATTCAAATATTACAATTAATGTTTACATGATTTTGTATCGTTGTATTATCTAAGTAATACTTTATTAGATAATGGAAGATTCTAAAGTAAGAGCTACGTCCTTAGTAATATATCTGTCCTTCAGTTTTGATACTTATTCCCTAGGATCCTACAGTTGGTAACTTCAAGGTATTTATAAAGCCATTTCCTAGTTAGCACCTGCAACAGTATTTATAGGGATATGAGCAACCAACAACTTAATAAGTTGGGATGGAAACTTAAAATTATGCAACAAGCATAAACGGGGTTATCAACCGATTATTTTAAGGCAATGCAACGCAACAAATAAATATCATCACATAACATTATTCGGTCTAATATAGCAATAGAGTTGTAACAGTCTCATGTAAACTATTCTAGGATCGAAGATAACCTTATAACCGCTATCTTATACTTGATTTACAAGAGGCGTCCCTAACTAACCCCCTTTAAAAAAAATAGGTCATAAATTAAATAAGTTATTTACCTAACATAGTATGAAAAAAATATATACTAAGATTCAAATATTACAATTAATGCTTATATGATTTTGTAGCATTGTATTATTTAAGTAATACTTTATTAGACAATGGAAGATTTTAAAGTAAGAGCTATGACCTTAGTAATATATCTATTCTTTATTTTTAGTACTTACTCCCTAAGATTCAGCATTTGTTTGCTTCAAGGTAATTATAAGGCTGCTTCCTAAATAACACCTGCAACAACATCTATAGGGATATGAGCAATCAACAGCTTAGTAAGTTGAGACGGAAACTTAAAACTACACATTAAGCACAAACAGGGTTATTAACTAGTTATTTTAATGCAATGCAATACAACACAATGCAACACAACGCAACAAACAAATGCCATCATACAATATTATTTAATTTGTTGTAAGATTAGAGAAATTATACCTGCTTTAATCCAAGTTGAGGAGTTTAATGCACATTTCAATAGCTCATGACTAAACCCAAGCTTAAGAAGTGGAGATACCACTTCTCCCGTGACTACCTTCGAACCATTGACTTCATCCTTGCTGCAACATCCTTGCTGCAACATCCTCTCTTGTTACTTAGTTTGACTAAGGATGAAGAAGGAACCAATTATACTATTAGTGCTATCCCTTTTGAAGAGGTCGGTATTTAGCTATAAAATTGTAAATGCTTCCCCTGATGGGTTGAAATGCTTATTCATTGATTGTTAAGTTCAGTTAAGGTAATCAATCCATAGTATACAATACATAACAATTGCAAACCAATACAGCAAGCCAATAATACATTATACAGTCAAGAACACGTACACACAAGCATACACACAATCAAACTACTTACAAGTATGAATAAGTATAATTTTAAGCTTCCGCGTACTTTGAAACAATACTATGAAATAAAGTGACGTATTAATCTCGACTTACTTGAAATCCTTAATTTGCTCACTTAACTCACTATAGGTCAACTCATCTCTACATGTTCTATAATGTAAATACTATTTTAGTACTTATACTCCTATGACATATAAGCTTAAATTATGATTTTTTTTCTCAATTATTCAAATATGTATATATTACTTATTACCGATCTATTTTAGGCTATTCAATTTTTTATTACGAATGTTATATGTGAACTCTAGGAACTTGTTCCGAACTATTATGTGAAATTAATCACATTATACTTAAGTATCATAAATCTTATATTTAGCCCTTAACTTGTATTCTTGTCCATACGGTACAACCTAATCCTAATTTAACTAACATATTTATTCCTGATGTAAAAAATATTTACATTTTTTATATATTTTCCTAAATTTATATTTCATATAATATTTATTATACATTATTATTATTATTATTATCACATTATCAATTTTAACCTAATATTTTTCTACTCATTAATTTCCTATATTTACATATTACCTAATATATACATAATTTGCATATCTAACATTCCCAACACTTTAAATATTATCTCTCATCACCACCTAACATCTCAAAATATATAAATTCATCCTAAATCAGAATTTATATCTAATTAACACTAAATCATAAAATCAGCTTAATTATTCACTTTTACTTATTATTCATTTCCTAATATGCATAATACATACAATTAACACCCTAAACTCCACAAATACCATCTTACAACAGAAATTACATCCAAGGATATCTAATTACATAGTAAATTATAATTTTCAATAAATTAACCTTAAATTACAAAATTAAGCCTACTAATTGCCTTTTATGCATAATTTTAGGGACTAAAAATTTAGAAAATTAGATTTTAAAAAAAATATTCATAGCATTGTAATATACATCCTAAATAACCTACATAAAAATTTTGAAGTCAAAACTATATCATTAAGATCATTTAAATCTAAATTGAAATTAGCTAGAGTTTAGTCATTTCTTAAAAGTAGTATATCTCAAGGCCTAAGTTTATCAAATCGATATTTTTCCCTAAATCTACATACTAAAGTATTTGAGAACACCAAATTTCATAATTTTCCAAAATTATTTAATATTTTCAATAAATTAAACAAAAATTGGAAAGAAATCAAAATTTACTAGTGTCATTAGCTTCGATCACCATGGCTTCGTAAGCCAAATTGGGCATTATCTCCACCATTCGATGGTGGTAGCCATCCAATCCTAAGTTGTCATTTGTCATAGGTTCTCTTTATAACTCCTAATTACACTATAATTTTCTAATTTTTCTTCAAATTGGTTTATCTCATTTTCTCACCTCTCCTTATTATTATTATTATTATTATTTTTTGGCTTCCTAACTATCTAAACTAAGTTTTGGTAGGGGTATTCTAATTTTTATAGAAGGGTTTTGGATTTTCTTTTGATTTTGGATTGCTAATTGTCCTTATCTTTTTTTTTTTTCGCTTTCTAGTTAGTCAATTTTTATTGGTTGAATTCTATTCTTTATTTACAATTTGCCATGCCTCATTTCCAAACCATTATGTATTTTTTTTTATTTTTCTTGATTTTTTTTATAATTTTATGAATTTTCTTTAATTATTTAATGTTATTTTAACTTAATTTAGGTATCTTAAGTAATTTCGCATATTTTTACCTATACGTAAATACATATATAGTATAAATAAATACTCCAAAATATTATTTATATTATTTTATGATTTTTAGTGTAGATATAATTTATTTTTATTGATTCATTAGTTATTGGAACTCATTTTACGTGTTTCTAAAAAATAACGAGTAATATACTTATAATTCACTATTATAATATTTAATTATTTTATTACTTATTTTCTAAATCCAAACTTAAAGGGTCACTTTTACTAATATTTCTATCTTTATCGTAAAATTTGGGATCGATTAGTTAACTTATTCGATCACTCTAAATTGTAGAATCCCTAGTACCTGGTTGTGGGTCTTATATTTCTACCTTCCTACAAATGGTTTCTTCCTCAAAACTATTATATACCTATGCATTGCTCTATTAACCAAAAATGATAACTTATATTCTTTTACTTTCCTAAAAATCAAAAGAGCCATGAGTAATGTTTCATTTTTAGCTACTTTTAGTTCTAAAGTGGCTTCTAAATCTAAACCTTCGTCCCATTGTACTATTACATATTCTATATCTTGATTTCTTTAGCTTTTGAACTCGATTGTCTAATATTTTAAAAGTTGCTTTCTAAAATTAATTAATATCCCATTCCTATCTCTTTAGCTTTTGGAAAATTTAATGTTTTGACTTCTATTTTCAAATGTTGTGTCAAATGAATTAAGTTTTCTCTATTTGGTGTTACTATTGCAGAAACTTCTATAACTAACTTCATAAGTCTTTGCTTCTAAGATTGATATAATAATCTTACTTATTATGGGTCCTTTGCATCCTTACGAAATAACCTTATAGTTCAAGTATTTTATCGATAGTTCTTCTTAAATTAGATAGGTACTTATACTACCTATAATTTTCTCGATTTTGTGGATCTAAATTAATTAAAACCCTCATTGAGTTTTTAGTTTAAATAAATTCCACTTTTCATTAGTTTTCTTTCTTGTTTACCTTAGTTTTCATACGGGTTTCAAAATATGTTAACTATACTGTACAATTTTAAGGTCTTATTAAAGGCTAAACTTCAACTATCTATTTTGCATTTATCTTCTTTTATCATTAAATAAATTTACCAGTGGCTTCTGGATAGGCTTCTTGTTCATTTCCTAATCTAATAATAATTCGAATTGATCTATTTCTAACTATATCATCTATTGTCTCAATATTTATTATTATGCTTATATATCTAATACCTTATAAGGTGGTCATTTTAGCTTCTAAATTTCTTATAACTTTCTTATAAATGCTTCTATTTATCATGTTTATACTAATTGCATCTTATTCTAATTATAGAGTTGTTGACTACTACTTATGTTACTACTGTGATAGAAATTGATGTTTATGTTTATTTCTAAGAATAATTTGAAATCAATGATTTTAATTTTAGGTGCTTATATAGGCATAGGTTATTGGCTTAGCCTTTAATCATTTATATATTATGTCATTCCAAATGTCATATTTGTTTGTTCGGATCATATTACGATTACATTAGTTATTTGATTTTTCAAAAGTAGTACCTTGATCTTGGTTGTATAAGTATAAGTATGTCAATACTGTTATATAATTCTTAGTATTAGTTTAAGTCGTGAGGTAAATTTTAAGATGTGGTGTTTATTTACTTTAGTTTGGTTTTCAATTCTCATTATTGGTTAATTTATCCTTTATCCTTAAGTGTTACATATCTAAGTGTTTGTTACTTATTTAGTTCTATAGTTCCTTGCACTTCATATATCGTAGCACAATTATACTAGTAAGAATGAGTGGCAAATCTTGACCTTCCATTGACTCAGACTTAACCATGACAATCAACAATTGACTTGACTTGATTCAATACATTTGACTCTACTCAATTGACTCGACTAAACTTAAATTGACATAACATGACTTGAAGCTGATGGGACCTAACTCTCTAACGTAGACCATACAGATTTTCCATTCCTTCTAATCAGATATTCATGCTAATATACATGAAGATTATTATTTTGATAACTTCTTTATTATGTCTTGTTATAGTCACTCATTATTTTGTTATTAGAGTCTTTATTTCTTTATTAATTTAAATTCGTATTTAGTATAGTATTCCCATTTTCACGTTTATTGGCCATTATTATGGATTGAGGGGACAAGTTTTATTTCACTTGAAATAATTTTATGTTATCACTGTAATTATGATTATGGTATTTGGCTATTTGTGTTGACATCATTGTCCTTAAGTTTGACGGTCAATTCGAATTGATGGGGTTTTGATTTTCAAGATTCAATTTTATCCTTAAATTTAGAGTCATTGTTAGGATATTTAGGGATTCAATCATGATGTTCGTGAGGTAAAGTTTGGCTCCTGTGAGTAGGTTTGTAAACAGTGCAGGTGATAAAGGATTATTTTGCAGGATTAAGTGGAAGAGAATGATGATAGGTAGTTGACTTGACTCTAATTTATTTGTAACTAGGCTTATGTGATATAAGGGATAAGGAGGGATATTCTTTAAAGTTCATCCTATATATTAGAAGGATTGGGATTGATGTATGAGTTGATTTGAAGTAGTTTGCTATCTTTTCCATCATAAATCTCAACTAGGTTTTATAGTTAAAATTATTGGTTATAATTGCCTTGGTTTACATATAGCTATATATGGTTGATACTTATTGTTTCTTACATATGTTAGTTTTTTTTTTTTTATTTAATCCATTTCAATTTCATTCACAATAATACCAAATATAATACATCACTCACAAGTCATACATAATGTTTCGAAATTATTCTGAAAGATGAAATTTTGTTCATGATTAACTTATAACTAGTTCCAACAATTGCATCGAGAGTCCTAGTTATATAATATATATATATGTATATATAAGTAGACATCAATATTATTCATATGTAAATTTATAACTATAAACACTTATATGAGCAAGGGATCTCTTCAACTTAGAATTTAGGATATACCCTACAAATATTGAAAATCTAAACGTTAAACTTAATTATATTAGTTTAACAAAAGAATTCTCTTCTTAGTTGGAAGTTATTAAGGCATATGTGATTTTATGGAAAGTGCTTAAATGAATTCTTAAAGTTTAATATAAATGCATGTTAGAGCTACCAATTTTTTTAGTAACGAAGGTGTGCGAAGGTAAGCTCAAGCTAAGATTCTGCTCACGAGTGTAATGATATAAGCCTACATGATTGTGAGAACGATTGGTTGAACAGAGACGAAAGTCAACCATAGTAATCCGGGAGTCCCATGTAGAAGGGCTTTCGCTCAACGGATCAAAGGTATACTGGGGATAACAGGATGATGACTCCTAAGAGCTCTTATCGATGGAGTCATTTGGTACCTTGATGTCAACTCATCACATCTTAGGGTTATTCTTTTGTACCAATCTTGCAACTCTGTCTTCTCTCTTTCTATGCCCCATTCTTCATCTTATCAATTTATATATGGTAGGCACTTCTCACTGAAAAATAACCATCTCTCAAGTAATGCCATACAAGAAGATCTAAAGGCCTTCTCTCATTGATGGGAATATTCAAGATTGTCTCAGCTTCGTGCTCCAAAAACATCTTGCGAATGAAATCTTCCTTCTAGCTACCATTTGGCCTATCCATTAATTCACATCCCACCCCCCCCCCCCTCCCCCGGGTGAAAGCATTGCCCATGAAGAAAGGACTTTGGTTAAGGTGGGCATTCTAACATCAAAATTAGCCTAGTTCTTCACTTTCAATTCTAAACTCTGCTTATCAATCACTACACTAGTTTATCCATCAATTGTACGTGCATCTAAACTTACATTCTCTAGCTCATTTAAAATTTGACTCATATTTTGCTTAGGCCTCATCCAAGTTTACTTCCTCATCTTATCTATTTAAGGATCTCATTATATTTTTAATTATCTTGTATCTATCTCACTCTTATACTTATATTCAATAACAACTTCTAACTAAATGATGTGTTCTTAGAACTACTAGGGATAAAAAATCTATTATCTTTGACTTTTATTTCCCACCTTTTACCTTAGCTTCTACATCATCTTCTATAAAAGGGTTTTACAAGATTTCCTTATGTAATTCTACTTTATCCTCCCAATTAAACTCCCCCCATTAAGCTTTGTCATAAGACTTTACGTAAGGTTCTACAATTTATGAAAATAGCCTTCACTAACTCCTTACTTGAAGCTCGATAAGTGCTTCTATCGCTAAGTGCTATAACATTCTCTTCTTCCCTTTAGATTTTTTAAGTATAATTAAATAGTCATAAGTTCATTTTCATAGCCTTGAAAATTGGCATAAAGGATAATTAATAAGATCTTATTATCATATACTTTTTTACTTATATCTATGAGATATACATACACCTGAAGTTTACATCTTTTAATTACTCATTTGTCATCTACTTATTACTACCCACTCTTAATGTATTCTTATAATGTCTACTTCTATTAATTGTAACACTTCAAAACAAGTTTACTAGAGCTACGCTTTGATACCAATTTAGAACTATTACTCCTCGAAGTGGTAAAGTCATAATAGTCTCACCTTATAAACCATTCTATAGAAGCTGACCTTACAACTACTATCTTAGACTTAATTTACACAATGCATCCTCAACTAACCCACTTTAAAATAAATAGTTCATAAATTAAACAAGTTATTTACCTAAGATAGTATGAAAAAAATATACTAAGATTCAAATATTATAATTAATGTTTACATGATTTTGTAGTGTCATATTATCTAAGTAATACTTTATTAGACAATAGAAGATTTTAAAGTAAAAGATACGACCTTATTAATATATATATATCCTTCAATTTTAATACTTACTCCTTAGGATTCAACAGTTGTTAGCTTTAAGGTAATTATAAGGTTGCTTACTAACTAGCAGCTACAACAATATTTATAGGAATGTGAGTAATCAATAGTTCAATAAATTGGGATGGAAACTTAAAACTACACATCAAGCACAAATAAGTTCATCAACCAGTTATTTTAATGTAATGCAACAAACAAATGCCATCATACGAGGTTATTGAATTTGTTGTAAGATTAAAGAAATTACACCTATTCTAATTCCGGTTGAGGAGTTTAACGTACATTTCAATAGCCTACGACTAAATCTAAGCTTATGTAATAGACACCGCTCCTCCCATGACTACCTTCAAATTGTTGACTTTATCCTTACCACGACTTCCTCTTCTGTTATTTGACTCAACTAAGGATGAAGCAAGGACCAATTTTGCTATCCAATATTATCTCCTTCAAAAGAGTCAGTATTTGGCTGGAGAATTCTAAATGCTTTTCCTAATGGGTTGAAATGCTTGTCTAGTTAATTTTACAAGTTGTATATTATTAAGTCTAGTTAAGATGATCAATTAATATAACATAATACATAAAATTGCAAACTAATACAGCAAGCTAATAGTACATTGTACAGTCAAGAATATGCACACAAATGCATGCGCACAATCAAACTACCTACAAGCATAAACTAGTATAATCTTAAGCCTCCGAGTACTCAAAAATAGCACTCCAAAATACAATAATATATTAATCCAAACTTACTTGTTTCCCGATTTGTTCACTTGACTCAGTGTAGGTTAATTTGTCTCTGTATGTCCTATAATATAAATATTCTTTTAGTATTTATACCCCTATGACATATGGGCTTAAATTATGATTTTTTTTTCTTGATTGTTTAAGTATATATATATTACTTATTACCGAACTATTCTAGGCTATTCAATTTTTTATTATGGATGTTACACGTGAACTCTAAGAACTTGGTTCAAATTATCATGTGAAATTAATCACATTGCACTTGGGTATCCTAAATCTCGTATTTAACCCCTGATTAGTATTACAATTCGTATAGTATACCATAATCTTAATTTAATTATCTAATTTATTCCTGATGTAAGAAATACTTACATTTTTTATATATTTCCCCAAATTTATATCCCATATAAGATTTATTGTATATTATTATTATTATTATCATCACATTATTAATTTTAACCTAATATTTTTTACTCATTAATTTCCTATATTTACATATTACTCATTCTTACATAATATGTATATAATTTGCATATCTAACATTCCTAACACTTCAAATGTTATCTCTCATCATCAACTAGCATCTCAAACTGTTTAAATTCATCCTAAATCAGAATTTATACCTAATTAACCCTAAATCACAAAATTTGCTTAATTATTCACCTTTACTCATTATTCATTTCCTAATATACATAATACATACAATTAACACCCCAAAATTTACAAATGCCATCCTACATAAAAAATTTACATCCAATGATATTTAATTACATGGGAAATCAAAATTTTCAATAAATTAACCTTAAGTTACAAAATTAAGCCCATTAATTACCTTTTATGTATGATTTTAGGATCTAAAAATTAAGTAAAAATTTAGAAAAGTAAATTTAAGAAAAACTCTTCATAGCATTGTAATATACATCCTAAATAGTCTACAAAAAATTTTTGAAATCAAAACTACGTTATCAAGGTCATCTAAATCTAAATCGAAAATTAGCTGAAGTTTAGTCATTTCTTACAAGCAGTATATCTTAAGGCTTAAATTTATCAAATCGACATTTTGCCTTAAATCTACATGCTATATATCTCAGAATACTAAATTTTATATTTTTTTATAACTATTTAATATTTTTAATAAATTAAACAAAAATCGAAACTCACTAACATCACCAGCTTCGGACACCATAGCTTTGTTGGCCAAGTTGGGCGTTGCCTTCACCATCCAATGGTGGTGACTATCCACTCCTGAGATGTCGTTTGTCATAAGTGTTGAAGTTAGGGTTCATTATTTAATTTTGATGAGAACAAAACAAAAAATGTATATCTAAACATATTGTTTTTTAGGAGAACAAAAATAAGTGGATGATTAAACTAAGTATTATTTGATTATTTTGAGATAATTGAATAAGTTCAATTGGTTTGTTTAATGATTAAATATGTCAATTATCTCTATATAAAATTTAATCTTTTGAAGTAGTGATCAAATGATCTTAAAGTTAAATTGTAAAGAATATTCGTTTGTTGTGTGTTAAAAGAATTTTCAGGTAATATTTGGCCTACCGAGTTGACGACTCAAGGAAGAACCAGGCTGACTATATAAAGCCCTAGAAAATACAAAGAAAAGCTTACTGACCTGGAAGAACCAGCTTGCCAGTTCACTTGCTGGTAGAGTAATTTTTACTGGCTTGCCGGTAGTTCAAGGTACCTGCATGCCGGTATGTTTGATACAACTAGCTGTTGGAGTATTTAATACATTGTAACAGAAAGAATTGAATAGGATGATATAAATGCTCAATAACTCGACCAAGGACAGTAGAGAACTAATCTTTTGTTGCAATATTTCAACATTCTCTTGTATTCTTGCTATCTATAATTCTCATTGTCTCTTAAATTGCTAATATTTAAAGAGATTTGAAATGTAATGCTAGTGAGCTATTAGTTACAAGTATTGAGAGTCAAAAGCACTACACTAATATTTCTTGAGATTAAGTTTTTGTATTGTGAGTTAAGATTGAGTTTTGTGTTGAGAGTTGAGATTATGATTTATGTTGAGAGTTGTGAGGGTGGAATTATGTAATCAAGTTTGTGTTTGTGTAGCTCTTGAAACTTGGATTGAGAAATTAATAAAGTGATGTGAAGTCCTCGGTTAGAGGCATTGTGTGTCCGTAGAGATTAGGAGGCAGTTCGAACTCCACGTTATATCCTCGCTTGATCTTCTTTATCCCTATCTCTTTTAATTTCCACACTTATTATTGTTCTATTGTTACTCTAATTACTTTTATTATTGCATATAGTTGTTTATATTGGAAAAGAATTGCAATTTGTCCGTAAACTCAATTCACCCCCCTCCCTCTCCCCTCTTGAGTTTAGCCTAGTGTTATTCAATAGGTTCTCTTTATAATCCCTAAGTATACCATGTATTTTAAATTTTTCTTAGAATTGGTTTCTCTCATTTTCTCACCTCTCCCTATTTTTTTGTTTTTGTTTTTGGCATCTTAATTATCTAAACTAAGTTTTGGTGAAGGTCTTTTAATTTCTATAGAAGGGTTTTGGATTTTCTTTCGATTTTGGATTGCCAAG
The DNA here is from genome assembly GCA_024138005.1 of Lumnitzera racemosa. Classification (NCBI taxonomy): domain Eukaryota; kingdom Viridiplantae; phylum Streptophyta; class Magnoliopsida; order Myrtales; family Combretaceae; genus Lumnitzera; species Lumnitzera racemosa. The sequence continues at coordinate 86,823,434 of JAMXBC010000010.1, read as the reverse complement.
TGTTTTTATCTTCTTCTTCTTCTTCTTTTTTTTTTTTTTTCACTTTCTAGTTAGTCAATTTTTATTAGTTGAATTCCATTCTTCATTTCCAAATTTCCATGCCTCATTTCCAAACCATTCCATATTTTTCTTGATTTTTTTTTATAAACTTTATAAATATTCTTTAATTATTTAGTCTTATTTTAGCTTAGTTTAGTTATTTTAAGTAATTTTATATATTTTTATCTACACATAAATACATATATGGTACAAGTAAATACTCCTAAATATTATTTATGTTATTTTATAATTTTTAGTATGCATATAATTTATTTCTATTAATTCGTTAGTTATTAAAACTCGTTTTACGCATTTTCGATAAATAACAAATAATATACTTATAATTCAATATTATAATATTTAATTGTTTTATTACTTACTTTCCTAAATCTAAACTCATGGAATCATTTTTATTAATATTTCTATTTTCGTTATAAAATTTGAGCTCGATTAAACAACTGACACGATTGCCCTAAATTATATGTACCAAACCTTAAACTCTTAGTTACGGGGCTTACAAACTCTCCATGCACTTGGCTCACTAAATTCTCTATTTCCTTTCAAACACTCAAAACACTTTCCTAATTTAGATATCAAAGTGGTTACATCGAATTAACTTAGGCACCCCCTAAAGCCTCACCATTGTTTATTTTGCAAATTCCAAACTTATATCCAATATTGACAACAAATACGACATGTACTCATGCATGTTGTATACCCCCTTTTCAAACCTTTTTTTTTTTTTTTTCTAACAACTCTAAAACCAGATCGAATCTTTAATCAACCACACGAACCTTTAATTTCAATCATCAATACCATAGAAGACATTCAAATGTGTCCAACAATTATCAAAACTAATTCTTTATAAATAAGAACTGATTTAAGATAACACTTACCTTACTTCCATAATAGCAACCCTTATGATCACGTTTTGGCAAAAGAAAAGGAATCCCTTCAAATGAAAGGGCACAATCAAAATCAAATCCTAAGGGTCTTCTTTTCTTGAAAAGAATTTGCACTTATCAATTTAGAGTTTTCCCAAAAATCCAACAATTGAAACTCTAGCTATTCTTTGTCTACTCAAAATGAACAATCACTTAATTAGAGAAATCTAGGCTTTCACATAATACAAATCACAACAATGAAAAGAGTCTTATCCGTGTGCTTTAGATTTGTTGACTTCTCAAGGTAGAGTTTATTGCTATATAGAGAAATTGCAAAAATAATGCCTTAGGTCGAAAGAAACTTTGTATAAAATAAGAAAAGAATTCTATTTTTGCCTTTACTGGTTAACATTGTTACTGTTTTGCCACGATTATTAATATTTTTAATTTAATTTATTTTTGTGGGTTTTACATAATGATAATTTAGATCACTTTTTATAATTGATTCCCATATTTCTCTATAACTTTTATATTTTATGATTTTTCACGTCCTTTATCCTACATCATATTACCCAACTTGATAAGTTTATAATTCTATACGAGTCCAACTCAACTTGGATTCACATAATTCCATCTTGTCTAGATCAAGTTAGTTTTTAACCAAAGACGTAAGGGAGGGGAAAAAGAAAAAGAAAAAAGAAAAAAGGAAAAATTACAGTTAAGATGATGATGTACATTTCTTTTCGAGTGCAAATAGAGAATTTGGGCTCTTCTTTAAGTAGTGCATTGATGTCTTGGGAAAAAATGGATAAAAGTAAGTAGTGCATATCGATGAGAAATTTTCTCTACAATCGAGAATATTGTTTACTGGTATTAAAATTCCAGTGACTTTGTTAAAACTATATCCTCTATTTACACTTCCAGTTAAACATTCGTGCTTTGCATGCATCTCATCGCATGTTGTAGCGTTTATCATACATTTAAAATTTGGGTAAATATTTTTATTTTTACTTTATATACAATATATTCCAATGTTTATTTCCGATATGCAGTACTTGAAACATTCAGTCTCCATCAATCGATGGAAGCAACTCGACGTCCTTTCCAAGCAAATTGTATAAGAAAGGTCAGAGTCTTCATCAAATCAGTACGACCCTATTCCAATTTCCAATTATATATTAGCAAATACAGGGTTGAGTTGCAGCCGCCTGTGTTTACAGCAGAAATTTACATGAATTCGAAGACGTAAGAAATTGCAAGTTCTGAATTTGCTGTCAGTCAACTCTTAGCATAACCCTAATAAAGCTTCTGTACTCGTACACACTTTTTTTTATCACTATGAATTAATTCATCAACTAACTAAAGCTTCGTGCAGACATGTTGTGGCTCCAGTTGAACGACCTCCTCTTATTTAGTGGTTGGGGCGAGAATGTGAGCTCAAACATCTCTTTAGGCCCCTGACCTGATTCCACCAGCCCCACCAGCTTTGCAACAAGTTCAGCACTTTCCTTAATATGGTCCGTGTTCGTGTTGTCCGTCCACAGACGCCTTGCCAGTTGCAAGCTCCTCTGTTTTGTCTTCAACCCAATGCCCCATTTCTGGAACAGGCTCTCCCTTTCTTTCCTTGGGAATTTCTTCTGAATTCGCTTGCTCAGTATCTCCCTTTCGCGGTTAAGTAGCCTCAGACTGTAACACATCAGATAAGGTTAGCTCATTCGTCCTAAGCGAGAATAAATGAATGCATGTTTTGTTATGTGTAGATACGACCATGATAAACCTAAAGAACATACCTTGACGATACTTGGCCAGTACGAGAAGCTGTTCCCTTGAGAAAGGATAACCTCCTAAGTTCTACTTCCAAGTAGACAGAGTCAGAAGGATCTTGCCCTCTGAAGAGTAGAAGAAAATGGGATCTATGTATAAGTGATACATGACATGCATCCCACAGTTCAATGATCTCTTTTCGCTTGCTTTCAAACTCGGAAGCAACTGGCTTAATGTCATTTTGAGTCGTTGATACCGTCTCTTCATTAGTAGGCCTTCTTTCCTGAAAATATGGACAAAAAGTAACTATCTGACAAACACGTTCATAAACTTGAAATGCAACTGCGATAATATTACAGTTCATGATCCACAGAATTGGTAAGTTCTCAGCGAAGTTACAACGTCTTTTTTTTTTTTTTTTTTCCACCATGATAAAATCACAGAATTTAGCGATGTGACAATAAATGCCAGGGATGGTTTTTCTTACAAAATAACTTCCACATGCTAGGTTAGGCTTCCTTATTAGATAAAATAAAATAGGAATATAAAAGAGAGGCTTGCTCACGGAATGATCGAATTTCGTAGGCAGAAGTTCAGCCGGCTTATCCATATCTGACAAATCTGAGTTGTCTGTTATATTAGAATCGCTGAATTTCATAGGCGAAAGTTCAGCCGGTTCATGCCCATGCCCATCTGACAAATCTGAGGTGTCTGTCACACTGGAGTTTTCAGAATCCTTTCTATGCATAGGAACCGATCTTTGCTGGTAAGATTCTGAACTTCCGTACGATCCTTTCGAAGGTGTGTCGAGTGCTTGAATCTCGTTGTGATCCACCTTATCAGCTGAAAGAGCGAAAATATTCGCTCTGCAGCTCCTGCTTTTAGTTAACATAGAGCTTCTAGTGCTACTTGTCTCTGCATCCGAAGAAGTAGGAGATTGCTCTGGAGGGTAAAGACCGACTAGGCAGTTTATAGTTTTCTGCATATCGTGTATCTTTTTCCTCAAGGTATCATAGGTAATATCCGCATTGATATGATTAATCTCCCCCTGACTCTTCTGAGAAGAAGACAATGCAGCATCATCTTTCGTTGGAGCGGTCGTGCCTTGTTTTCTTTCTACTCCAGTGACGTCAACTAATGAATTATAACGTTGTCCTTCTGGGTCCACTCTTGGTTCTATCATTTCTATGCAGCGTACTTCTTTGCAACCGTCTTCTCCATCTTCACTTGGTTTCCGATGATCAACCGCTCCCCAACATTGGGATGGATCTAGTCGAAGGGCTATAGGGGAGGACAACCTTGGAGAGGAACCATCTAGCAGGAAGTTGTCTTCAGGATTATCAGGAAAATCTATGTCGCTATGACTTGAACTTATTCTTCCAAAGTGTTCGCAAGTCTCATGACTGGTATCGAGATTAAAAGGATTCGCCTTGATTTCTGATGTCGATCGTAGTAGGTCTTGAACTCTAGACTGAGCAAGATCGCGCTGTTGGGTTAGTTCTTTTATCTCCTTGTCCATCTGTCCATGGGAAATAGAGACAAGGCGAGAGCAGTCAGTTTCTATTCTATATGTAAATAGCAATCCCAATTTATGTTAGAAAATGTACTCTAGGATCCCTTTTCCTAAACAGGTACCGCCGCGTTGTTTTACAGATATTTGCCTCGTTCAAAGAACACACAAATTGGTTTTAAGTCTTTATGATCAGAATGTGACTCTGCATTGGCATCGGAAGTTGCAACCCACCCGGTACCAAAAGGCCTACCGCTTTTGTTTAGCTATATGTGGGTCTCATTTAGCTGTTAATCTGCAAGCATATCCTAGTTAAACTAATGCGAATAAGTTGACCAAGTTTAAACTTTCAGATTAGTTTTTTACGGCTAAGTTTAAAAATCCGTCATAGTATTATTAAGATCCATAAGCTGTTTGATCTAAAACCTCAAGCTAGTATACATGGTGTGGGATTTTTAGAATTATTACTTCCTCTCACTTGTAGGCCATGACTTTGATTAAAACCCCATTATTTGGACACTTTGATTACTCTAAAACCATGTTACAACCAACTGGTTTATGAGGTTAAGCCAGTTAGATCTCTCATGATTTCATATTCATTGTTTAGCACAAGCAACGTGCTTTTTTCTTTCTTCAAGTGAGACTATTTCCTTAACTTGAGACGACAAACACAAATTACCACCAGCAGCTAAGACTTGAAGCCAACTCTTTGGCTCAAACATTTTTACCTTTTCGATTAGTTGTTCTCTCTCTTTTAGCAACGAAGTAGAATCACTTGTGACAGGAATTGATCCCATGCTCCTCAGCTCACTTTCCATTCTCGCTAGTTCTCTTTGTAGCTGCTTCACCAACGCTTTATCAGACATAACTAAATTGACCTGTGCATTAGTGGTCACTTCTTTAGCACAGCTCGCAAACAGGAGGGTGTTCCTCGATTGTTCTACGTGACTCCTTGCAGGACTCATTGTACAAATGATCGCAGTCTTAGCATTCCCTCCCAATGAATTTTGTAAAATCCGTGTCAATTTGGAGTCTCTGTAAGGCACATGTCCCGTTCTTCCCTTGCTACAGCATCATGATGTTCACAAAGCAATTTAGGTTGAAATAGACGAGAACATTGGGGCAAATTTAAGGGATGATTACCTTAATTTGCGAATGACAGTTCCTAGAGTCAATAGACTCCTATTTATGTGGCTACCTTCTTTCAATCTTGTCCCAACCGACAACGTCTGAGATGCACGTTCACTTCCAGCGAGATCGACAAAGTTCTGCTCAAGAAACCAGCTTAAATTGTGCCCATTCATAAATCCATTATATTGACGTGGGAAGACGCTATTATCCTTACCACACTAGCCGATAGGGCACTCGAATTTTCAGGGCGAGAGAACTCACGAGCGGTACTTTCGATTGTCTGAAAAATCTCAACCGTTACATTGAATGCTTTGGAAAAGAGGGTGGGTGGGAAATTTCAAGGACATGTTCATTACCAGTCTTATTATTTGATGAGATCTGGAGCTCATCTCATTCAGGGAGGTCTCTCCGATATGCCTTTGAGCTACATGGTATTAAAAAACCAAGAGTTGTTGGATAGAAGAAATTCCTTGACAAGTAATCTTAGTAATAATCCACCTCTCACCTTCACAAATTGCAAGTAGATTCTGGAAATGGCTCCAGTCTTTCAGGGTTTCTTCTGTTAGCTTCTCCACAACTGTCCCCCTCTGTGAAAAGATGGAAATATTAATGCCACAATAAGACATACCCTTTCTTCCATGATTACATCTCATACGTTGCTTTTCGACATGTTTCGTATCTCATCATTACCATGTTTAGCTCGATTTATTGTTATTTATATATCTGGTTCAGGAAAATGAAGCCAAAGGAAGATGTAGGCAACAACACACACAAAAATATTCAGTTGGAATATTAACCTCAGGATCATCGAGGAGTCTCAGTGGTGCAGAATCTGCACTCAAGAGATCTCTTACAGCTTCATTATAGATCTCTATGGCGGAGAACTTCAACACAAACTCCCTTTCCTTATGCTGAAGGAAGAGCAACCACCCCCCACCCCCAAAAAAAAAAGAAAAAGAAAAATCACCATGATATATTAAAATACAGGAAGGATGTGATGAGTCTCAAAAATCATAAAGAAGAGAGGGCATGATATTATATCACCATCATCATTACCTCGTCTATGTAATTGAATATATCCGAAACTGCATACTCGGTGATTCCGCTCATCGTGTACGTCTTCCCACTGCTGGTTTGCCCGTAAGCAAATATGCTTGCTGTGGTTTGTAGATGGCCAGCCAGGATTCAGCAAAGATTGTTCCCAAAAAAAAAAAAAAAAAAAAAAAAAAAGAATTCAACGAGGGCAATGAAAGGAATAACTCACTATTAAAACCACTGAGAACGGAAAGAGCAACATCCTTTGCTCCTTCTTCATAGACCTGTTTTGTGGTGCATTCGGACCCAAATAATCTGTCTGCTCCAAATTGATTAGCAAAGTTAGAAACATGGTAAAAAAAAAAAAAAAAAAATTAATGTAGAACCTCCTCAATTAGAAGCTCCAAGATTGCAAATAAATAAATATATATATATATATATATGAATAGCATCCACAGCTAAAATTCAAAATTTAGATAGGATGCCAAGCAGATTAAATGGTTCCTAGTCCTAGAATAGAAACTATGAATGATTTTTGAGTGAGAAACAGGGGCAGATAAAGGGCAGTAGTTTCTCACCGAAAGTATAGGCAGATGGATACATAGCCCGATCGGGGACGGTGCTCTTGAACAGGATGGTGTTGTTGTTGATGCATTCCCAATCAGAGACTTCATTCCTGGTTCTTTCCTTTTCATTGATAGGTCTCAACCTAACAGAAACAAGTATTTTCTCCGCGTGATCCCCTTGGGGTTGCTCTTCTCCGACTAAGGATGACACCATTCTTTCCTTTGATCAACTTGTTAATTCTTCCACCCCTCCCTCCCTGCTTCAAGCAACGGGGCAACGTTAACTCTCTGCAAAATTCAAAAACGATCAATGATTAGATCTTATATATCATTCGAATCATTCAATGTAAACCCCAAAAAACAAGAGGTTATTAACAAAACCAGTGATGGCCTTTGTTACATTATGTGAAATATATATATATATATATATATAGATATATGTAAGTAATGCAAATTTGCAATCATTATTTTGCACGAACCGTGAAGTTGGTGTTGTGTCTCACCTTGCAAAGGATCAATGGAAACTTTTGGAGGAAACTTGGAAACTTGGAATGACAAAATGAAAAAGAGAATGATAAACCTCTCTTAATTAGGGAGGGCTAACGAGTATTTAATTTCTATAATTGAAAATTAAATTTAGTTTATTATCAACAGAAAAAGGGGCAAGAGGAGAAGCTAAAAGCCGTTTTATTATTTTTTTTCCTTTGAATTAGGATTGACATCTTTAAAAGACAAGAAAGGATCGCAACAGCAAACGAATTTCTTTCTCTTTTCTGTCTGTCGTTCAAGAGCCATTGAAATAAAACTGCCCCATCACCTTCTAAAAATAACATCAACACCGGCCTTTCCATATCTTTATTCTATTAAACCCTTCTTTATCTCCAATAATAAGTCTATAATAGCGTAATTTTGGATATTTTCTATTATTTTCTACGTCATGAAGCTAAATACGCCTAATCGACTCCATTTGTATTATAGTATAATTGAAAATTTAGACAATTTGAGACATACATAAAATTTTTGGGGTTTTTATTATTATTATTATTATTATTTAGTTAGATTTCTCTATGGATGACACCGTATGGTAAGGTGGATAGTTCTAAATTCCTTTATTTTTTTTTTTTTTAGCACACATACGTGGGTGCATGTCTTTCTACATTTTGTCTCCCGATTATGGATCTGTCTTTTTCTTGCCGAGAAATAAGTTAGCGAAACAAACATTTCTATTTTCATCGATGTTTAGTGACTGGTCCAACGCGATTGCAACGATTTTGTTCGATCAAGGTGATTATTTTTCCCTTTCTTTGGTGTGTTTGCTAACTACTGTCTTGTTTAACCTCTATACTTAATGAAAAAATGAATAATTTAGAAAATACTGAATGCACGCCTCATCAGAAACACCAAAAAATTAATTTTTATAAAAAAAAAAATAGATGTTAAAAGTTTACACAACAATTTTTCAATCAATCATATATATATATATATATATAAAAGAAAATTGTGATAATATACAAAGGTCTGACCGATTAAGATTAATTTGCTAATTTTTCAACCTAATGCAAACAAATAAAAATTGTCAATGATATTTTTATCAAGGTTCTTAAACCAAGTTTAAAGCGTGTTTCTTGATAATGGACATTAGCAACAATGATAGCTATCAATATTGCTCATACCCTACTTTTCAAAGGTATAAGAAGAGAGAAGGAGGACAGTAATTTGTGTTGTTGAATTGTGTTTTCTTTTTTTTTTTTTGGGTGAATTTTTGACATTTTGGTTGCTGTTGGAATATGAGGTCATTTTGTTTCTTAGGGTTCGAAGAGGCAATTGGACTAAGCCTCCCTTTGGCCTATTATTGGTGCTCTCATTGAATATTTCATCATCTTGCAATTGCCAACACACTTACAGTATCACAAGATTACAGTAAGATATTCTGAGGCATGATGTTAGATTCGATAAATTGAAAAATTGGAAGCAAGACAAACTAATATGCAGCCATTGATGACTAAAATGAATAACAACATTAAGAATATGATGTAGCCATATAAGGAATTGTAGATGCAAGGTTCTAGATAATATTGTCACGTAGAAACTACATGATAGTCGCATTGCATGTAACCTCAAAAGAGCAGCACATAAGTGGCACTTGTAGGGAGAACTTCAAGAAAAATAACAGAGAGAAGAAATAGGCAATTTCAGTAGCTCAAGCACACTTGTGATAGGTGAGGGAACTATTGAGTATTAATCTCACTATTCTTGAGTGTTGAATTGTTCTTCACTCAAGAATTATTTTAACCTTTGAGGGTAGAGAATCCACATGATAGTATTCTTTCTCTAATCTCTAGAGCTTCTAAAGTGTTTATTAAAAGGGCATAGCTGGGTATTTATAAATTTTTAGAGTCGATAACAACCATTAGATCATACTAACAATCAACAATTAAGATTAAGTTTGCTCATCCAAGCTTATCTTAATGAGTTTACTACGGACCCAAGACTAATAGCCTACAGTATTGAGCATATGAGCCTATTTAAGAGAGGTAGGGAGCGGATAGACTAGTCCAATGATCCCTATTCCAAGTCCATCGGGCCCAATCTCTGTAAATCATCTCAATTATGAACCGAACTCCTTAACTCCTGTCACTTAACCCATGGAGTTAAGTCTTAAATAAATAATACATTAATCATGGGTTTAGGCCTATAAAAAATTAACCCTTTATAGGAACTTTTGAGAATCACTCTCATCCAAGGAAAAATAAGCAGAAATCATCATCCTCTCAAGTACAATATGAAGAATCACAATTTTGCATTCATAATATCAAGTTAGAGTTAACAAAATTCTTTAGTAATGTCTTGCATCTAAGATTTTTAGGATAAACCAATTCTTTGACTTTTATGATGTTTCTGCTCAAGTAATACTCAAAATGGCTCCTTTCACAATGGAACAAGAGGCTTTAAACTGGTTTCAATGGTTGTCTAGAAATAACTAATTATCTAAATGGCCAATTTTTTTTAAGCAAATTGAAATGTGTTTTGTGGAATTTGAATATGAGGATTTTCAAGGCAAACTTTCTAAATTAATGCAAATAGGCAATGTTTCTAGTTACTAGGCTAAATTTGAATCTATTTCGAATTATGTTTCAGGCCTTTCAAACAAATTCTTGAAAAGTTGCATTATTTGAGGTTTTTAACCTATCAAACAAGCAAAAGTTTTTGTATACCACCTTATATCTCTTTAGAAGCTATGAGTTTGGCTAAGTTACATGAGTCTAAACTTAATGCCCTTATTCATGTACCTTTCGTTCCTTTTCACAAATCACCTTCTTTCTTCAAATAGTCATTCTTTTCCTACTTTGAAACCTACTTTTCTTTTGAATCTTGTTTCCAACCCTACCAATTCTTCACCACAATAAGCAAACATTTCTAAACCCTCATCATCTTCTTTTATTACCAATAAAAGGACATTGATTATTAATAGAATGTTGCCAAATAAGTTGGCATTACATAGGGAATATGGGCTTTACTATAATTGTGATTAAACTTTTCACAAGGATTACATGTATGAGGCCAAAATTCTGTTAATGGTACGTCCTATGGAACAAGAGGAACATGATTCAAAAGCTTAAGAGAGCTATAACTCACTTGATGATGATTGACCACTTATCAAAAGACTAAAGTGATAAGGATTACATGACAAAATATTAGATTTTTATGTATTATCCATCTAGGGTGTAGAGTTGGTACTTAGGACTCAATGTTTGACAACTTTTGGGTCCAATTGTAGTGGATTTTTCTAAGCTAACAATAGCCTTCACATTAAATGATAAAATAGTGGAGTTGCATGGCATTGAGGATGTCTTAGTGATAATTCGACCTCTCTTACCATTGACTTAGTTCCACTGACCTTCTGTCCTACATTACAAAGCTCTAGTCCTTTGATAAGGGGAAGGCTTAAAGGATAAGCCTTAGCGTGTTGCATTTTGAAAGGACAATCGGTCGAGGTTGAGCTGAGCCATTGTAGAAACCTCATTTTTGTCTTCTTATAGCTTTAAAAACTCCTTTAAGTAATAAAAAGGGTCCTAGTTGAAAACACAAATAGAATAGAAAAATTGAAAATAGAAATTAGACAGCTTAAAAAAAACCTAAAAGAAAAAAGAAGAAAGAAAAAAATAATAGAAAAAATTGGAAACATATAAAAATTAGAAAACTTAAAAAAAGTACAAAAATTGAAAAAAAAAATCCTTCTTTAAATTAGAATTAGGTTATGCCAACTTTATGGGGTTAAGTGCAAAATGTTTGCACTAGATTATGGGGTACGAGCCAAATAGCTCAACGATAAGGATTGTATTTACTTTATTGAAGGTCTGGAGTTTGATTCCTCATGTAAGGATTAAGCATTATTTTTTATTTTGATGCCCTTTCCTTCGTTTTCCTATATGTGTTCAATTTGGGGTGTTTGGTTTCAAGCTCTTTTTTTATCTATTTTTCCTCGTGATTTCACCAAATTAATGGTGAAATAACGAAGATCTTTTAGTACACTTTGAATTAACTCAACTTAATTCATCCATTTACTCATCGAAACTAGCCTTTTGAAAATCACTCATAGCTTGGAGCTATGATTTCAACTCTTGCTCAATCTAACCAAATCTAAGCTAAATCAAGGAGATTTCAAGCTTCTTTCTTTCATTTTGAGCAAGTCTATTGTGATTTTAACTCAATGATCAGCTTAAATTACATTTTTCCTTAAGATTAAAGATCACACAAGCTTAAGCTTTTATGGATGATCCGACCATTATAGCTTTCTTCGAGCTTAAGTGATGCTAGGAAAGTTCTAAATCTCTCTCTCTCTCTCTCTAACTTCTTTAAGCTTTAAACACTCAAACCTAAGCACCCATGAAGCTTAGTCTTTAGATATAACACCAATTCCTTAGGGTTTGAGCTGTGACCTCCTTTATTAAACATTAACATGGTTGCCACTTGACATGCAACCAACTACCCCACTATGTTTCTCACACCAAAAAAACCTTAGCTACACCATTAGTTCATCTTCACCCATTGCTACACGAAGCAACCACCATTGCTTGTGGCCTAACTCTAAGCATCCTCTAAACACCACTATACCTTAAAGAGGTAGGTCACATGGACAAGCCTATTTAACCCATCAAAAGAAAAAAAAAAAAAAACCAGGTTCGAATTGTATATGTGCAAACTTTTTTTAGCATGCCTTTCTTAATATGCAGGTTAAAGCAAGCTATCTCGATTTAAGGCGGGTTAGCCTACTAACTTGTGAAAAATTAAAAAAAAAAAGAAGAAAATTTATTTATTCATTAATCTTCATTCTTCATGTTACTTAATGTAGTACTAGACCTCAATGGTTCTAATAATTGTTGTCAACAACATATAAGGATTTTGCTATTATAATAATATTTACGAACATCATATATCTATTATTGATACTCATTGATTGTTATCTAATTACTTATATGCACAGAACACAAAACAAACTTCATAATATTATATATTGATACTAAATTGCCTTTGAATTATAAGTAAAAGGTAAAAAAGAAAAGAGAAAAGATAAACTAACGAAAAAAATTGAGTAAATATATTAAATTCCTTGTTTAGCTTCCAAAATCATGTACCACATGATGTATGACAAAGAATATAACAATAGACGTTTTGGTATACTAAATTAGGTAAATATATTAAACATTGTAGGTTGGCCTATTTAACTCACCAACCCACGATGAGGCGAGTTGGGTTGAAAATTTCAACCTACTTGTGTAAGCAAGCTAAAGTGACCTAACCCGTGGGCTAATGCAGGATAGCTTGGATTAGCCTATTTAGCCTGCTTGTATAAGTCTAATTAACACCCATTTAGTTAATCAAAAATACATGAAAATAATGTCTCTTACTTGAAAGAGTGATTGGAATGCCCTTATTCAAGCCCTCCATACTACTATCTTCTTTTTCAATGACTACATGTGTGTTGCACATGATTGGGTCAAATAACCCAAAGTCCAACTCGAATCTAACCGAAAAACCTATGCTCCAAAGCTTAGCTTCAAACTCACATTTGACTCGAATCCCTTTTCTAGGTTAGTTTCATTTTCTTATATATATATATATATATATATAAAACACCAAACCTTAGTGATTTTTGTACCCAATATGATCCTTCTTTTGTCAGTAAGAAATTAAAAAAGAATAAAAAATCTTCTCATACTCCATCAAAATGTTCTCAATGTTTACACAAAAAATCTCAAAGGAATTTCAATAAAAAAATATTCTAAAAACCTAAAAAACTAGAAAAAATTAATAAAGAAAAAAAAATATAATAGAAAGTCATATAAGTAGTTAAGGTGTTATAAATGTAAGAAAATTGGTCACACAGCAAATTTTTGCAAAATCAATAATAAACTTAATGAATTAAATCTAGATGAAAAACAATGGAAAATATCTTACAAATATTTTGGGAAAATGAACTTTCTTCATCAAAAAATGATTGTGACATTGGAATCCAAGTTAATGACATTAAATCTACATCATCTTTATCTTCTGAAGAAGGTAATGAAATCAATGTTTTAACAAATGAAGAAAAAGAAATTCTTTGCAATATTGATCAATTGTCAAATGATAATGAGAGATTTAACATTATAAAAAATATCAATAAACCTAATTTAACTCTTACATCAAATTTACCATATAATCTTAATGAAATTCTTGAAAAAGGAAAAAGAAAACAAAAGAAATCGATAACGATTGATGATTTGCATAATGAAATTAATATTTAAAAGCAAGAAATAAAAGATTTGAAATTAATGCAAATAAAACTTCAAAAGGAATTTCTTGAACTTAAACAAAAAATAATAGTTCGAGAAAATAATCTTGAAACTTTAAATGAAGAAAATTCAAATGTTTTACCAATATTTGATAATAATGATTATCTAATGCATTTTGTTCAAGTAGTAACAAGAAAATGGATAATTAATATTTCAATCAAAATCAATAATGAATTCATCTTAGAAATAACTGCATTATTTGATACTGGTGCAGATTTAAATTGCATTAGAGAAGGGTTAATTCTAACCAAATATTTTAAGAAAACTACCCAATCTCTCAGTTCTGTATCTAGTAGCAAATTATGCATCATTTATAAATTGTCCAATGTTGAAGTATTAAAAGACAATGCTTCATATAAAATTTCTTTCATATTTGTTAAAAATTTAAATAAAAATGTCATTCTTAAAACTTCTTTCATAAATTTAATTCAACCATTCTCTGTAAACAAAGATGGAATTAAAACACAATATTTCAAAAGGAAAAGTGTATTCGATTTTATCATGGAATCACAAACCAAATACATAAATGAATTAAAAAACAATTCAATTTCTAAATTAAATTGTTTAATTCAATGCAAAGAAAATCATTTAATGTATTTAAAAAATTATCTTGAGTTCAAAAGGATGGAAACTCAACTCAATAGTAAAAGTTTGAAAATAAAAATTTCTAATTTGGAATCAGAAATAAAAAATTCAATTTGTTCCACATTTTCAAATGCATTTTGGAATCATGAGTCACATATCGTGGACTTATCATATGAAAATGATTTCAATGAGAAAAATATCCTAACCAAGGCAAGACCTTCACAAATGAATAATGAAGTCCTAAATCATTGCAAAAATGAAATAAATGATTTACTCAATAAAAAATTAATTAGAAAAAGTAAGTCTCCATGGAGTTGTTCTACTTTTTATGTAAATAAAAATGTAGAAATAGAAAGAGGTGTTCCAAGACTAGTAATTAACTACAAACCTTTGAATGCTACTCTAAAATGAATTAGGTATCCAATACTTAATAAAAAAAGATTTACTCAATAGGTTGCACAATGTTAAAATATTTTCAAAATTTGACATGAAATATAGATTTTGGCAAATACAAATTATGAATAGTGATGGGTACAAAACTGCCTTCACAGTTCCTTTTGATCAATACGAATGGAATGTAATGTCATTTTGATTGAAAAATACTCCTTTTGAATTCCAGAAAATAATGAATGAAATCTTTAATGATTTTATTAATTTCATAATAATATATATCAATGTTATTTTAATCTTTTCATCTAATATAGACCAACATTTCAAGCATATAAAAATTTTCATCAATACAGTAAGAAAAAATGGCCTAATTGTTTTACTATCTAAGATTGGTCTTTTTTAAACTAGGATTAGATTTTTAGGCTTCAATATTTATAATGGGACAATAATTTCTATCCAAAAATCGATTGAATTTGCAACCAAATTTCCTAATAAAATTAAAGAGAAAAATCAACTCTAAAGATTTCTAGGAAGTTTAAATTATGTTACAAATTTCTTTCCTAATCTTAATATTATTTGCAAACCTTTATACCAAAGGTTAAAAACCTTAATGGTCAATAGAACATATGAATGCTATCAAAATAATAAAACAAAAAATTAAGAAAATTCCTTGTTTACGCATTGCTGATCCTCTTCTACCAAAGTGGTAGAAACCAATGCTTCTGATTTAGGATTTGGAGAAATACTAAAACAAAAACAAGATAATAAAAAATATGCTGTTCAATATGTATAAAAAAATTGGAATGATTGTTAACGCAATTATTCTACAATAAAGAAAGAAATCTTAGCAGTAGTTTTAACAATTTCTAAATTTCAAGGAGATTTGTTAAATAAAAATTTTCTTTTGTGTATCGATTGTAAAGCTGCTAAAAATGCTTTAATAAAGGATGTTCAGAATATTACATGTAAACAAATTTTTTTTAGATAGCAATCAATTCTTTCTATATTTCATTTTGAAATAGAGCATATCAATGGATCTTCAAATTCTCTTCCTAATTTCCTTATTCGTGAATTTTTATAAGAAGATGCCTCCCAAAAAAGAAAAGGATAAAGGAACAAGGAAAAGAAAAAGCTTCTTCCTCAACCTTCAGTAAGGAGTTAACCAATATCAAATCTTGGTTAGATGTTTTCAAATCATCTAACAGTCCACTAACAATAAAAGAGAAATCCTCTTCTAGGACCTCTAAACCAATTTCTTCAAATATTCAATCATCTTCCAATACCTAAACACAATATAATGAAAATTTGTCCTAATTGGCCGACATGGCTCTCAATTCCAAGAAGATGATAGTAGGCTCAATTAAAGGCTGGCGGCTTGCTTAATTCAACAATCTACCGAGAGAAATTCACACATAAAAGGTATGTTAGCATGGCATATTATTAATAATCTAGATGTCCTTTAGGTTAAATTATTGAAAAATATCTATTATTCTAAAGGGTACTTCCTAAGTTCAATGAGAGGCATTTAGTCTCATGAGCTTAGTAAAGTATCTAAGAAGGCAAAGAAACAATAAAAATTGACCTCTTTTAGTTAGTAGGTAGAAGGGATAAGATTAATGCACCTTAGGTTCCATCCTTGAAGGATCATTCCCTTGTAAATAGACCATTACCACCTAACATTCAAAATATTAAAGTGGCTAACCTAATAGATATGAACTTCTATTCTTGGCAAACCTAACCTATAGTTTGATAGCTATCCAATGAAGAATTGGAGGGTAGAGGGTACCAATAAAGTTCATGTAGTATTTGTATCTATGAAGATACATTGATTTGTACCAGTAAAACCCAAGTGTTTTACTTATTTTTAGAGACATGAGGATGGATAAGTTGAACATATCGAGAACATATGCTTAGCTAGAGAATCTAATGAAGAATGAAGCATGGATAGCAAGTGAAGTAATTTTAATATACTCATAGATCTCAGTCATTCTTTAGCAAAATTGAAAGTACCATAATAATTGTACTTCTAATGGTAACCGAATCCTGATAAAGTGATCTTACCATTGAAAAGGAAATGAACGGGTTAGATTTTTTTTCCAACAAGTAGCAGTGTTGATAATAAGGACCAAAATCAACTGCAATATGTAAATGTTCCATCTAAAGGCAGTATGATTACAGCAGAATAGGTTTGCTAATGTGACCAACAAAGAGATTTAGCATAATATATTTGATAATTGTTTTATTATATATTTATAATTGGGTTTTTATGGTTCTTTTGATATCTTTATGGATATTTTGTGATTAATTAGATATATTTTGATTTTAGGCTTTGATTGAATAATTGAGAAAAAAAATGAAGAGAATGAATCAAATTTCACTTGATTTGTAGTTGAATTAAAATAGTTATGAGTTTCCAAAAATTGACATGTCAGTTGACGAGATTATGTTGAAGGTCCTATCGGTTTATTACAAATATAACAAAAAATTTACATGACTATTTAACGCGATCATATCATGCGGAATGTATTCGTATTTATATTGAAGTCCAAGAAGCCCATGAAGCGGAAGTCCACATTCTAGAAGCCCAACTTCTTGATTTTGAAATTCATATCCAGTCCATGAATTGAAGACCAATTGCAATTGCGAGCCAAGTCCAAGAATTGAAGTGCAATTTAAATTGGAAACTTGAAGCCATGCACTTGAAGACGAATTCAACGCTGGGGGCCCATGTGAAGTAAAGTGGAATCCAAGGATTTGTTTATTAATAAGAAAAGCAGCCGTGAGAACAAGGACAATATTTTTCAGGCCGATTGTTGCACATTGATTTGGTAGAGTAGTCTTTATTTATTTATTTTTTTAAATAATTAGCCGGATTGACACTAAATACAAATGAAGAAGTTAACTCTATGTTAAAATTGAAAGTTAAAAAACAAGTCTTCTTTATCCTTTTCCTAAGTTTTATTTATGAATTTCTTTATTCCTTTTGTAGTTTATGTGTTTTATATAATCATGAATTAGTTTTCTCTGTTAGAATATTGGATTGATGGATTTTTGATATTTCTATATTAAAAATTTAAATATTGTTATTATTGATATTCTCATCATTAAGCATATGTTTTTAATTAATTATGGTAATTCATACTTTGGAAAAAGATAATTCATTACTTTGATAACTTGAGAGAGAAATCAATGAATATAATCTAAACCATTCAATGATCCAATAGTCAAATACAGTATATTTTAATATCATAATCGTTAACATCAATCCAAGATTCTAATTTGTTAGTTCATTGATTTAATCTCTTAAGGTGTTGAGTTTTTATATTTTCTTTATTAATTAGAAGTAGATTTAATATTTTATATTAATTAGCAATGGATTTACATTAATATATTTCGGCTTTCCTAGATATAAGTATGACTAATATAGTTGAGAATTAATCTTAATCCTTATAGGAACAATTTGGTCTCACTAGTCTTTTATTACTATATACGTGACCTAGTGCACTTGCTAGTATTATATACGCTTTTATTTTAAAAACAATGGTTAGCGTATCAATACTATAGCAAAATAGGTGTGCACGTCTACTACTTATCAAGAGCAATAAAGAGTTTTAAAGCTTCGGAAGTCACTTGATGTTTATATAATAAAAATGAATGTAAATGGTGCTACAAATTTGTTGAGTAAAGAAGGAGATGTGGGGATTATTTGTAGAGAAAGCTAATGCACTCTTTTGCAAGAAACTTCCTTACACCTGAATGATGTTGATAGTATTGAGGCATAAGCGTATGTGATTCATTGAAGGTATGTTTACAACTTAGAGGTAGAATTGCTAAAGGATTCGGATTAAAATAGATTCCAAAATAGTTTTACGATTATTTTTTGTTGATTTGGGGTTAAAAATGTAGATGTGGAGAAATTAAAGTAGATGGCTAAAGTGGATTTAGACTAAAGGGGATTTAGGATGTAATCTAGAGAAAAGAATTTAAAGGAAGAAACCATATATTGAGTTATAAATTCGGTTATCAAATTTCTACTAAGTTGAATAGAAATTGTAACCTAATTTGGACCAAAAAGGTTATGATCAACTAAAACCTACACTGGGTCAACTAATATCCATTTTAGCGAACCGATTTTTTTAACCTTGTTGACCAAAATGTTACATATAGAGCTGGTTCGACTATCTTTAAAGTGAAGTTAACTTAAGCAAAGCTCCTTTGATGTTTTAAACATATAGTTTGGATTGGGTTAGTCTATCAAATTGAGAACCTAATAGAATTGCTAAGATTATGATTTTTTTAGTTTGAATAAGTTGATTAACCACTGTTCATATATCACAAGAGTAGATTTCTTGTTTAGTTTTATTAAAAACTTTAAGAGGACTCTAGGTAAGTAATTAGATAATTTGTTGCTTGCACTTATAGAAATAGCTTTAAATGAATCTAAAACTAACGATACCTAAATTTGAGTGCTTCTTGTGCTTGTACTTATGTCAACAAGTCCAAGTGCATTACAATAGTGAAGTAGTAGTCGTAGACAAATAGATAAACCTATTATTAGTGAAATTTGAGATAATGTTCAAAATTTGTAAAAAAGAACACATTAGGTAATAGGGGTGCCAAAACTATTTGGTATAACCATTTCGATGTGTAAGTCGGTAATTTTGACCAAGTGTTTAGTGTATAAAAGAGAGAGTGAGTAATAAGAGTGTTAAAGAGTCTTATAGTGGTTGTCCTTGCATATTTATGGAGTCTTATTTGATAACTACATAGGGAAACAATTGAATTACCATGGACACGTGTCTCCTTCTGAATTTAAGTACATGCTAATTGTGAGGACTTAAGAGAAATTGAGCAGTTACCAATGAGAGTACCCATCAAGTTGTTTGTGCCCTTATCTTAATATTTGAATATTTAAAATTTGTAGGTTGAGCCTTAATGGTTCGACCTTTAGAGTTTTGGTCAATTATTTTGAGCTGGAAAAACTCCTGTGATAGGTCAGCAATCTAGATGTCAATTTGTTACTATTGATTAACTAAAGATGTCATAAGACCGAATGAGGATATAATTGCTTGTTTTGCAATGTTCTATACTTTTAAACAAGTCGATAGTTTGTTAAGCATCCAAGTGAAAACTCCTTATCAACAATATTGTCCTACAAGGACAATGATGCGAGCTGATGTGATGGTTTAGATTAGATGTTGATTCTACCATGTGTAATAAGTAGGTTATTGATTAACTAATTGGTGTAATACGAGAACCAAGTCACAATGGTAATACAAGATGCTTTTATGGACAGATGTATTAGACCAGTTGTATCAATGGTTGATGCTAGTGATGAATTCAATATAAGATGACTAGAGGTTTTAGCATTACACTGATGAAGAGTACTTATACTATAGTTATGCATCTATATATGTCTTGAGGAATTTGAGCTACTCATTCTTCGGATACTAAGGTTGCAATGGCAACCTAAGTGAGATAACAATAAATTGCAATTACATTAACATTAGGTGTATATATGAATTATGTTACCTAGCATACATGTATGGTTATGGTAACTATATACTAGGCTTTATGCTTACCCCTTGTGCAACCTCTGTTTTTTAAGTATTCCTATTCACTTATCAAGATCGTTATTATAAGATAGGCTATGATATTTACACTAGAACCGAATAAAGTGATACCAACTTTAGTTATGATGATCTTTGGAAAGAAATTCAAAGTTAGACCTACCTTTAAGATAAACCATTTTTACCTTTGTTTATACTTAAGACTAGAGTTATCTCCTTGTGATACAATAACTTAGTGGATAGCTCGATTTTAGCTCCTTCTTTTTTTTTTTTTTATTGCTTTGAATCCATATGATAATAGCTTTTATTGAGAGTCATTGGAGATTGTTAATGCATGATTTTGATTAATAGTGTAGTTAAGCCTTCCATGCTCATATTACAGTATGGGTATGTGGTAAAGGGGCATGGAAATCATTTTGGAACTTTATAGGTTAGACTAGTTCTTGGAATTGTAACACTATGTCTAAAATATAGATGAGATTTTAAGTTTTGGAATTACTTTAATCCAATGTCTAAAACTCAAAATATGATCTATTTAGTGAGCATCATCCAGACTTTAAAGGGTTCTTTCGTCTAACTTCATGGATAGGCTTTGAGATGCTAACAATATTTATTATAAATGTAAAACTCATTCTAGAAACTTCAAAAAGTGCACATTAAGCTCCATGAAGGATATTAAAATCCTCCTTTACTCTCAAGATCTCATATCTATCAAATGAGGAGAATTCTTTTGATTTTAATTTTATTAGTTTCTTTTGACCCAAAATTGATAATATACACATTAGAGTTTGGTCCAATATCCAAAATTAGCTCAAAATTGAAGGTTACAACACATATGCAAAAATTTTAAGTATCGTGTACTTCTATATTAAACTAATGGATCTATTTACAAGTTGTCACCCTTATTGTTTTGGGTATTCTATAATAAATTTTGTATATTATCTTTTACTTGTTATCTGTTATCTTTGTGTTTGGTTAATCTATAGCAAGAAATTTAGATCCAAATCCTAATTGCATGTTTCTTCCAACCATTTTCATACTAACATTAATACTTAGACATCCCACTAGATTTATTTATTTTTCCTCTGGCTAGAAGAATAGGACCATTTTAATACAACAAAATATTAACAACCAACCAACCAACCAAACGGTAAGGGAGTCTGATGACTTAAATCCATAATGGACACATTTTTTGTTATAACAAAGGGTTTAAGCAAATTCTCACATTTACCAGGACACACATTGCACCTTGCAAGCGGTCTCCATCGTCGTGATAGAACCATGCATATGTAATTTAATCTCTTCGTTTCAACCAGATAAAGATTTCACTTATGATTCTCCCCTGTATTTGTTTTGTATATCCGTCATTCAGAGGTTGTCAAGTGGAAATATTGAAATATAAAGTGCTTGCGAAAAGCATACGCACAGCACATGGCACTTTGCAAGCTCCGAGGATACCGATGAAGAACAAGCAGGTCGACATCCCATTCCATTCAGCCTCCAAATCGACTCAATGACATAAATAGACAAAATTCATAAACCATATATAAATGTAGCGCTTTATATATGCATCTTACCTGCATGTCTTTTTCTTTTTAAATAATATCAAAGCACTTCCTGATATTTACATAATTGTTCCACCTTGCATATAAGTACGAAAGTTCTAAATGCTACCCTTTTACTATGTATATCACCCCAGTTAAAATTTCACTTAGATTTATTAATTATTTTTTTTATCATCTTAAAAAGAAGATATGGCAATAACTTAATTAAGTATCACAGGGCACGCCCAGTGAATTCATAGTCATGAATGGTGGGCATCGGCAATGGTCATGCTTAATACTTGGGCCGGGCCAACCCTTGTGCTTCTTGATTTTATTGTTCTTTTTTAACTACACATATAACCAACCCCCCACCCACCCATCCCCCGCAAAATAAACCTTATTTCTCTATATGCTGTTAGCCATCTATCTAGAATAGCTATTTCCCAGTGTACATTCCTTACTATTTATTACCTACCCGCACCACCCCCCCACCACCCATCCCCCGCAAAAAAAAAAAAAAAAAAAAAAGTTAGTGGAAGATTTTTTTTTTTATTTATTTTTCAAGATAGTTTTTGAGAGGGAAAAAAGAAAAAGAAAAAAAGGCACCTTGCTGAGAGTTTTGGGAATAATGTGATTCTAGACCCTACCTATGACTATGATGGCTTGTTCGTTATGAAAATATTGGACAAGAATCGTCTATATACAATGCAAAACTTGATTTTCATACCATGATGAGAATATACATTTGTACACAACTTTCCCGCTAGAAGAGATACATACATTCACAATTGAGTAATCTAATGCTATAAGAATTTGGGCACTTCCTGAATATTTAAAATATTCGGGATATAAACTTCATGGCTACCTATTTACCGACATGTTATCCAGGTAAAGCTTTACCCGTTGCTGGTTTATCTCAAAAATGAATGGCATTCCCCTGATCTGCAGAAGCAATTGAAGCCCGGGTATGTGAAAGATTCTTAAAAATCATATTGATAGCAAATACTAATTGATGCAGGACTACATATGCTTGTGCATTCATATGCCTGTAAGCAAGCACATTTTTTATCATTATACGAGGCAGTCAACACTGATCTAAGGTAAACAAGAAGGGTATATGCAGGTCTCAAACACATCTTTTATGCAAAGTATAATTTATTCTCATCTATGTATTTAAATAGCAGAATTGCCTGACACGGGGGTAAGAGAGGGGAACGCAGGCAAAATCTTGTATAATTATTTTGGTGATTCAAAAACTTGAATCTGTTTGGTACAATTTGATAAATATATAGCTGATATCCTTTGAGAAAATGCAGGAGGAAAAGAAATTGAAAGTTCACAACACCAAAGTTTAATAAACAATCAAATCTCCATCACTTTTGCAAAATACATAGATGTATTTCTAGCACATCATCAGAAAAACCTCATTAAAATTATTTTGCTAACCATACTACTAATGCATTTGATAAAATAAAAAGCACTTGCATGTTTACTGCATAAGAGCGTTAAGCAGCTTTAAACAGTATAAGTGCAAATATATATGAATATGAGAAAATTGAATTGTACCTCAATCAAGCAATTGGAACTCAAGTTCAGACTCTGTCCAGTGGCAATTTCCTTGTTATTGACCCATACAGGGTACTTGCCAAGATTTTTCAGAAGGAAAGATCCATTCATTTCCAATTTTATGACAGCCTAAAATGTAAATAGAATAAACTGCTCAGGAATGACCATCTTTTCCCTACATACTTGAACAAGAGAAATGGGTTTTCCATAAACGGATGTTATTGATAAACAGAAAAGAATGCTGATTAGCAGTGTACATATGGTACCAAAAGTAACACAGAAACAGCATACAAATAAATCATGAAGGCACTGAAGCATAGCTATCAAAATGCTTTATCTTGAATTACATGCAATCTATTTCTCGTGAAAGGTTTTTGATTTTACAATGCAGTATGAGAAAGTGGATCTATCTAAAAGCAGTTCTCTGTCTTTCTTCTTCTTTGGTAAGCCATGCAATTTTCTATGTAGAAATTAATAAGCTGATATGTGGCAATTGACATGACCTACTTGACTCTGAATTAACATAAAGTTCTATGTGATCGAAACATGGGAGCAAATTCACACCATTATAATAGATGATCAAACTATTCCCATAACCAATGTACTAACAAGACATAATACTTTTTAAAGTCATTAATTAAGATCATCAGAGAACTTGCCTGTTATCCATAACCCCAGTTATAGAGATTAATGCTGTCCTTCAAGTCATTATAATTAATAAGTACAGAGAAATCACAAAACTACAAGCTAAGGGTCTCTAGCAGCATGATCCTACACATTGGGACTCTTATGGGCAGGATCAACACAAGCAAGAGAATTGTTGGTCTGTTACTCTGTTTACATTTCCCACCTCGCCATTTCCCCTATATAGCCATGTCCCTTTTTCTGGATATGCGAAACATTATATACCCATAGGAACACTCAGTAATGCCCCACTTTCCAATACTCTAATACTTTCCAAAAATTTGACTACCTAAAAGAGGGTCATTATACTGTCCTTAAGATAAGGATAAGGCTAAAAGTAACTTAAAACCTAAAATTCATGCTTATAATTCAAGTACTTTGAAAAGATTTCACATTTAATACCATAGAGGAAGCTCTCTTACTTTAATTTTAATGCTCAACTAGTCCATTTTCAACATCTCGCTAAATTTCAGAATCCATTTTTTCCGAGTTACCGGTCATCAAGTTATTAAAATTAAACTCTCACTCCTAGCCATAGCTTCTAGGTTGGTCATTGTTGCACTCCTACTGCCCTAAAAAATTAATGCATATTGTTTCTCCTCTATAATGCTCTATATGAAAATGAATATTGAGAACTAGTACACTTGCCTAGAGAAATGGTTGATTAGATGAGTTGTCAGCTGAAATAACCACTGGAACAGTGATTGGTTCAATAAATACTTTGCAATCATTTAATAAAACTAGGCACCCAAGTAAATGCATTGGCATCCCAATATTGCAACTCCTTTGTTCACGCATTCTTAAGTGGCCATTTTAAAATAAATACACTAGAAAAGTTTTAATACATCACGTATCAAGTCATGCCTGAAATTTATTGCACTAACCAACCCCATTAGGTAAAATTCATTGAACCAGAGAGCTTGTTCCCACCCATTTCCCAATCGTTTGAAACCCAAACACTCTTAAATCCTCGTTGTTTATTAGAAACCTTCATAATCATTTTCCTAGAAGGTGTCTCAATAGAAAACTCAAATTTATACTATTCATTGCTCTACGACTTGAAGCAAGACTAAGATCCACCTAGAACGAACCTTTAAGCAATCTTTCCTGTCTCTATACAGAGTTCTTTCAAGCGTTGAATTTGCACCAATGCACCACAGTGTTGATCTTGAAAATTGACATATCAACCTTTCCTTGGCTATTAATGATTGGATGATATACATCTAGTTACTGTTCTCTATGATTACTCGAAGTAGTGATTTTCTTATGTCAAGAGGCAGGGCTCCTTCCAATTAACATTGTAAAGAGTGTTTACCCAATATGTATACCTATTTGCAATTACTATAAGTTACTTTACCCCTAAAAAGGCATTGTGTAGCTATGAAAAGTTATTCATACATGAACTCCACTACCCCATCAGGCATTATCTTACCTATTCATGAGATGATGGGTATGCTTAACAACAATGTTCTTCTTTGAATATATTAATGCTTCATTGCAAATCAGTTGTTCCTATCTTCCTTTTTCACATCCTACTAAGAAAACACCCATTTTGTGTTTTTATCTCACAAAGGTTTATGCTAAACATGTCCAATTTTCTTCTTTTTAGTAATAACCTGATCTTGACATATGAACATTATCCCATTGTATGCTCCTTTTTATCTATGAAAATCCATAACTTCAAAACATTCTTCGTGAAAGTTCGAACATCCTAATCCTCAAAGCATTCTTAATGTTAATCAATTTTTTTCTTTTTCTTAATTTTAACTATTGAAAAAAGAGACATTTATTTAGGGGAAAATCTTACACATGAATAATCAAACATGTCATGGAACTCTCTAGTTATCCATTGTAAACATCATAAAGAATTATCTCGACTTCATGTAAAATTAACTTTATTTATCCCCTATGCCATCGAGCACTTAATTTCTTAACACAGTTAAAGAAAATCAGAAATGGCAGCAAATGCAAAACCCCACCAACATATGTTTATTGTTGGAATGTTAAGAGAGGAGATAAGAGATGTAATTTGATCAAAGCAAGACTTACCTGCCGTCTTGATATTGTGTTGTTCAAACCCCACTCTCTTCCCAAGTCAACATCAACTTTAAAATCTGCTGTTCCTCTCCCAAGTAAGACCTTAAATAAAACTGACCAACTTAATTTTCAAACAGTTACATAAAGGAAAAACAATAAAGTTCTTAAAATTAAACAGGAAAGATGCAATATTTATCATGTGCCACAGCAATGATATTACAATTCAACATGATGCCATAAATATACAGCCCAAAGGAAGTTTAAGTTGATTTTACGTACCTCAGGTTTTCTTATATAATGCTTTGAATTGCGGCCATATAAAATGGCCAGTGCTCCATGGGCTGCAATGGCTCTTTGAATGCATGAATGAGCCATCTGTTCTAGCCTTATGATCGCCCTCTTTGTCTCTTCATTCCGATATCTCAAAACTACATGTAGAAACGAAATGCAAGTCAAAAACAGCTTTTTGTGCATTGTTTTCATACCCTGTCAATAAGTAGCATAGGATTGTGGGCAAAAAGCAGACTAATTTTCCACAATCTGCATAAAGTGTAACTTATGTGGGTATAGTGAGCTGCAAGATTTTGAAGGCACAACATGGATGAATTCTCAGCAATTGATCAGCGGAAAAAATTATTCAGTTGTCAGTAATTATAATCAAAATTCATATTTACAATTAAATAGTCATCTAAACAATTACCATAATGGGTTCTAATTGAATTCTTTACGCACCATATAGCACAAAATTAAAGGTCAGGGGAGGGATGGTGAGGGGATGAGAAATGAAAACACAGAAAAGAGAGAGTGAGAGGAGAGAGACTAAGGGAGAGGTTTTTTTTCCCCGTTGTAAGAATGTATTAGTTGAGAAAAATTTTAGCACATTCTATAGTTTTGTACAAGTGGGATATGGAATGTGATTGGTGATGTATGGTGGTTATGAAATCGGTTGGGATCATCTTGCATCTAGATCTGTATCTGCATCTAGCTGTGCTGTAAACTATATTTAGTTTTTCATATTTTGTTACCAGACACCAAAATCATATTTCATTGAATATGAGTCCCAAATGAAGATTTTGCAAATAAATAGGATTTCTACCATGACTGATGATCTTACCTTCCTCTTGAGAATGTGCATCCTGGTCCTCTGGATCCAAATCCATGTCAAGTACCTGTTTGAACCAGCAATCAGTATCAATAAAAACAGAGGTACCATTAAGCTCACTAAAGGAAGTTAATATTTTTAGATTTACCATTGCCTCTATATCTGAAAAGCACGGCATGTCATCATCTCTTTCCATTGGTTCTGATGCCAAAGAATTTACATCTGGCTCCAGGACAGCAAGATCCATTGCTTCAGCATGGGACGGTTGATTATGTTGACCAGTCCTTGGAGCATCAAGTTCCCCAAGAGCAATGCTGGCATGTGTACGTACATAGTTATCAAAGCTATCATAATAACGAGCATCCCTCTCACTGGCAGAATCTCTCAAACTATGAACTTGATTGGCCACTCGAAATTCTGTTGGTTCATCCTTCACCGATGCAGTTGTAGTGCGTTCAACACAAACTTGCAATGAGTCTAGTTTATTAGGTGCACAAGGGGTAGCCACAGTGCTCGTAGAAGCTGCATGCAAGATATCAGCATCTGGCAATTCACTCTTAGTAGTGCAAGAACCAACATGCTGGAAACAAGATTCAGCTATAACTTTTTGTCCCATCTTATAAGAGGTTCCAGGGTGCTTTCCATTAGGTTCTTCCATGCCTCTCTTAATGCCTGAGAATTCACTAATGGAAGAAGATAATTGCTTATTAGCTTCTTGGAACTTTGGTTGTGTTTTTGACAATGCTGATGGTAGGACAGAGTTCTTGGGGATAACTACATCATCATTGCATGGAATTTCTGGGTCCTCTGTGTTCAAAACACAGCATATGGTTTCCTCTGCCATTTCTGGAAAATGTGGGTCTGAAGTAGATGAACTTGATACTGTTTTCACCTCTGGTTTAACTACAATCTCTTCACTTCCATTGGCATCAGCATATTTGCTTGTCTCTCCAACACTATCACCAGAAACCTTTGGTGCATTCCCATTGGCAGTTGCCGGTATAATTGCTTCACTCATTGAAGGCAGGACCTCTTGGCTGGTTTCATTAGGAGAATTCAGTAAGAGTGAGCTCAATCCATCATAGTAAGACTTATCAATCACATCTTTTCCATCAACATCCATAACAAGAAGCTCCTCCTCATTTGTAAAAGTCAGCAGAGACTTTGAAAGTTCTGCCAGATAACCTTCAGCGCTAGCTGTTGCCTTTTTTAATTCATCACTTATCAGCATTTTCAAGTTGGAGTTACCGGGATCGGCATTACAACCTGCTATGCATCCATCATTACTGTGATCACCTTCTGCAATTTTTAGTTCAGCTCCAGCACAGACATCTTTTTCACCAAGGCCAAGGTCAACTGGAATCCCTGGCATCAATATTCCGTCCACTGTTTTCCAAATTGGCATCCCAGAAAGGGGAGAAGAACAGTCCAGGTTATGAAATGTACCAGAATCCAATATAGGGGAATCAAAGATGTGGTTTTGCTCTATTTCACGAGAAATTTTTTTGCCATCATGGATTATTTGATTGAAGGTAGTTGGGGCATATGAACCAACCTTATCTGACACATATAGACCATGTTCAGGCAACACTTTTGATTGTCTTACTTCTACAACCTGAGAACCCCTAACATTCAAGCACATATTGTCTCCCCGAGGATTAGGAACCGCATTGCTCAAATTGTTCTGTATAACAGTAAGATCATCTTGTGCTGGATTGTGCTGTAACACATGAAAGGTATGAGAAGCACCAGCATCTACTGGGGGAATAGCATCCTCCATCATAATCTGTGGAAAGGCATTCTGGATAATCTCCATATCAGAATCCTGAAGTTCAAAATGACTAGGGACTGCTTCTCCAAGCATGCAATCACCTGATAGAGGCCCATCTACATTTCTAGCATAGTTATTTGGGCCAATAACAAATCTGCAATCTACACTGTCAAATGGTTCACTGCAAATCCTCCTGCGAAGAGCATAATACATATTTTGAACAGTTTCTGACTTTCTCTTCGATGTGTTAACTTTATTTTCCTTCAAATTTCCTACTCTGTTAAATTTTGAAACAACTGAAGAACCAGATTGATCCACTTCAATCATCTGCTGGGAAGCTTCAGCAGAAATGACTGGATCATAAAGGATGGAGTACCACCGATCCTGCAGCTCCCTGACAGTATATCTTCGAGAGAACTGCACTGCACCTTTTGCAAGAGATTCCAAAGATGCACCAGCCTGAGAAAGTAGAAAACCAGTATTCACCAAATAATGAGTTTCTAATAATAGAACAAACAACTACAAGAAGAAGATGGCATTCACTTGAGACTTGATACAAAACGTATATAAATCAGTCACCTTTCAACTACCTAAGTAATGCAAACACATTTGAAGCTACTCAGCTGAATTGACAAAAAAAAAAAAAAAAAAAAGCCTATCTCTAAAAGAAAATAAGAAAACATCTGTATTGATTTTCCTTCTGTTCAACTTTCAACTATAAACTTACACCGATAGCGAATTCCAGATTTTAAATTAGGAGTATAGTGGACTACAACTCAGACTTGATTACTGAAATATTCCAAGCACAATTAGAGACAGCATGGCATCACAACTGCTAAATTGACCATTCATTTATAGGACGTCCCTAAATTGTAAAACTTTCAAACTACAGCATTTCCCAATTAAACACCTAGTTTTTGTCTCTTAACTATTGGTGAGCTTCAACCTTTAGGTAGTTCAAACACAGTGCTCACTTATTATGGTATAATCTAGTATCTGTCCTTAATTATTCCTTCCTCAAGAAATCAAGAAACTGCCATTTTCTACTAGGAAATTTTACATCATCTATCTACTTCTCAAGCCACTAATTTGAAGAATAATAAAAATAACTGCAAAAGCATTTCATATTCCAGTACCAATACCATCATGGATTTCCATGTAATCAAAGCAATCTACCTTTTCCAAGTCCAAGGTTGATCACACAATTTACTAAAAAAAAAAAAAGTACATGAAAAAGTAAAAAGTTCCTTTTTTGACCTCTTAACAAATACCCCAAGCACCCCATAATCATTTTCCCTTGAAAAGTAAGCAAAAACCAATACTATCTCCACTTGAAACGGTGTTATAGTACAAGGAGAACACAACTCTAACCTACTTAAGTGAACATGACATGGATTGGCACGATTTAAAAAAACAAACTGGCAAGTTAGCTATTTTCTGACTTCTATCTAATGTTTTCCAACGCTTATCAAGAATTTATTACCGACAAATCAAAAGTCTCTCAGAAACTAACATCAACCTATTAACACATATAAACCCCAAAAGAAAAAATACAAAATTAGAATGAAACCCATGCAAGCAAAATAATAATAACAATGAAAATGAAAAATTTAATGGGAAGTTTTTTAAAAAATAATAAAAATACCTCTACGGCATTCTTTAACAAGAGATCGTCCTCTGGAATCCAAGAAACAAATGTAGCAAGAGCGCCCATATCTCTCTGTCTCTGTTTCTTCGTGATTTGTTTGGTGTTGGTGCCACTAGCCCACTAGAGGTGAAAGAGAGACATAGGAAGAAAAAGAAGAAAGGGGAAGGTGAGGAAGAAGAAGAAGAAGGCCAGGGGTTTATGCTCAGCGGAACAAATAAGAGAGCGCAGGGTTTTTGTTTTCAACTAAAATAAAAAACCTGCACGTGCCGTAATTTGCCTTACAATTTCAATTTTCGCTTATGCCGGGGTGGGGTGGCCTCGAGGAGAATGGAAAGGGGGAACTTTACGCTCGGTATGGTCGGCTCACTAAAACCATATTGAAACCTTGGAAGCTTTTTTTTTTCAAAGAAAATTTGACATATTGAAATTCATAATGTTTTGTATTTCGGTTTGATTTGTATTCATTTCTTAGAGATTCAAGCTGTGCAAGATTTGATGGGTGAAGCTAAATTGAGTAGACTCAAATCCAACCGCTTTTTACTTAAGAAAGAAAAATAAATTATGAAGTGTTATTTATTTTTCTTTTTCCAACTATAATAATATTATTACTGTCTCAAGGTATTTACATAGTGATTAGACTTTATACATAGTAGACCTATAAAACAAAACGCCATGAAGAGATGTTGATGTGTTGTTCGGCGTAGTCACTCAGTGAATTCTTAAAGAATAGAAGGTATTTTAGAGTAATAGGCAAGCTTAATACACAAAGTGTAGAAAGATTTACCGTTAGATGGTTATATGGTATTTATAATAGAGTGGTACTGATAGTTGGAGAATAGTTAGTGAGGAGAGATCTTCTCCCATAATTATGAGAGAGTGGGGTCATAACGTTTGACATCTCTCACTTATCCTAAACGTGGCTATTAACTTGGTTTCTTATCTTTATCTTACGCATTTTAGCCATTGAAGATCTCCTTGGGCTTGATCAATCTAGGCCTAAGGCTTAAGTCTACGATGGTGAGCCCCGAGTGACAATACGCGTTAGATTTGGAAGGACCTAAGGAGAAGGGACATATGGGCCTATGTCTAAAAAGTCCTATCAGTACTTACCCTGTAAACACTTACTCTATCATAATCTCATTATTGAGGCAAAGGCAAGGAGAAGGGATATATAGGCTGTTTAGGCATGTGGTTGGCCTAACTCAAAGGGGCTTAACCTAACTCTATAGTACCAACATGGCGAGGGTGTAGATCTAGGCTAATGGTAGGTGAGCAGAGATGTTTGAAGTAGCGGATACTTGGGTCGAAGATGTCCAAGGTGGTTAGCAACTATCTTAAAGCGAAGTGTTGACGACTTGAGTGGGACGGAGCCTCGGTTGAGGTGTTAGAGTTAGATACCTTCGCATCTCATTAGGCAGGCGATTCAAGGCTACAAGTTGGTCTAGCTGAACGACACTTGTCATAGATCGAGCGGACGCGATTACACCGTACTAACTAAGTGGAAGTTGGAAGGATTAGTGGGAAACTTCTTATGGAAGAAACTTTTTCAAATTCTGACCCAAGCATGCCTGTTTTTTATGCATTTAATGTAATGTGATAAGTTTCCTGTCGTAGTAGACTGGCATACAACTACATGCGTTTTGCCTTTTAAAGATGATTGTTCAATCAAAACTCGTTCCATGTGTTTGTTCTACAGCATTCCAAGGGATTTATACTTATACAAATCCCAATAATTGCTTATACGATTTCTCAAGCATTTGGCCTACAAATAGTACAATCACAACAAGAGATTACTTTTCTACAATCTCTTTATTCCATTTCTGTGAATTCCACTTTTGCATCAAACTTCCTTTAAAAGTTTTGCAAGCTTCATTCTTCTTCAAATTACAACCATGTCGAGTAATAGAGGTGAGATTGGCTTAGCCTCATCGTTACATGTCCTTGACTCCGAATCTATAAGGAGTGTTCCCCTTAGTAGGAGAGGATGAGGTCTCATCACTGGCATAACTGGAAGATTCCATTAGAATAACGGTGGAGGCACTGGATAAGGTCAGGCTTATCAATGCTATCCTGAGGGATGTATATGCATACGCCCCTCTGTCCCTTCTTAGAGATAAGTTTGATGTGCCTGGGACAGAGGGGACAGAGGGGCGTAACGATCGGGTGAGTAAGAGCAAATTCACTAGCTCCAGTTGCATCTTAGGTAACTTCATTATCGAGACAATCTTTGGGTGGCAGATACGATTATCATGCAGGGAAGAGCGTATGGCTCTGCTATCGAGGAGGTGTTTTGCAGTTTTTGAGAAGTGTCTGGAATTCGAATAGTGCCTTCCCCTAAGCCGCTTCATGAAAGAGCTCTTCAACTTTCACTAGTACGGTTTGGTACAAGTCCTTCTTAATGGGTGAAGGATGTTGAAGGCTTCTTCGATATTGTATGAGTATTTGGTAATAAAGGTCACTCTCGAGCTCTTCAACCACTTCTATATGTAAAAGAACATAGGAGGGTGGTTGTACCTATAGCCTTGTCTAAAGAAGAAAATATTATGCGACCTTGTAGATTCTGTGAAGGGTTGACAAGACGACTATATGGTGGTAGTTTTGCTCAAAGAGGTAAATTTTTGGATATAATAGACTAAGCTGGTCTAGACTGGGGCCTAAAAAGAGCTTGGCCTCAATGACGTGGAAGCGGCATGAGGGATTTAAGCCTTCATGGCCTTGAGGCATGGCTAAGAGATTAATGTCATATAGACAATAAGGAGATACTTCCGATATCTGATCTCCGAGCTTTTCCCTAGCATGAAGAAGATTGTGGTCAAGAAGTGAGTTAAAGGTAGAGTTTCAATCTATTTGCAAGCACCTTCTTCTATTATACTAGTGTTAAGATGCTTCATTCGACAATTCTTCTATAAAACGGAGGAACTTCCTTGGTCGTATTGATCACGATGGAGTTTTGTAAATGATAGTAGTAATTTGTTTTGTTTGTCTCACTTTTTATTTTCCTCATCACTTCAATTTACTTTTGCAGGTAAAAATTTAGTTGAGAGGGTTCCTTATCCCTTTGTGGACAAGCTGATGAGCTGTTGCCAGGTAAGAGCCAAGTTAGGTAAGCCAAAGAGCAAAATTGTATAAGTAAAACTAGGGGCTGGGGAGACCAACAAGGCAGATTGATGGCTATTCCTTAGGGGATTGCCATTGGTATCCAGAATGAGCTGCTGGATGCAAAGTCTCTGGGCGTAGCTCTTCCTGCCTCTACCCTCATCCCCATCACCGAACCTATTCTTATGAGGGGATGAATGTACTAATGTGGAGGAGCTGGAGGTTCAGATGCTTACCCTTCCAAGGGTAAGAGAATAAGAGATGATAGAGGTTATTGCCCTGCCTAATGCTGTAAGGCAAAAGAGGAAGGCTCCTAAAATGGCCAGGGAGGCTAGGCTCGGAGTCAATAAGCAGGGACCCTTAGTAAGGGTACCTTTAAGCTATACCTCTTAGGTTGAGTGGCCGATAGCTCATCTTTTCAAGTGAACAAATGAATTTAGGGACGAGTTTTTTGACATCCTTAATGATAAGGATCGAAGGAATGAACATCAGCAAATCTTGAAAAACCAAGAATGGGTTGAATAGGTTTGATGGACAGGATGTAAGATGGTTGGTTTTGACAGTGAATGTGAATGGATATAACTCACCAGCACACAAATACTATCAGGGGTTTGAGCTCAAATAGGGGTCGATATAACTTACGAACACTAAAGTTAATGGGGATTCAAATGAGAGTTAGATACGACTTACTAACTTGCTCAAATGAAGGGGTTCACCACAATCTTGAGGACAAGATCGATAAGAACATGGGGATGATTAAAGAGTTTGATCTATACTCGATAATCCAGTAAATGCTAGCTCACGAGTAGCTTTGCTCAAAAAGGAAAAGATTCCAAAAGCATAGAAATATATTTTTCTATCTGATTTTGTATATTGACATCTCTGTATATCCTCTCTAATGTTTATAGATATTGCTATTTACAGTAAGTCTTAAACCCTAATGGCAAAACTGTAAATAATGTAGAAGGCCTTAAACTCTAAAGAATTAGGCTTATAAATAAAATAAAGGAAAAATAAGTATAACAATACAAAACTATGTGTTTTATAAGGGGATTCGTCATGTCCTGGAAGGAGTAGTATTTGAACCAAACAAGGTTAGCAATTGGATGTATGGGTTTGGGAAGGAGTGCCCAAAGTCTTGTAGTGTTTGGCTGGGATACTAGAAAGGTTAGCCTATAATTGCCGAGTTTTAGAATCAGTTGGCACGAGTCTTTTGATGTTGTGCTGAGTGGTTCTTTAGTTTCGAATACTCGGCCTTATAATATCTTAGCATCTCAGCTGACGACAGACTTGATGCCGAGTGTTTATCTTCCTTCCTCTTGTCCTTCTAGTTTTTGCCCGTCTTTGGCAAGCTTTGATAGGCCTTAGCTTCGGCTAGGTTTGCCACGACTTAGATATAGTTAGAGGCTGATTCCCATCATTACCGTGGGTTTAAAAGGAAGTTGTCCTTGACATTAAGTGTTAAGTACGGGACGGGATGCTGAAAAAGCTCCTTCTCCCTTTTTTCTTTACCATGGGTGCTGAGTGTCTTTGGATTTCCTCAATGCTTATCGGGGCTAAGAGATAGTTCTTCCCATCCTTCCGAACTGTATAAGTGTTGAGAAATCTGTCATGGATCACTTTCCGATCAAACTCTTATGGTCGGCTAAGAAGTAAATTTGTGGCATTCAATATGACCACATCGAAGTTAATCTCATCTTCGTACTGTCCTACCTTGAATGCGATTCAAGCTTGCTTATGACCATACCCTTGTCATTAAACCACTTCAATCCATAAGGTCGGGGGTATGGGTAAGTCGGCAATTTCATCTTCTCTATTAATTCGGTAGAGACGATATTGGTGTAACTTCCTCCATCGACAACTAGGGAACAGGTCTTCTTATTTACTAGGTACCACATATGGAATAAGTTTTCCCTTTGTTCGGGATCTGCCTTTGGGTTAGCTCATGTTGCCATAACCAAGAGTTTATCCAGGTCTTTGGGATAGACATCTTCTTTGATCAATCTGTCTTTTGAACTCCTATCAGTCTAACTTTCTACTTAGGTATTGGGTCCTTCATCTTTTAAGACCATGACCCTTTTATTTGGACATTGAGAAGCAATGTGTTCATAGCCTAAGCACTCGAAGCACTTCACCTCTTGGGCCTCGTTGCTAGATGCCTTTTCTTTTTTGGCAATCCTTTTCTTTTTCCTCTTGGCATGGATAGGTTGATTGGGCTCTTTCTTTTCCATCTTCTTTTCTTACCTTCTCTTGACATAACTCTCAAGCTCAAGGTTGCCTTGTTGAGGTCGGCCAGTTAGTCTCTGATGCCTTCTTCTCCTTTGCCTCTCATACTCTTAATGCCAAATTAATTAACTCGTTCAACAAGTTAAAATAACTCAGTAAAGTTAGATTTTAAAAATAACATCTTAAAAATATAATCTTAGCCTTTGGAGTATAGTTATTCAATATAGCATAGAACTCGTCAGAATCCTTAAAATCGAGCTTGAAATGTTACCAGACCCTAAATATAAGTTAATTATGTTATAAAAGGAAATAATATAGTATAATAGACCATATGAATATATATGTATTTTTATGAATATACTCACTGTATATAATAAATATATTTGTAAATTAACTCGAAAGTCTAAAAATATATAATACGTAATATCACATAACTCTGACTTACTAGTGTTCAAGTAGTTTATATCTTTTATAGAAAAATATTTTTAGAAGTTAGGTTAATAGGTGTAAAATAATTTATACTAATGTTACTAGTAACCATAAGAATATGGATCTTGATAAGAGAATAATGATTATAATGATATTACTAATGACATAAGATAATACGTAAAAGTATATGAATTAGTATAAATCTTATTGGCCTAATATCCCTTCTTCAATAGATTGATTAGAAACATTTATAAGTGTGAGAATATTTTAATTACATCTAGACATAGATATATAATCATATAAATTAATAAGAAATTAGTTGAAAATTTTAATACTTGAGAGATACTCTAGAAATTATAATTTATGATAACATTTGTGGAATTAAGTTGAATTCTTATGATTAAGAGAAAATTTAAATGAAGTAATTATATAACTTTAATATTTCAATTTAAGCTCATTTATATGAAATTTTCTTAGAAATATTAAGTTTATCAAATATAATAGCTATAATGTAAAGTTTCATAATTTTATATATAGCTGAAGATAAATCTTTTAAAATCAACTATATGATCTTAATAATTAATATTTTATAAAATGTATATAAATAAATCCTAAATAATTAGTATAACTTAACCATATATTATATTTTATTAATATTTATACTAATAGTTACATTAAAACTCACCCGAAATAATAATACGTGAAAAAAATAAAATTTCAACTTTAAATTATTATTTTTAGTAATGTTGGCATTGAAAAAGAAAGATATTCTTTGAATATTCTAAGAATTATGATAAATATAAATAAAATATAATATAACTTAATTGTATAATTTAATAAAGAAAAAGAGAATAAAGCTAATCGCCATACATATGGTGATAAAATGCTTGTGGATATAAAATGGCTTGAAGCCATTTGTGCTAAAAGGAAGCACAAATTGAAACAGGGGATGGGGTGAGAGAAAGAGAGGAGAGGCGAAGAGAGAAAAAAAAAAAAACAGAAAAGAAAAGAAAAAAGAAGAAGAAGAAAAAAGGATTAAAAGATTTATTTTTCGATGTTCGATACTCTTAAGTAATCTTGTTTTTATAAATTATAAGTGTTTTTTTTTTTAATTTTAATATTTATAGAAAAGAGACATCCGTTATCTTGTTATTTTCCTAAATAGAGCATTTCATCTGTACCATCTCATTCTTTTGTAACACAAACTTAGGATATCGATAACTGTAAGACTTGTATATCATTAACATCGATTTTTAAAATAAGCAAATCTCTAATAATAATCATTTACTAGAACTATAAAAATTGAACTTTATATTCTTACTAATTTAAAATCATTACTTATGTAAATTTGAGTATATATGTTCTATTATATTTTGTTACAAAATTGTGTGAAAATATATTTTTCATTATATAATGCGATATCAATATAATATTGGTTGTTATACAGCTTTATCTATATACTAGAATTAGAAATACCCTTTAGAGACAATCTTTTAAATGAACACTAATACGTATAGTTGAGTTCATACAAACTCCATTATACTAACTTTACAAAAATTGAATCACTTTAGATAATAAACTAGATGTTTTCTGTAATATTACGGAAAATATTGTCTTACGATAATCTTTTTGTAATTAAAGCATAATATAAATAATAGTAAATACGTTTCAATATAATGGAAACGATATAGTATAATTAGTAGTAAACTACATATATTAGATATTATTAAGTAAATCGTTATAACTTATATGATAAAATAAAATACTTAAAATATATATGGATATATATATAATGTATATGTATATAAATATATATATAACTCTATTGAATAATTATATAAATAATATCTCAATTAAATATTAGATAAAATCTTAAGATTTTCGTAAATCGCACAAAAACTGAATATGAGCTTTGATATATATATATAGGATTTTCAAGTGAGTAAAGCCTTGACATTCCAAATTTTTTAGAGTGAGCTTTGGTCTATATAAGTGGGATCAATGCTTTACAGCATTTTAGGATATTATTTTAGAATATCTAGAGATTTTGGTATGTATTGGCTTACGATTGTAGTTAACTATTTATGTGTATGCAACGCTTGTGGTTGAGTATCAATTTGGTGTAATAGGAGTTGAGTTGTATGTTATGGTTCTTCTATGAATACTGTATTTAAATTATTTGAGCTTGGTTGGTCACCCTAAAATGAACTCACTCAAACTTGGTTTAATATCTAACTTGATATGCATCGCAACCTATTAGGAGTAACGACTAAGATTCTTGGGCTAAACATGGACTTCCTTCGATGAGGATAGCTAAAATGGTCATTTCCCTACCCTTAGTTGAACTAAGAGACAGGAGAGAAAATCGCTGCAAGGTTAGGGACCGTAGTTTGAAGGTGCTCACAGGATGAAGGTATTCTCTATTGCACAAGCTTTGGTTTGGTTTTAATTCGTGAGTATGTGACGTCAATGTCCTTAACCCATATTAGAGCGGGTATAATTTCTTTGATCTTATGATGGATTGGATAACATTGTGTGATGCCGTTTACTTATATGTGCATTACATTTAACCAACTTAGTTGAAAACCTTGCTTGTGATGTAAGGAATGCATACTTCTATCTCCACCCTATTTATTGCGCAATTCGTTGCTCATTCCCCTATAGTTTGTTTTGTAGGTTCCAAATGGATTACAAATGTCGACTTGAAACTAAAACATTAGTAAACCGGGACAAGGAGTGAGCTATAACAAGAAATTGTTGGTTATTGCTTTTAGTAATAGCCTTCTTATCTTTTAAGGAAAACTACACAAGACTCCTTAAGGGGCTTGATAGTTTTTAATATTCTAGTTTATATATATGAAATGATAGGTACCTATGGGATTTACTATCACTCTTTCATAAGGTCAAATTACAAATTTGTTTCTAACAAATTATTTCAAAGGATGACTTTACAGGTTTATATCAAAAAGGAATCGAACTAGACGCTTCAAATGAGTAAAGTCAAGTACACCTGGTGTGAACCAAGTCTAAGATAACAACTGTAAAGTCAATTTCTATCTTAAGATAAATCACATGGTAGGACTATTACGGCTCTACCTTTTTAGAGCATGACAATTCTGAAGTAGTATTAGAGCATTATTATTAAGAATGTGCTCTAAAGTGAAATTCTTAAGAATGTGCTTTGAAGAATTATAAATAAAATGAATTGACATGTTAGGAAACATTGAGAGTGGGTAGTTAAAGGGGTTTTATACTATATGTAAATATATAACCATAATATATACATACAGAGAAGTTAGGAGTGTAATGGGCAATATTAACTTTAGAGTTAATTAACTTTTAATTCTTTCAACTATAGAAAAGTCCCCTTAATCTCTTGTTCAACTCTTAGCTATAGTACTAAAGAATTACCTATTAGATGCAAAATACTATCATTTAAGGTTGTTATTAGAA
Organism: Lumnitzera racemosa; assembly: GCA_024138005.1. NCBI lineage: Eukaryota > Viridiplantae > Streptophyta > Magnoliopsida > Myrtales > Combretaceae > Lumnitzera > Lumnitzera racemosa. The sequence continues at coordinate 86,783,568 of JAMXBC010000010.1, read as the reverse complement.
GTGATTAATCAGGTAATATTGGAATAATGCAGGAAAGCTTGAGTAAACCTAATTTAATAATCATATTTTTGGTGTTCATAAGTATCTCTTATATTTCTTAAGGAAGTTTTTTAGACTCATTGACTAATTACTATACTACTTATTTCTTTAAATATTGAGTTATACTATTAGGATTTAATGAATTAGAACTTGGTAGTAACCCTCTTACTATGCTTAGGATATTATGTAATAGATTCGAAGAAATTATAAGTTGGAAGTTTTGAAAGTCGAATGGTTGCTAAGAAGAGGGACTCCAAGAAAAACTTTAGAACCGATTTGGAGAGTAATGAAGTATTGAATATGATGGCAACTTAGTTTGGAACAGTTAGTAGAATTTAGAGAAGTGAATTAGACAAAACCTATTCATAAGAGGTATTATAGAACCCGATTTGTAGGATAAAGTAGAGGCTTGTAAGATAAACTTAAGAGATCAAACTAAGGAATGTAATATTGTCAATTTTAAAATGATAATTCAAGACAACAATATGGTAGACAGGATATAGTATAGGGGCTACGAACTTTTACTAATAGATAGAATAAATGATATGTTTATAGTTAACAATGACATTAAGCCCTTGTTTTGACCTTAAGGAAAGGTTGGAATTTATATCTTCTTATCTACCATAAATACTAGTGATTTTGGATTGTAAAGTTAAACTGTATAATAATGGATGGATGCCAAGCAAGTATGATGTATATAGGATTAGGTGATCTTCTAAAAATTAGAACTTGACTATAGGATACCTGTGAATAAAATAAGGATTTCTTGCTAAAAAACTAGATTTGTGTAAGTATATTGCGTAATTATAAAAAGTAAAAAATGCATATCGATTAATTATGAAAATTATTATAGATATTATCTCATGTATGTATTGAGAACTAATACCTGATAATTGAACTTGAAATGTGAAGTAATATAAAGATATTTACATGAATGTAATATCATAACTTGTAGTGTGAGTTAATGTTTCCTGATTATAGCATGCTGTGCATACTAGTGTTAACTAGCTCTTGTATGAGATTTCTAGCAACTTTATATTTTGTATCATGAAATTGTATAAGTAAAATTGTATGTTACATCCTAAAGCAAGTAGATATTGTTAAAAAGGGCACATGCATTCAGTAGTAATTATTTACAAGTTAACTTAACCCATAAAATTGATTGATGTAATATCAGAGAATAATCCAAAACCTAAATATTAGAGATTATTCTTATTTCCTCTCGAACTAGTGAAGCAAGAAAACTCAATTCTTAACTTAGTAGTAGTTTTTAGTTTCATGATAACCAAGCGAATCACTCCCTTAGAAGACATTGGGGTTAACCCCATAATGCTCTAATAATAAGGAAAAATATAGTAGGAGACTGATGGTAAAGGTAATCTTGAAAATAGTAAACTTATCATGTTAATTGAAAAGTAAAATTTTAAAGTAACTTAAAAGTATTATGCTAGGATTATAGATTACTAGAGATTAAATCCTTAGTAGGGTATAAACCATCTAATATCATAACAAGTACCCAATAGAAGAATGTTAGCTAGACACCCTAAAGATATGTTGATGACCCCAACAAGTGGAACATATTGGTACTTTAGACTAGTCAATCACATACTTCACCTCTAACATAAGAAATTAATCTGAAAAGAGGAAAATGAAGGAGAAGCCTCAAGCTTTAGTCAATAATCCCTACTAGAAAAGGGAGATTAATAGATGTAAACCAAAATATAACTAAAATACAAGGAAAACATACACTTCATATATGCAATGGTGATGGGTAATTAAGAAGAGAATGGCAAATCCATGAGTATTAAGTCTCTTCATTGTTGAGTCACTTGTTATCATTGAAGTACCCCACATCATGTTATGTTTTGTCAAGTAATGAGTTCATATTGATATCTATGTGAGTCTATTGATTGGGAGTTATGTCAGTTTTTGTTGAGTTGAGTTAAGTTGTGAGGATTCAAAATTGTCGACCATCTCATTTGACTTCGAGGTAGAGTAAAGTCTAAATTTGCCAAGCTCAATCTTGTTGACAATCGCACTGAGCTATATGAAAGAACAAATTAATAACTATGGATGTAACTTAGTCATTATAAAATAGAAGATTTAAATGGAAGAGAGAAGAATAATACTTAGGGCAAATGATGGATCTGTATTGTTATTGATCTTAACTAGAACCTGAAGATTAGTGATATAAAGGACACAATAGACGATGGATCAATAAAGGAACATCTAAATAAATGTAACGAAAAGTTGCAACATTAGGAAAGTGCAATGCAAGTGAAAGATTTTAGTGATGATCTTAATATCTAATTAGCACCAAGTATGGAATATAACAAATTAGGGAAAGAAAATAGAAGAATGGACATGAAATAAATCAGAAGCTTAAATAGAAGAAAATAAGATAGATATGGAATAGAGGCACTTTTAAAAAAAAAAAAATGAAATGAAGCTCATGAAATAAAAGTGATCCCTTTGGTTCCCTTGAGTAACAAAATAGTAACCTTTACAAGCCACATATATAAGATTAATAACAATTGTATAATTCCATATAACTCTCTCCATGAAAATATTTGATATGTGTTAGTTTTTAGGATGAAACTATTTCTAAGGGGGTAAAAATGTAATATCTCATAAATTAACAATTTGGATATAAGCAACTAAATATCAATGTAAGACCTTGTTCTTGTATAATTAGGGTCGACAATCCATTTAAGGCTTTAAGAAAGTAACTCGATTAGGTTGGAAACTTACGAGGAATATAATAACCCTAATTGAAGAATTCTCGTAGGCTTGGAAGTAAAAAATATAATAAAATATTAAGAATATAATCAAAATAGTCAAGATTTATTTTTTTGTGAGTCCCTAAAGTCATATTTACGGCAACCGCACTTAGATTTAAGGCTTTTGGAAAAACTTCTCTGATTAAGTTCAAACTTTACAACTATTTTAGAAAAGTTAGTTGAAGTGACTCAATAAAGTTAGATTTTAAAAATAACATCCTAAAAATATAACTTTAGCCTTAAGAGTATAGTGATTCAATATAGCATAAAACTCATTGGAATCCTTAAAATTGAGTCTAAATTGCGACAAGGCTCTAAAGATAAGTTAATTAAATTATAAAAAGAGATAATATAACATAATAGACTATATGAATATCTATGTATTTTTACGAGTATACTCACTATATATAAATATACCCGTAAACTAACTTGGAAGTCTAAAAATATATAATACGTAATGCTACATGATTTTGACTTACTAGTGTTCGAGTAGTTTATATCTTTTATAAAAAAATATATTTATAAGTTAGGTCAATAGCTATAAAATAGTTTATACCAATATTACTAGTAACCACAAGAATATGAATCTTGATAAGAAAATAATGAGCATAATAATATTTCTAATGGTATGAGATAATACGTAAAAGTAATTGAATTAATATAAATCTTATTGGCCAGATATCCGTTCTTTAGTAGATTAATTGGAAACATTCATAAGTGTAAGAATATTTGAATTATTCTTTATTAATAATGTTGGTGATAGAAAGAAAAAATATTCTTTGAATATTTTAGGAATTAGGATAAATATTTAAAATATAATATAACTTAATTGTATAATTAAAAAAAAGAGAGAATTAAGGTAACTGCCATACATATGGCGGTGAAATTGCTTGTGGATATAAAATGGCTTGAAGCCATTTGTGCTGAAAGGAAGCACAATTTGAAACAAGGGGATAGGGGCATGAGGAAGACAGGAGAGGGGAAGAGAGAAAGAGAGGAGAGGGGAAGGGAGAGAGAGAGAGAGAAATGGCGAGCGAAGAAAAAAAAAAGAAGAGGAAGAAGAAGAAGAACAAAAGAGGATTAAAAGATTTATTTTTCGGTGTTCGATACTCTCAAGTAACCCTTTTTTTTTATAATTTATAAGTGTTGTTTTTTTTTTTATATTTAATTGTTATGGAAAAGAGACATCCATTATCTTATTATTTTCCTAAATAAAGTATTTCATCTGTATCATTTCATTCTTTTGTAACATAAACTTAGGATATCGATAATTGTAAAACTTATATATCATTAATATCGATTTTTAAAATAAGCAGATCTTTAATAATAATCATTTACTAAAACTATTAAAATTGAACTTTATATTCTTACTAATTTAAAATCATTACTTCTGTAAATTTGAGTATATATGATCTATTATATTTTGTTACAAAATTATGTGAAAATGTATTTTTCATTATATAATATGATATCAATATAATATTGGTTATTATACAGCTTTATCTATATACTAGAATTAGAAATATCCTTTAGAGATATTTTTTTAAATGAACACTAATACGTATAGTTGAGTTCATACAAACTCCATTATACTAACTTTACAAAAATTGAATCACTTTAGGTAATAAACTAGATGGTTTCTGTAATATTACGGAAAATATCATCCTATGACAATCTTTTTGTAATTAAAGTATAATATAAATAATAGTAAATATATTTCGATATAATAGAAACGATATAGTAGAAGTAGTTGTAAATTGTATATATTAGATATTATTAAGTAAATTGCTCTAACTTATATAATAAAATAAAATACTTAAAATATATATGGGTATATATATAATGTGTGTTTATATAAATATATATATATATACTGAACTTTATTGGATAACTGTATAAATAATATCTCAATTAAATACTAGATAAAACCTTAAGGTTTTCGTAGATCTTACGAAAACTAAATATAAGCTTTGATATATATAGGACTTCCAAGTGAGTAAAGCCCTGACGTTCCAGATTTGTAGGAGTGAGCTTCAGTACAAGTAAGGGGGATCAATGCTTTACAGCATTTTGGAATATCATTTTAAAATATCTGGAGATTTTGGTATGTATTGGCTTGTGATTGTAGTTAGTTATTTGTGCGTATACAACACTTGTGGTTAAGTGTTGATTTGCCGTGATGGGAGCTAAGCTCTATGTTATGGTTGTTTCATGAATACTATGTTTGAATTGGTTGAGCTTAGTTGATCACCCTAAAAATAAACCAACTCAAACTCAATTTAGCATCTAACTTGATATGCATCGCAACCTACCAGCGGTAACGACTAGGATTCTTGGGCCAAACCTAGACTCCCTTTGATGAGAATAACTGAAATGGTTCTTTCCCCACCCTTAGCCAAACTAAGTGACAGAAGAGGAGGTCGTGATAAGGTTGGGGGCCATAGTTTGAAGGTAGTCACATGAGGGGGGTATTCTCTATTACATAAGCCCCAATTTGGTCTTGATTTGCAAGTGCATGATGTCAATCTCCTCAATTAGATTAGAGCGGGTGAAATTTCTCTAATCTCACGATGGATTAGATAATATCGTGTGATGGCATTTGCTTATACATGTATTGCATCTAAACAATTTGGTTGAAAACCTTACTTGTGATGTATTGAATGCATTCTTTTGTCTCTACCCTACTTATTGAGCAAGTTGTTGCTCATTCTCCTATAGTTTGTTTTGCAAGTTCCAAATGGATTACAAATGCCTACCCAAAACCAAAACACTAGTAAACTGGGATAGGGAGTGAGATATAATAAGAAATTGTTAGTTATTTCCCTTAGTAATAGCTTTCTTATCTTTTATGGAAAACTACATAGGACTCCTCAAGAGGCTTGGTAGTTTTTATTATTCTGGTTTGTATGTAAAATGAGAGGTATTCGTAGGATTTACTATTACTCTTTCATAAGGTCAAATTACAAATTTGTTTCTAACAAATTATTTCAAAGGATGACTTCATAAGTTTATATCAAACAAGAATCAAATTGAATGCTTCAAAGTGGTAGAGTCAAGTATGCCTAGTATGAACTAGATCTAAGATAGCAATTGTAAGGTCGGTTTTTATCTGAGGATGGCTCATACGGCGAGACTGTTATGGCTTTACCTTTTCGAGGTGCGACATTCATATTAGATAACTCATGTTCAACTCACATGTTGCACTGATGTATGATCATATGTTTACCTAATGTGCACTTATGTTCAAGCCCCACGTCATGAACAAAGCTTATGTCTGGATCAAGCCTCATGTTATGTTCAGGGGTCGTATCATGTTTAGACCTTACGTTGTGTTTACGAGTCAAGTGGTGGTCAAGCATCACAACATGCTTAAACCTCGGGTCATGTTCAGACCTTATGTTATGTTTAGGCCTCATGCTACGCTTAGTCCTTGCATTGTGCTTAGGCCTTGTGTTGCATTTAAGCTTTGCATCACGTTTAGACCTCATGATGTATTCAAGCCTCTTGTTACGTTCTAGCGTCATGTCGAGTCATATTCAATAGTCATGATATGTTAAGATTTATTTCACAATTAAGGCTCATGTTTATGGCTTGTATTTAATTCTCATGTTAAATCATGTTCAAGGCTCGTGATTATAGCACATGCTCACTCGCATTCAACTCTAATGCTCAAGAGTTGTTTTCACTCACACATTCAATGCTCATATGCAACACTTATGTTCTCTCACGCTTAAGACTAGTGTGTCAAAGCTCATGTTTGACTCATATGATAAGACTCATATTTAGCTCAAGTGCTAAAGGTGCTTATATTCAATTCATACACACAATTCATGTGTGCTCATATCAGAAGTGTAGAAGTGCTCATGTTAAAAGCTCACATGTGCTTATGTCAAAGGGATTATGACCAATTCAAGTGTTCAACTCTTATATGTTCATGTGTAAGGCTTATAATTGGTTTATGTATGCTAAAGTCATGGACTCGTTCTCAACTTTTACGTACTTGTGTTTAGGGTTTATGTTCAATTCATATGTTATACTTATGTAGAAGCCTCATGTCTGAAGCTCATGTTCAATTCCCATATTAAGCTTACATTCTAGGTTCATGATCGGTTCACATGTTCAAGGCTTGCATTGCTTCATGTTTAAGGCTCCTTCTTGCCATCTTCAAAGACTTAAATCATAATCAGAGATTGCATTATGCTCAAGACTCATATCATTTTTAAGACTCATGTTTTATTCATGCATGTTGAACTCACAAGCTTGCATTATACTCTCATGTATTAATGTTCAGGCCTCATGTTTAGCTCACCTCATGTATAAGGCTCACACTTGCTTCTCATGCATGCATGGCCTTATACAGTAGGGGGTCTACTCTAAACAAAAAAAAAAAAAAACATAAAACTTTCTCTCTACCCTCTCTTTCTCATCGTCCGATCCCTCTCTCTCTCCTTAAGCCTTCTCTCGATGGAACCTACACGCATGCAGGTAAGGGGCTACTCTCTCTCTCCCTCCTGTCGGACTCCCTCTCCTCTGCGGACACTCTCTCTCTTAGACTTTCTCTCCCTTTACTGATTTTCACTCTCTCTAACCTCCACTCTCTTCACCAACTCTGACCTAAACTTAGAAAATTCGAACCCACTTACTCTTTCTCTTACTCCACGATTGCTCTCCCCTTCACTAGACCGACTGACCTCAAAGGCCCAACTAACCACATCCGACCACTACAAGTGGCCACCGTATCCCCTCTCCCTCACTTATAGGCATAATCGAAGCGTACACAATCATCCCCCGATTACTTTCTCTTTTGGTCGTCCTCTTTTATCTCACCTCTTCGACCGTACATTATACGAAACACTGCATGCAGTGCACTTCTCTCTCTCTCTCTCTCTCACATCTCATTCTCCAAACACCATCCCTAATCCCTAACATCGCCAAAATTTATCCTTTACTGCAACACATTCGCCTCAAATCACTAACACCATTTGACCCTTGCCTAAACACCAAATTACCCTCGGTAACCACCCAGTTGCTTAACATACTCAAATCCCCAACACCACAGTGATGTCCCTTATTGGCTGAACACCTCACTTCCACCAACTACAATAACAGTCAATCAACTGCTCTCTCACCATGCATAACATGGTCCTCACCACTGTTGTAACCCAGCACTGCCACCAACTTTACTGACGCCAACCAAACAACCGATTTAGGCCGAGGCATCCATCTCATACCTGTTAAGTTTAATAAAATACCCATAAAAGTAGGTTTACTCGCTTCAAAAGATGATCGGAAAATGCCCCCTTGCCACCCCTATTGATTGCTGTTGTTGCACACATATGGGACACATACTGATCCACTAGAGCTTTGAGTCTGACCCGATTACTCGATCTAGCTGACCCGAACCAAAGCCCCAGTGTAGCCTATGTACCTATTTGATGTAGTTGGTTACGCTGTTTTGATCCCTTTATTTTTTATTTTATTTTATCATTATTTATTTACTTATTTATTTCATGCAATTGTAATTATATATAATAAAAAAGAGAAAAACTGAAAAAAGAAAAAAAAGAACAGTTTAGTTTTATTTATTTATTTTAAGCATAATAGAAATAGATGAAATAATAAATAAATAATAATAATCAAATAAAATATTAATGAAAATCAATTTTATCACTTAGAAAGGCAACTTTTAAAAAATAAATAAAAATAATTGGACTATCTCCAAATAAGGACTACTTTAGAGTTTTCAAAATTACAACCTAATTTAGGACCCTGGAAATTTTTTCAAATAAATCAAAATGGGTAAAAATTTCAACCCGACATTTTTTTTTCAAAATTAAAATCAATCAACCCACTATATTTTTTGTGAATGAACTATGGAAGTTTGATTTTAAATAGTGGGTACATAGGCACTAGTATGTAAGTATGGGGTAACTTAAAATATGAAAATGTTTTTTCCATTTTTTTAAATAGTTGTAGAAATTAATTAATTTAGTCACGTATAATATGTTTAGTCATTTATAAATTTAAAAAGGGTATATTAGAAAGAGAATTTAAAATTGGAAAGTTAAAAAGTAGTACTTATTTAGGGTTTAATAAATTAGCCCTCGGACTTAAATCTCTAGTTTTCAAAAAGCTGTTTTATAAGTTGTTTTTTTTTTAATTAATAGACCGATAGCTAAGTTATAACCAATACACCCAATTGGTGTTATAACTTAACTTTTTTTCCTGACTCCGGTTGAATGGTAACTCCAATACCTTTTCAATTTGAAAAATCGGTTGATAAAGGCATATTTTTCATGTTTTAATGTGTAAATTAGATAGAATTATTATTGATTTTATAGAAATCATTAAGAAATGGTACCTAATTATTTTCATTTGAACATTTTAGGAATTAGAGGATTCAAAGTGGAAATACGGACGATTTAGAGAAGTTTTACGTAAATGAACGAAGTCCGAATCAATACATTGCAATTTAGAATTCAACATAGCCGGCCTACACTTATACAAGCGACCTTTAGAGTCTATGCTGCCGGCCTTGAAGCTTACACCACCAGCCTATCAGCTGGCCTTCATTAAAAAGAAGCCTTATGTGAGCCAACCCTAATTTTTCTTATAAATAGCCTTATGTTTCACCATTTGAGAGACTTGTTTTTTTTTTTTTAGATGCACACTTTGCTTAGACTTAAAGAGTTATAGAACAGGCATTAGATAGTTTTTGAAGAATTCTTTTATAGAATTGCTTGGATTGTTGAGAAGATTTTGCTTTTGCTGTAGAGACTAAGTTTTGGAGTTATAATTGAAGTTTATCTTTTCCAATTATAGAATTGGTGACATCTATTTTAATTATATTTATGCAATTTTGTGAATTATTCATACTTTCAATGATGAATTTCCTTGCAATTTTAATTAATAGTTGTGCTTTTGTTTAAAATTCCATGGTTGGCTAAATTTATTTGTAGGAATTGATGAAACCCTAGATAGCTAAGATGTTGATTGTATTTGTGTTATACGATTAATAGGTATAGGGATGATTCATGATTGTAATTTCTATGATTTCTATTATAGTTGTTTAATTGATTATAATTGTTAGAAACCTTAGTTATACATGAGTTAATATAGGGTTTGTTAGAAATTCTTTGTTAATTTGATTAATTAATGTGGAAGTAGTATTAATTGAATTAATTAGAAATTATCTAGGGATTAATGCAATGTTTTGCGATTGATTATTCACTAAGACATTAGAAATAATTGATTTAGGACATTAGACAATCATAGTATCGGGAGATATATGATTGTAATTTAGAGTTTACTGTTAATTGGAGATGCGGGAGTTGACTGATTAATTAAGGGTTTAAATCCTTAAGTTTTTAAAGTATAATAATTTCACTTGAATGACCATATAGCTAATAATCTATATAATATGATAACAATTTGATTTGCATAATCTAGGGTGGATTATATTTTTCCCACATTTCTTAATCGATTGCTTAGTTTTAGAAATTTTATATTTATTTTCTTTTTGATAGTTTTAGTATAATTATTAGATTAGCTAATTTAGTTTTTGATTACCTAAACATCGATAAGAATTATCATAGGTTTAGTAATATCATAATCATAGAGGGGTTGACAACCTTATTTGCTCTGTATTACTTGATTTTAACCTAATATACTTACTGAAGTATTCACAATTTTAATTTTTTATATATAGTTTAAGTGAATCATTGATTTTCTTTAAACTCTAGTTGAGGATCAGTATTAAATGGATAGGATTTAGTATTGATTGGTTTAAGGAGAACATAATTTTATAAAAGAACCGGAAGGGTGAAAAACCAAGCTTAACACATATATATCTCTTAGCTTGTCCAGATATATTACCTAAATATATCTCCATGGTATTAGGTCTTCATTTGTCTTATAACAATAAGATTCTAATAACTTCTTACTTTTGAAACATCTTTTTGTTGCCCCTAATAATTTTTCTTTTTTTATAAAACTATTGAGCCCTATGCCTCTAATAAACTTTGTCTTTTGATTAGTTCTTTTTTTTTTCTTCCTTCATCTGAAAAGATATAGGCATGTCTTTTACTTTACTTGATTAGCTTTTGTAGGTTCTAAATCTACATCTATTGCTAATACTTATCGTCTGGTTTCTAATTCTTTATGTAGCTTCTAATCTTGTCATTCTTTTCATAATTCAACTTAAGTCCCATTAAGAATATAATTCTATATTTTGCATACTAGGTAGTGTGATTAGTAATAATAAAATACCTTTCATTTGTTTCCACATAAATTTTGTTGTCATCAAAATATATTTAATTTGTGGTTTAACATCAAAACCTTTTATTTAGGTTCTTACATTAGTAGAAGATCTCCATTACACGGTGATTTCTTTACATAACACTCCTATAGGATTTTTCGCTATGTTACTTATAAAAGGCTAAATCCCGTTCTAGGCTTTAAGCCTATCAATTAATTAAAGTGAATTTTACTCTTTGGGCTAAGATAATAGGGCTTAGAGAGTTAAGCCCATAAAGGTTTGAGATGATCATGGGAGATTTAGAGATGGTGAGCTTGGAGTAAGGTTTATTGGATTAGCCTGCCCAATAACAATCTTTCTCAATTTGACTTACATATTAAATGAGACCTTCATTGGGCCTAAGCCCTTGAAGGAGAGTCCATTTGAGGTCTATAAGAAAATGGGTCAATTATAGCCGTTGATAATTATCACGATTCGATGGATGAGATTACTGACCAACTTTTATAAATACCCCATCCCTCCTTCATTTGGCCATAAGAGTATCCTCACTAACACATTGTATTGCTAGATTCACTATTCAAACAAATCAAACACTTAACTCTTTGAAGAACACCAATCACCCATAATGGAGTATGATGCTATTTAGCTCCTCTAATTGTCACATCTTGTGTCGAAGACTTATTAAGATTTCTTACTACTCCTCTTTACCATTCATCACTTAATCATTTTGTAAGCATTGGTCAAGGTATTCTCATATCTATGTATAGCTCGACTTTCACATGGCACGTATATGACCTTCGCATATGGACCTTCTTACCCGTATTTTTGGCAACTCTAATAAGGAGGGAAGACTTGATGCTTGCATGATGGTAGCTTCTAAAAGAAGGTAGGCTGATCTTATTAATAGTGGTAATTAAGAGTAGGATGTTAATCTATGACAAATAAACAAAATCTACTTGCTAGAGACATGAATCAAGGAAATAGTGCATAAGAAGTAGCACCTGATAATGCGTAACTGCCATGTGAGCTTTGAGAGACTAATCGAATTTTAAATGAGATTGTGGCCATGTTTACCAATTTGTGCCTACCTTGATTACTTTAGTTGCTACTCAACAAACGATAATTTCCTCTAATCTTACCAGTGTGGTATAATGGCATACCCTTGCCACTCAATCCTCTTAGTGCTAATGAATTAGTCACTCCTAAAGTTGAAGAGCAACTTCTTATAGTAGAAATTGTAGCTATACAACACTCTTTACCTAAAGTAAAGAGTTAAGGGATCCAAATTGAGGACTTATCATCTTCACGTGTTACTTTGCATGTTACAATTGTTAAATCTTTGCATCTTGAACCCTTAAATTACCCACCTATAAATCTTACACCTGTGAAGCTCATACCAATGAATCCTACTCTAGTAATGTTAATGGGGCTAAAACATCCACTAAAAGGGGTTTGTTTTTGACCATAGAGGATCTAGATATATATTTGAAAAAATAAATACATGTAAAGTCCATAACAGGGGTGTTGGAGTTAAAACTTTCATATTGCTAGCACATTGCTACAAAATTGTACCCTAAGGATTATGTGAGCTTAAAATTCATGTTATTCAATGGCAAAAATTTGGAGCGTCAAAGAACACCTCTTAAAGTTCATTGAGACCTTGGAACTGTATGGATTAGATGATAATATGAAGTTGAATGAGTTTTCTAAATCAACTTATTGAGAAAACATACACATGATATGTTAACCTTCCTCTAGCTTTAGTTGATTCCTGGTAAAGCATGTGTAAGATATTCTTAAAGAAGTTCTTCTTTATTGAGGAGAGAGTTACTGTTGTGAATTGCGACTAAGAATAGACAAGGTCAATCGTTGGATGGGCCCAAGTTTGCAGAAAGCTCAAAAAGGGTTAATGGGAAAGGTACAAAAGGAGAGCAAAAATGACAAATGAAACAGTAAGTAATAACTTACGAACAACTTAAGAGGATATGATACACTAATGGAACTTCCAGGGACTTATGGTATAATTTGATATGACGCACGAATTGGTCCAATGAGGTTACTCGCCACATAACTTCGATTAAGGGAAATGATAAGAGTGATATCGAGAGTAAACAACAGTGTTTACGTAAAGAAGAAAGTACTCAAAAGTGTATTGAAGATAATTTGATTATTTACAACTATAAGTATAAGAGTATTTATACCCATAACTTAGGGCAACTTACCCCAAAAGGAAAAAAAAAGGACATTTCTTAAAGAAGTAATGTACACAATACAAAAGGATAAAAATGAATATACAAGGAAAACAATCATTGGTGCTATAGATTTTACATATGATACTGTATACGTAGTGATACTACATTGGCGAGGTTGTTAGGAGGTATGGACAAAAAGGTATAGATAGATGGGCTTATTTGAGCAGGGATGGCTTAATCAATCCAGATTCTCCATCTCTCGTTTTCTCGACAAGGATGATGCCGAGTGATTGGTTGGCTTGGCACTAGAGAGTAATCATCAACTCGGCATACTACAGAATAATGGGCAGTCATATGGTACGACATTAAAAGTGACTTGGCAAGTAAGTACTTAGCCTTGGCAAGTAAGTACTTAGCCTTGGCAAGGATTGGTTGGAATAGAAGGATTTGTCGTGCCAGCCCCTCTAATCCTTGAGCTTGGCTATAGATCGGAGGTCCGGTAGCCTAATTCCCATCATTCCCTTCAAATTGTTTTGGATTTAGGATCAAATCTGAATAGTGTTCACTCAATTCTTTGTTAAGGTGATATGGATTGAGGTCGGCAATGTTGAAGGCGTCAGAAACTCCATAGTCCTCAAGCAATTCTAACCTGTAGGCATTGTTACTGATTTTCTAGAGGATTTTGAAAAGTCCTTCTGCTCTTGTAGATAATTTGTTCTTCTTCTTGTTCAGGAACTGTTCCTTGCTGAAATATAGCCATACCAAGTCTCTTAACTAAAATGGTTTGGCTGACTTACCCTTAGTCTTTTCTTGCATTCTTCTGGTAGCTTGGTTAATGTGTCGCGTGACTTAGTCATAGATATGCTGAAGAGATTGTGCTTTGGCTAAGGCGTTAGGGTCCTCTTACGCGGGTGCTGGTATATGAGCGTGGTTGAGGGGTAACTCTAGATTGAATCCATAGACCACTTCGAAAGGAGTTTACTTAGTGGTGTCATGTATGGTTCGGTTAGAGGCAAACTCAACCACTGGTAGGCAAACGTCCTAATTTGCTACGTTCTTGCTTATTGCAACTCGGAGCAGTGAACCTAAAGTACGATTAACCACCTTTGTTTGGCCATCAGTTTAGGGGTGACATGATGTACCGAATAGTAATTTGGTTCTTCGTCGATGCCACAGGGTTCTTTAGAAATGGCTTAAGAACTTCAGGTCTCTATTGGAGATGATACTTCTCGGTACACTTTGTATCCGCATAACCGCGTATAAGAAAAGAGAACCAATAGTTGAAGCATCATTAGTATTGGTCTAAGGCACAAAGTATGCCATCTTATTGAACCGATCCATGATGACCGTTATAAACTCTTTACTTCGGGTAGTTCGTGGCAGTTCAAGAACAATGTCCATGCTTAGTTCAATCTACGACCTCGTCAAAATAAATAGGGGCATTGCTTTCCCTTGTTTTGCTCAACACTTGGCCTTTTTGCACATACCATTGCTTTCGACAACTCAGTATACATCTCTTTATATTCTTGGCTAAAAGAATCAGCCATTCAATAGTTCACAAGTCCTCCTCTCCCTAAAGTATCTGGAGAGTCTTCCGTTATAGGCTTCCCTGATTAACAATTCCTGTAGGGAATAAGTCGGTACAATTTCCCCCCTTGGAATAGGTAGCCATCCTCCATATGATATTCATCTACTGTCCTCCTATCTATGCATTGTGAAATTATTGTTCTAGAGTATAGATCCTTAGAGTACTGTTCTTTGATATTTGCAAACCCAAATAGCCTGGTCTACAGATATGATAAAAGCGCATGTCTCCTCGAAAGAGAATCTGCAACTACGTTGCTCTTTCCCTGCTTGTACTTAATTACAAAATTAAATACCTTAAGGAATTTAACCCATCTCGCCTACTGCTTCGACAACTTATTTGACTTCGGAGGTACCTCAGCGATTTATGGTTAATATATATGATAAATTCTCTGAGCAATAAATAATGTTGCCATATTTGCATCGCCTAGATCAGTGCCAAAAGTCCCTTGTCATATACAGAGTAGTTCAGTTGCAGTCCTCAGAGCTTCTTACTATGGAAGGCAATTGGTTAGCCTTCTTGCATCAAGACAACGCTTATTCCAACGCTCAATGTATTGCATTCTAACTCAAATTTTTTTTCAAAGTTAGGTAGTACTAATATCAGGTCAAAGGTCAATCTTTCTTTATGTTGGCAAAACTCCTTTACTCCTTTTCTCCCCATCGGAAGTCAGTATTCTTTTTTTTTTTTTAGCTTGGTAAGCGGCATGGTGATCATATTGAAGTTCCTGATAAACCTTATATAAAACAAAGCTAGTCCATAGAAGCTTCTTATGTCGGCACAAGTAGCAGGAGTTGGCTACTCGACAATTGCTCGGATCTTTTCATCATTAACTCACAAGCCTCCTCCAATGACTACGTAGTTTAAGAATACTACTTCCTCTTGGCAAAAACAACATTTCATTAAATTACCTAATAGTCTCTCGTCATAGATGATATTCGGGATTGCTTTAAGATATTTACAGTAACTCGGCATGTTGGCACTGTATACTGGGATGTCATTAAAGTATATCATGACATACTTTCCTATGAGATGTCTCAGCACATGGTTCATAAGCCTCATGGAAGTGCTTGGGGCATTCGAAAAGCCTAAGGGCATGACCATTCACTCGTAAAGTCCATGTTGAGTCTTGAACATAGTCTTCCATTCGTCTCTTGGTCTCATGTGGATTTGATGGTCGCTAGATTTAAGATCAATCTTGCTGAAAATCTTAGCTCCACTCAATTTATCTAACATGTCTTTTAGCCTCGAGATCGGATATCTATGTTTGATCGTGATTTTGTTCATGGATCGGCTGTCAACATACATTTGCTAGGTTCCATCCTTCTTTGGCACTAGAAGTGTAGGCATAACACAAGGGCTGAGACTCTCTCTAGTAACTCATTGACTTAACGTTGGAGTTCAGAAGCCTACTCGGGATTCATTCGATAAGCTAGCTTATTTGGCAGTATAGTGCCTGGTACTAAGTCAATGCAATACTCTATGCCTTGAGTTGGGGGCAACCCCTCAGGTAATTGTTCTGGAAACAGGTTGGCATATTCTTCTAATAACTCCTTGATCTCCTAGGGTAACTCATCCCACTCCCTCATTTCCAACAGTCACCTAACCAACAAGAGGGCCAGCTCATTAGCATTGATGGCATCTTTGAGCTCGGTTTTACTCATCACCAGAGCCTTCTTTGATCCGTGAGTAAGTTTCATTTGCAACTTATTGACTTCTCTTGGCGGCATCTAGTTTAATGTAATCTCCCGATCATCCTTCTCAAACATGTATGTGTTCTTGTAGCCGTCATGGATGACCCTCCTATCAAATAACCATGGCCTACTTAGCAACACGTAGGAAGCACACATGGGTAATACGTCTCAGAGGATTTGGTTAGAGTAGTTCCCAATAGTGATTGGTAGTAGTATTTACTAAGCGACATTAGCAACACGTAGGAAGCACACATGGGTAATACGTCTCAGAGGATTTGGTTAGAGTAGTTCCCAATAGTGATTAACAGTAGTATTTGCTAAGCGACATGTAATGC
The DNA here is from genome assembly GCA_024138005.1 of Lumnitzera racemosa. Classification (NCBI taxonomy): domain Eukaryota; kingdom Viridiplantae; phylum Streptophyta; class Magnoliopsida; order Myrtales; family Combretaceae; genus Lumnitzera; species Lumnitzera racemosa. Next base: position 86,766,686 of record JAMXBC010000010.1, on the reverse strand, counting down.
CCCTTTCTTACTCAACTAGTGCAGTACGCAACAGTTGGCAACTTTAGTTTTGAGATAAGATTAGTCGATGCTACATTAGTATAGCTTCCACTATCCACGATGAGGGTACATACCTAATCATTCACCTTACAGGTTGTATGAAACAAATTTTCTCTTTACTCCTCCTCTTGTAACGGTTTCACGTTCATAGTGTGTCGGACAATCATGAGTAATTGGTCCAAGTCCTTGATAGACATATCCCCTTTAATCAGCTTTTTCTTGGCGTTTTCTTACTCGGTAGGGACCTCCTCTTCTTCGGCTTCCTTATCCGTGCTCTCTACTTCTAGTCTCTGGATGTCTCCCTTAATGACCATCGTCAATTAATTCAAGTACTAAGTAGCCATATGCCTGAACCCTTGACACTTGAAGCACTTGGTCTGGTTCGTCTTCCTGCCAGACCTTTACCCCTTCTCATAATTTTGGGTTGGCACTTCATCATCTATTCAGCCTTTCTGCTCGGCTCTTACATCAACCTTCCTTATTGGCTCGGTACTCGGTAGAGTCCAGTGACTTACCTGTTTAGGTCTATTAGTCAGCGTCATTACTCAACCCCTTCTTTGCCTCTGTACTCATTAGGCAATCCTAATAGCTTCATCCATTGTATCAAATCATTAGAGCTCTACAACATCTTGAATGCCTCCTCGCAACTTAGTTACGATCCTTGAGACTGTTTGAGCTGGTGGTTCCTCTACTTCGCAATGCATCATAAGCATTTGAAATTCTTGAATATATTCATCAATAGTTCGGCCTCCTTGTCTTAGCTCCTTAAGCCGAGTGAAAGTATCTTAGAGGTATGTTTCCGGTACTAATTTGTTTCTAAGCACTCTCTTCATCTTGAGCCAAGTGTTAATCTCTTGGTACTCCTCTCGTCTTCTCATAGCTTGAAAATTCTTCCACCACATGGTGGCATAGCCTGAGAATTTAATAGCCGTAGTTCTTACTTTCTCATAATCCTCATACTAATAATAATCAAACACATGCTCCACCTTCTCTTCCCATTTCAAATACTCATCAATATTCCTAGATCTATTAAAACTCAAAATTCGAAGCTTTACATGGTCGGATGCCTTAAAGACTCGTATATGCTCCTCTTCAAAATACTCTTCTTGATCTTCTTCAAAATACTCTTCTTCCTCCTCATCAAGCTCTCTTAGGTCTATCATTCACCATACTCATTCGCCAACTCATTCGCCAACTCCTTCACCTTGAACTAGTTGAGCTAGGTTTTGACCTCTAATAAGTTGAGCAGCTTGTAGAGTGTTTTGCGTGGTCTCAGTGGGTCGATAAGACATTACATGAATAGCTTGGATCAAATCTACCAAGAGGTTAGCCATTTCATTGAGCCTTTCATTGGTGCTTCTAGGAGTTCCCTAAGATTGATGCTTATGGTGGATAACTCCATTGTCATCACCAATACCAATATTCATATTTGGGTTTGTCATTTTTTCTTATAGATTTAGAATTCAAACAAATACTTTAGAAAGTAAACAGCTAATAACAAAGCAATAAAATGAAAATAATAACTGATTCTATTTCACATATGCAGAATAGAGTACAACAGAACTTCAAGAACTAACTACAGTTAATACAAAACCTCCACTTTGTAACTAAGATATTGAGAACCATGATCAAGAACAGACAAAGCCAGTCACTGGTTGGGTCCAAGCTTACAGAAAGCTTGAAAAGGATTAATAGGGAAAGGTACAAAAGGGAAGCAAAAATAACGAATGAAATAGTAAGCAAAAACCCACGAATAGCTCTAGAGGATATGACATGCCAATGGAACTTTCGAGGACTTATGGTACAATTCAATATGATGCATGAACTGGTCCAATGAGTTTACTTGCCAACTAACCTTGCTTAAGGGAAAGGATAAGAGTGTTGTCGAGAGTAAACAACAATGTTTACACAAGGAAGAAATTACTCAAAAGTGTATTGAAGATGATCTAATCATTTATAGCTACAAGTATAAGGGTATATATACACGTAAGTTAGTGCAAATTGCCCTAAAGGGAAAAGACAAAAAGAACATTTCCTAAGGAAGCAATGTACATGATACAAAAGGGTAAAAATGAATATATAAATAAAACAATCATTGGTGCTATAGACTTTACATATGATATTGTATACATGACAATGCTATATTAGCGAGGTTATTAGGAGATGTGGATAAAAAAGTACAGACAGATGGGCTTGTTTGAGTAGGGATGGCTTAGTCAGTTCGGATTCTTTATCATTTGTCTTCTTGGCAAGGATGATGCCGAATGATTGGTCGATCATCAACTCGGCATACCACAGAACAATGGATGGTCATATGACATGGCATTAAAGGTGACTCGACAAGGAAGTACTTGGCCTTAGAAAGGGTTAGTTAGAACAAAAGGATTTGTTGTGCTAACCCCTTTAGTCCTTGGGCTTGGCTGCGGGTTAAATGTCCGATAGCCTGATTCCCATTATTTACCCTTATTAACATGGGTTAAATTTAACAGAAGTCTAAAGAAGACTTGAAGGAATATATCAAATGTTTTAGAGAATGCTCACTCGATATACAAGATACTTGTGATGAAACAGAATTGATGAAGATTTATGTATAAGGAATGTTTATTGAGTATGTTGTGCAATTGGAGAACCTTTCCCTTACCCCTTTTTCCATATTAGTGGAAAACATACGAAGGAAAAATAAGTCAATAATACCATAAAGAGGTGAGAATGAAAGATTTAATAAGCATAAACCTTTAATGAATTTAGCCTAAGAGGAGAATGATAAAGGAACAAAGAAATCGAGAAGTAAGAAGCCTATTGGCATCATACTAACTTTCGCATACCTTTGCTCAATAGGAAAAGTTCAAGCACTACATGACCAACGGCTACATGATGAAAACATTAGAATCATGAAGGTTGAGTGCTTACTAACAATTGAAGAAAAAATGACCTTAAACTTTGTAGATTTTGAAGGAGTATAGATCACTTTACAAAAGATTGTTGAACTCTGAAGAATATTTAATGAATAACTTCGAAACAAAGAATTGATTATTGAAGACAACAATATTAGGAACAATCTCCTCTTGGCTCATAACACTCAAAATGGTGCTATAAGCATGATAAATGTGCAAAATTGGACATTTAGCCCTACTTAAAACACATATTCATACATGTAATTTACACTTTTTATGGTGAATTTTGCTTAGAAATGACATATCCACATTCTTGAGTTAATTGCATGAATAATGAGAAAAAGGATAAAAAAATTGATTTAATTGGTTTCCTTGTATACTCATGTTTTCTTCTTGATTTTATGCCTTTTAATGGTCATTTATTGGTTGCCAACCAACTTTAGCCCCAAACATTGTGTCTTATAGTAGTTGTTAAATGAGTCGCAAATAGGGAAGGGCCATAGTCTTTAGCCTAACCTTAATGAAAAAGAAAATATTGTAAAGGTATGCCATTAGGAGAGCATACTTGATACATACAAGGAGTGAATAGGTATTGGGTTTGAAATAGATACCTACTTCAAGAAAGCGATGCACTTATGAGCTAGTTACTTGTGCTTCATTTACATTATTATGACTTTCAATGTCACTTGTTGTGATATTTGTCAGGGGCTATAAATGGTCCTTTCATTACTTATGAATAAAAAGAGTAGAAACTTTTATCTTTTTTGATTTTAGAGTACCTTTGATGTGAATAGTGAAATTTCATTTGCTAAATAAACATTGTTGATAGCTAGATTTTTCCTTGAACGTGTTATTCGGTAACTTAGTTGTCGAGAGGCTAATTGATGTTATTTTTGGTTAAGGCCAACGAGGACTTAGTCCATTTGATGGGCCTTAAAGCTTAGCTTACTTATCAATTTGGTTTGAATTTGGAAAGTGGCTTAGACAATGATGAATTTGCATAATCTCATTATATAATCACTTACTACTCCCATCTTTTAAGCATGTGTTTAACTATGAGATCACCATGTGGTCTATAAACAATGATTATTTGCTATTACAAACACTCGATATTTGCCTATAAACAAGGGAAAGAAAGCATTATAAGAACTCTCTCTCCTATGCCCTTTAATACACTACTTACTTATTTACCTACCTTTCTACCAACACAATCTCTTAGGCATCAGAGTGGTTACACTAGAATAGCCTCGGCATCACTTTAGTCTTTTGTTTATGCTTTTGTAGGATCAAAGCTCTATACCAAAATCACTCGACAGTAGACATGTCTTAGTTGATTGTGGCTCTAAATGGTTCAGATGGCTTAAGGACATATTAACTACATGACATTGATTTTTGTTTCCTAAATATGACTTTTGTGAGTTGTCAAACTGAACTTTAAGTCGCTTGATCAGCTAGACTTTTATGCTAATAGATGTTTAGAATGTAAATTAACTTTATGGTTTCAAAACTCAAATTGATTAACATGTTTTTCACTTCATTTCAAATCAAACATAGTTAAGGAATCAAGTTAATCCAGTTAACCCTCACATAATAGGACCGGGGAGTTCATTTAGAAAGAATAGCTTGAGCAACTTTATGATAGCCCGACCACCTTGTTGACTAAGTTGGGGAGTTGAAATTGAAAGCTTCAAGTGAGTTGTGAAATGGAGACCCACTAATCAATACATAACATAACATTGCAATTTTTTACAACAAAAATGGAGTTTTTGCATGTTTAAGCTGTAATTTTAATTTAAGAGTTAAAGATTCAACTGAACATGCAAATAAACCCATAGCACATAACGAATCTAAACTAAGGACTAGCAGATGGTAGTACATGGCCTGTGTAATAAATCCGATGAGCTTTACATGTCCAATTTAACATGAAAAAATACCTAAGCTTCCCTTGATATCAAAGTAGCTCCATGCGTTGAAGATGAAATTTATGCTCTCTATGACAAAATGAAGTACTCCAAGAGACCAAAACTTGATCTCCATTCTTTACATAAACCCATGAGCTATAATTTTTGGTAGTAATTTATATTGGAACTTTACGAACAAAGCTAAGTTGCTCGTTTACTTTTCTTGAATGCCTTATAAATGCTCTCAGTGAATTGACCTGAGTTCCCCCATTACAGAAACAAAATGGCGTTCTCTAAGCTCTAACAAGCAAGACTAAGTGCCCACATGGTGCTCTACAAATTCTAAATGTGCAACAGTAGCTAGATGTAATTAGAAATGAGCCAAAATAGCAATACATGACCAAGCCCCTTATTACGGCCCGAAGTCACAGAGTCGCAATAGTTTTGCCGTGTAAACCATTCTATGATAGTAACTGATCTCATAGTACCTATCATAGGCATGATCTACACAAGGCATTGACGACTTCTCGCTTTGAAGTAAATAGTCCAATTAAGACTTGAGTTAAAGTTATAGTAATTATCAAGAACTTTAAGTCAACATATATATTTACATGTACATTCCACAGAACTTCCCAAGAATTTCTACATCAATGCAGCAATCAGCTAATTTACATATCAACTATCATTCTTCAGTTACTAAAGAGACTCTAGATATACATTAACCATTAGGCGAATTAATCCTCATAGCCCAAGCTTCAAAAGAACTAACCTCTAGATAGTTGTAAGGCGGCATATTACTTGGAGTATTCATAATTCAGGACCTGCAAAAGGATCTATACGAGTATAACAACTCTAGCTCAGTAAGTTGAATTGGAGATTCGTGAATGTATACAAACACAAACAAGATTATCAAGCAATTATTTTCATGTAATGCAACAAGCAAGTGTCATTACACAACATAGTTTGGTCTGTTGTGAAATCAGAGAAATTTCACCCGCTCTAATCTGGGTTGAGGAGTTTTCATGTTATGTAATGGCTCACAACCAAACCTAGGTTTGTGCAATGGAGACATTGCTCCTACTAAGACTATCTTTCGAACCAATGCCCTCATCCTTACCGCGACCTCCTCTCCTGTTACTTAGTTCTGTTAAGGATGAGGAAAAGACCAATTTGCTATTTAGCGCTATCTTTATCGAAGGTGTTGGTGTTTGGTTGGAGAATCCTAATGATCCCCTAAAAGGTTGCAATGCATGACAATTTAGGGCATTAGAGTCAAATAAGATTAAATTCCATTTAGGCTGTTTAGACAATTTCACACCAATCCAATCATATTATACAATCAATCACAACACAAATTTTAACATGAATTCAGATACTCGAACACGTACATAAACTACTTATAATCACAATCATATATAATCCTAGGTTTCCGAGTACCATAAAATAGTACTCCAATACGATAAAGTAATAACCCAACTTACTTGTAATTCTTGGTTGCCTAATCACTTAATTGCAAGTCGGTTCATCTTTAGGTATCCTATAATACAAATACGTCTTTTTAGTACTTATACTTTGATGATACATATTCTAAGTTATAATTTAACTTACTTCTTTATATATACCTATTATTTACTAATGATTCATTCTACCTTAGTTTGAGGTTCGATTTCTAAATTAGATTCCAATTTTGATTCTATATTGTCTCTAACTACGAGGAATCCTAAATATGCTCAAATCCTAATGTGTAATTAATCACATTAAGCTCGAGTATTCTAATATCATATTGGGTTTTAATTTAGTATTTAACCTATTCGGTACACTCTAATCTTAATTGAAGTATCGGATTTACTCCCGATGTGAGGAAATCTTATATTTTTTATACAATTACCTAAAATTAAATTTGGTTTCAGATTTATTATGTACTAATTATTATTATTATATTATCCAAATAAACCTAATTTTTCATATTTATTAAATTTCCAATTCTATATATTCCTAATTTCCTATAATTACCACATAATTCCTATATTAATTACACTTAATACTCCAAGACTAAGATTAGGTTTCCATATCAGAGATTAACATCCTTGACCATCTAATTACCATTTAAATCAGTAATTAATCACTTAATTACCCAATTGACTCAAAATTACCCAATTTTTTTTATCATTTTAGGGCTAAAAAATTACTTAAAAATTTTGAAAATTTATTTAAAAAAATGGCTTCATAGCATTGTTCTATATCGCTTAAACATTCTATAGAAAAAATTTGAGCTCTAAACTATACTCTTAAGCCTATTTATTTCTACTTCTAATCATGCTTGGTTTTGCTTAATTTCTTAATAACCCTATATTTACAGACGTGATTAAACTTAATCACTATTTCCCCTTAAATCTACATACAAACCTCATAATAATAAATTTCATAACTTTCTGGGCAAAATAAATAATTTTAAGAAATTTTACAAAATCAGAGAAGAAGTAGGACTTACCTAGTTCGATGGCTTTTTGGCCTTTAACACCAGTTCAAGTGTGTCAGCCAGTTTAGGCGGTGGGTTTGCAGTAGGGTGGTGGTGGTGGTGGTGTGTGGGTTCGGTCTTCTTGCTCCCTCTACACAGATTTGGGGAAATTTTCTAAAACCTTAATTTTTTTCTCCAAATTTCAGTGCTCTCAATTTTTTTAAGCTTTTAACTATCCAAACGAGTTCTATAATTTTTCTTGCTATTTATAGAGCTTTTTAGTAATTATTATGTATTAATTAGACAAGATAATGCTTAAATCTCTTCCAATTTACCTTTTGTGTTGCTTGCTTTTTATTGGTTAATTTTTCTTTTTTAATTCCTGCCCTGCCATGACCAAATCTAGGTCACTCCCTATTCCTCTGATTTTTCCTTAATTATTTTATAATTTTCTTTAATTATTTTATAAGTTTCTAGCTAATTTCAGGCATTTTAGGTAGTTTTACGTATTTTTATCTACACATAAATACCTGTGGGGTACAAGTAAACATTTCTAATTACTATTTAGGTCATTTTATGATTTTTAGTATACATATAATCTATCTCTAGTGATTTATTAGTTATTAGATTACACTTTTCGCTTTTTTGATAATTAATAAGTATTATACTTAAAATTTGAAAATTTTATAGTCTCTTATTTTATTACTTATTTTCTTAAATTCAAGTTTATGGGGTCATTTTTACTAATATTTCTAACTATAGTTTATAATTTCAGTTTGATCGGATTCTTTAATTAATCGCCCTAAACTTTATGTACAAAGTTCGATCCTACGATTACTTGGCTTAACTTTAAGGCTTGCACCCCTTCCAGTTGAGCATATCACAAGCTTAAAGAATTGAAACAAAGAGCTCCATTCACTTTATAGTAGCAAAAAGTTACTCTTTAAGGACTAGGATAGAACAACACAAGATCCAAAATCTGTGGCACCTAACTAAGCATATCTAGTCAAAGATGACAGCAACTCCTTAAATTGTTTAAGAGAAGATCGAGTTGACAACGAATAGCTCTATATACGATAGGGGACATCAATTTGTGTTAATTAAGTGAAGAAACAAAATTAGCAATTCATTTGGATCAAAAAGCCAAAAGCAACCCATCATATGATGACTTTGGATAACAAAATGGATGAATAGAGCACTTAAGCTTCTCTTGATAACCAAGCAGCATATGTAGACCCAAAAGCACAATTTAACCATAAAAATTGCAAATCATGTGGAGCTTCATTAAAGAAATTCTTAGAGACGCATATCACAACTACTTCAACATGGTTTGGCATTGGTTGGAAGAATCATAACATAAGTAAACATAGAGGCTTACATTGAATGATCAAGAGCTCCATGAAGGACATGGCTAAGCCTAGAGCTTTAGCACACATGAGTAATGAGCTGCTCTTGATGATTGAGCAATAGTTAGATATAACCAAGCCGAGAGCAGAGTAGACTAACAACAGCTCTACTCACTATCCTAAATATGATAGAAACTACCAACAATTCTTGCACATACCAAGCAACCTTATCTCTTCTTGAGCAAAGATCGACTAATAACTAAAACTTAACAAGACTCAAACGACAACTGCTTCGAGCTCTTCTCATATCAGTAAATCAAATTAGTAGCCTCCTTAGTGCTCAACACTCTAAGTAATAAATAACAACACACATATTAATGTGTAGCAAACCAAGTGAGAGTACCAACAAAGCACTACGTAAGTGACCAACTTGAGTGCCTTCATTGTAGAAAAGAGTATCTCTAAGTGCCAATGATTTAAGCTATAAATGGTGCTCCAAACAGCTGAATTGAGCTGCTATCTTAATAGGAATCAGAGCACTGAACCTCTGACTTAAGCTTAAGGGCTTGAGAGTATGGCCAAACGAGTTCTCCCATGCTAACCTGCACCTAAGTTTAAGCTGCTTCAATCTATGAGTTTGTTACCTTGTTTGAGCTGAGCCTTCTTATGCTTATCAATAGTCATTAACTGCCAACCTTAGATACACTCAGACAACAGATCGACTAGCTCGATCACTAGATCGGTAGACTTAAATATGAACTACTTTGAGTATGTTTGAGCTGAACTCACCTACATTAAGCATGTTCGAGTTGAACCCTCTTATGCTTATTAATAGTCATTAACTACCAACCTGAGATACATTTAGACAATAGCTCAGCCCGTTTAATTACTAATTTAGCCAAACTAAATATGAATTACTTGGAGCATATTCAAGCTGAACCCTTAGTCCTGTTCAGTACCTCTGTTCGGTAATCGCCAGCCTAACCTTACAATTTTCTATTTTTGCTAGAAATTCACCCACCAATTGATAGCTATTTGTATAAGTAATCATATGATAGAATTCCTTGTACAAGATGGATGCTTTTCTTGATTTTCTCTTTATGCCCTTCTCCATTCATTGTACATTACTTATTTAGGACTTTACCCCTTTTAGTCATTTTCATTTATAATTGTTGCCCTAATATTTCAAGTATAAATACCCATTGAAAATGTAGTTGCAACATCTTATAGATGAGATAATGAATATACTACATTATCTCTTTCTATGAGCAATCCTCTTTACTTATTCACTCTTATCTTAATTCTTAAATAAGGCTACGTGGCGAGTATCCTCATTAGAACAGCTTGCTCGTTATATTAAGTTAAGTAGTAAGTCCCTAATAGTTCTTAGGTGCATTATATCCTTAGAGCGGATTGTGGTATTGCTTGTTTGATTCTATGTCATCGTGTAACTCCACCCTAGCTTTTCAAGCTTTCAATGAGCTTAGACCTACCCGCTCATGACTAGCCTTATCAGTCCTTTGCTCTATTCGTCTCATCTTGGTGTCAAAGTAGAGGTTCACTTAGGTAAGTTATGTTTGAGCTTTCTTATGGCTAGTATTTGTTGTGGTAGTGTGTTATAGTTGTGTAAAGGTTAATTGTAAGTGTTTGAGTAAGTAAGAAGGCATAGTAGTTTGCTTTCATCGTATACTATGTTTTGCCTTATTTCTAACATACGAAAATAGAGCAAGTTTCAATTGGACTTGTTGTTCTTTAGAAGTAGTTGTCGTATTGACAATTAGCTTGAACTTTCGTGTAGAGAAGAGTGTATGTGAGTTATTTGGCTTAAGAGGGCAGTACGTATTGTTTTGTGGATTTTGAGTTTGTTTACTAAGTTTTATCGAGAGTATGATGGATTTAAGTGTTAATGTTGGTGTTAGAGATAACGATAGCAGTATTGTCTACTAAGGATGATAGCCCTATAACACCCTTAGATGTACAAATGAGTGAATTGATGAAGTGGCTAATCTTATAGCTGATCTGACTAGAGATATTCATCCATTGGCTTTTTGACCTACCGAAGCCATGCAAAATACTTCCTAAGTCATACGACCTGTAAGAGGACAAATCTTGACTCAACAAGCTTGAGGTAGAGGAGTAGGAGGACAAGTATGGAGGAGAATTGACTTAGGTAAGGAAGATGATGAGGATAAAGAACAAGGTTATATTGAGGAGGAAGAGTGAGCTCGAGCACCTCGAGTTGAAGACTATGTAAAGCTTCAGATTTGAGCTTCAGTGGTTCTGGTAATGCAAATGATTATTTGAAGTGGGAGGAGAAGGTTGAATGTATTTTTTATTATTATCAATATGAAGATCGCGAGAAAGTGAAGATTACTATTGTAGATTCTCAAGTTATGCCTTGATGTGGTAGAAGAACTTCCAAATTATAAGAAGATGAAAACGATATAGGGAAGTAAACACTTGGCTTGAGATGAAGAGGATACTTAGGAATAGATTTGTGCTGGATAAATATCTATAAGATACTTTTGCTAGGCTTTAAGAGCTAAGGCAAGGAAGTTGAACTGTTGATGAATATATTAAGGAGTTTCAAATGCTTATGATTTGATGCGAAGTTGATGAACCATTAGCCTAAACAGTATCCAGGTTTCTTACTAGATTGAGAAGCAACATTTGAGATATCGTAGAACTCTAATATTTTATTGCATCGGACGAGGCTATAAGAATAGCCTAATAAGTGGAAAGGCAAAGGAATAGGTAAGGTTGAGCTGACCTCTAATAAGCCAACCAACCTAGTCAAGTTGACCCTCTTAGGGGAGTTACTAAGCTCAACAAAGTACAGACTTGAGTAGAAGATTAGATGTAAGAGCTAAATAGAAAAGTTGACTAACTGAAGGTGAAGTGCCACCGAGAACTTATGAGAAGAGATAAGGATCTACGAGGAAGATGAGTTAAATCAAGTGTTTTAAATGTCAAGGCTTTGGACACATGGCTGCCTAATGTCTGAAAAGAAGAATTATGATTATCAAAAGAGATGTTTTGAAACTTAACGTAGATATTACTGATGAAGAGCCTAAGGAGGAGGTTGCTTTTAAGAAAGATTCCACCCAGGAGGATAAGCTTGTTGAAGAGGATGTGTTTGTTGAAGATTTAGACAAACTAACTTTGGTTGTTTGACATGCGATGAGTATAGAACCCTTTATTGAGGAGGAGTAGAGAGAGAATCTTTTCCACATCATATGCAAGGTGAATAAGCAAGTGTATACATTCATAGTAGATAGTGGAAGTTGCATAAACATAGCATCTGTTAACCTGGTTAAGAAGCTTAAGTTGCTGATCATATCACATTTGAGGCCTTATAAACTACACTGGCTAAACAAGAAGGGAGCATTGCATGTCACTTAGCAAGTGTTGTTCTCTATTGGAAACTATTCTAATGAAATTCTTTGTAACGTGCCACCCATGCGTACGTCTCATGTGTTGCTAGGCTAACCTTAGCTTTTTGACTAGAGGGTTATGTATGATTAGTTTAGGAATACGTATGTGTTTGAGAGGGAAGAGAGGAAAATTACCCTAAGCCCTATGACTCGAGTTAAGTGAGTAAATTATAAGCCAAATTAGCTTGAGGATCGAAGAAGGCTCTATATTGAGTGGAGCTGAATTTTGAGTAGCCATCAAATATGACTTGTTGACTTTCCTATTGGTCAAGAGGATATTGGAATTGAAGGAGCAAGCGAAGTTGCTAAAGGAGATCGAGAAGTTGCTTAATGAATATTCCAACCTGTTTCTCAAGTAGTTACTTGAGTGATTACCCCCATTTTGAGGTATTAAGCATTGCATTAACTTGGTACCTAGCATTGCACAACCTAATAAGCCTACTTATGGAATGAATCCTAAGTAAGTTGTAGAGCTCTAAAGGCAAGTCAATAAGCCATTAGAGAAGTGATATGTAAGAGAGAGTCTTATCTCCTATACTGTGCTTGCATTGCTTATGCTGAAGAAGGATGGCACTTGATGTATGTATGTAGACAATAGGGCTATCAATAAGATTACGATTAAGTACATATGCCCCATTTTGAGGCTAGATGATATTTTAGACAAAATGAGTGCTGCGAGAGTATTTAGTAAGATTGACATAATGTTAGGTTACCACCAGATTCAAATGAGACAAGGGGATGAATGGAAAACTTCTTTTAAGACTCAACATGACTTGTATGAGTGGATGGTCATGCCATTTAAGTTATCAAACACCCAAAGCACTTTTATGAGATTGATGAACCACATGCTGAGAGACTTGATCAGGAAGTTTGTCGTTGTCTATTTTGATGACATCCTTATTTATTGTACCGACTTGGAAAGTCATGTTGACTACCTTCGATGAAGAAGTGCTGTTTTTGTCAGGAAGTGATGATCTTCCTAAGCTATGTAGTTAGTAGAGGAGGGTTAAGAGTCGATGAAGAAAAGTTTAAGCCATTGTTAAGTAGTTGACCCCAACTTCATGTGTAGAGGTGAGGAGTTTCCATAGATTAACATCATTCTATGGGTGCTTTATCCAAGGACTTAGTACTATAGTAATACCTTTGACTAAGTTAACAAAGAAGAATGTAGAGTTCAAGTGGGGAGAAAAAGAAGAGAGGAGTTTTGTCCAGGTGAAAGCGAGGTTGACCTTTGCCCCCATCTTAGCCCTACTAGACTTTGACAAAGTTTCTAAGCTTGAATGCAACGCATTAGGTGTCAGCATTGGAGTTGTGCTAATGTAATAGGGCTAACCTATTTCTTTTCATAGTAAGAAGCTTAAAGGAGCACAAATAAGCTATTTTGTATATGACAAAGAACTTTTTGCCTTAATTTGAGCTCTTGTTTATGGCAACATTATCTTTTACCAAAAAAAATTGTCATATACATGGATTATGAGTCTTTGATGTACCTATGGAGCCAATTAAAACTTTCTAAATGCCAAGCTCGATGGATTAAATTTGTAGAAGGATTTAATTTCATCATCAAATATAACCAAGGAAAGAATAATGAAGTTACCAATGCTTTGTCAAGAAGACATGTTTTTCTCACTAAGTTGTAGACCAGACTGTTAGGGTTTGTAAGCATTAAAGAACAATATCAACATGATTCTTACTTTGGTCTGATATATAAATGCCGTGAAGAGGAGAGAACAATTGATGAAAACCATGTAGAACATGGTTATCTATTTTGATTTAGTAAATTGTATGTGTCGAGTTATTCGGTTAAGGAGTCGTTAATGAGAGAAGCCCATAGTGGAGGACTCTTTGGGCATTTTGGAGAATGAAGGACATATGAAGTATTGAAGGATAGGTTCTTTTGGCCTAAAATGAAACATAATGTACATCATGTGATTAAGGGATGCACCATTTGTAAGAAAGTAAAAAGTTAAGATGAACAAAGAAAGGTTATGCCTTTACCTATTTTGACTACACCATAGGCTGACTTAAGTATGGACTTTGTCTTCAGATTATCTTGAATTGCCCGAAGCAAAGAATTTGTAATGGTTGTCATGGATAGGTCAACATAATGGTACATTTTGTGCCTTGTACCAAAACTAACGATGCTTCAACTATTGTTTCTTTGTTTTTGTAGAAAATAGTTTACTTGCATTGAGTACCAAGGAGTGTGGTGTTAGATAGAGACCTAAAATAGTTCAGCTATTTCTGGAGAACTCTTTGGCATTGGATAGGAAACAAACTATTGTTTAGCAACTCTTGCCATCCCCAAACCAATGGCTAGACAAAGGTTGTCAACCATACCTTAGGATCACTACTTTGAGCTGCAGTGGGAAATAACTTAGTTGATTGGGATGTCTACTTACTTGTAGAAGAGTTTGCTTACAATAGAATCATACATGCCACCATTGGACATATCCCATTTGAAGTCATCTACGATTTTAACCCTAAGCTGCCCTTTGATTACACCCTAATGCCTTCGATTGATGAAGAAGATCTAGAAGCAAGAACTAGAGCTTAATGCCTTGAGTAGATCTACCAATAAGTTACCCAACACATTGATTAGGTTGCTAAGAAGCTAAAAGAGAAAGGAAAAGGGAGAAATACTAAGTAGTTTTAGCTTAGAGATCAAGTATGGCCACACTTGAGCAAAGAGAGATTCCTTAATAAGAAGAAGAACAAGTTGTCTGTTAGAGCCAAAGGACGATTTGGGGTACTTTAGAAGATAAACGACAATGCATACCACCCAGAACTACCAAAAGACTTTGTAGTGTTTGATGTATTTAATGTTGTTGACCTTAGCTCTTACTAACTCAAGGATGGCTTAGATGATGACTAGCCAAATTTGATCCCAAATCACAATTAACTCGATGGGCATGATGGGAATTAGAGCACCAGACCTTCGACCTTAGCTTAAGCTCAAGGGCTTGACAGTATGGCTAAGCGAGTTCTCCTATGTCGACTTGCACTTAATGAGTTTGAGCTGCTTCAATCCATGAGTTTGTTGCCTTATTCAAGCTGAACCTTCTTATGCTTATCGATAGTCATTAACTGTTGACCTGAGATACACTCGAACAATAGCTCGGCCGGTTCGATCACTAGCTCAATTGACCTAAATGTGAACTACTCTAAGCATGTTCGAGCTAAACTTACCTCAAAAGAGCCCCTAGTCTTGCTTAGTAGTTACCAGCTTGATTGTATGGTTTGTCTATTTTAGTTAGAAATTCACCTACCAACTGATAGCTATGTGTCCAAGCAATCATATGATAGAATCCGTCGTACAAGATGAATGCTTTTATTGATTTTCTCTTTATGCCCTTTTTTATTCATCGTATATTACTTATCTAGGATTTTACCCCTTTTAGTCATTTCCATTTATAGTTGTTGCCCTAATATTTTTGGCATAAATGCACATTGAAAATGTAGCCGCAACATTTTATGGATGAGATATTGAATATACTACATTGTCTCTTTCCATGAGCATTTCTCTTTGCTTACTTCACTCTTATCCTAATCCTTAAGCAAGATTAGGTAGCAAGTACTCTCATTAGACCAACTCATTCATCATATCAAGTTGAGCTATGAGTCTTCGATAGTTTCCAAGTACGTCATATCCTTGGAGCATATCGTGGTTTTGCTTGTTTGATTCTTTATTACTGTGTAACTCCACCTAGCTTTTTAAGCTTTTGATGAGCTTAGACCTAACCCCTCATGACCAGCCTTGTTAGTCCTTGGTCTGGTTCATATCATATCCATTGCACACCAAGCTATACATTTATTCTTCTTAAATGCCTAAATTATTTTTCTATCTTATAATTCATTGTAGAAGCCTTGTCTTATCTTATTTTAAATGTTTACATCAACTCGTCACTTTCTTTTGGTCTATTTGATGGGTTATATGGGCATTAATTATGAGAGTTTGCAATTGAGAAACCAAAAATATCAGTAAGCAACAACTCTAAGCATAAGATTAAGATACATTTCCAACATTTATGTTGACTTGAGTTACGACTACTGATCCCGATCCTCTCCTTAAACTGAAGACCAAAAGCTTCGACTGATTCAAGCAAAAAGATCAACAATCATCCATGACTCTATAAAGATAAGAGAAATAGAAGTATCTTTAGCTTAAGCTCACATAGATAGAGGTGATGGACTTGAAATTAAAGAAAATGGAGATAATAATGCCATCTTCTATTTTTTGAAGAGTTCTAATGTTACGAGTTTCTTTGATTTACTTAGATTTGATGAGGATGCACAATTCAAGGCAACGACCGCACTCAGAAGGATTGCCCAAGGTCAATATGATAGATGTTATGTATGATAGTATGCCTTATAGAGGGATTGGTCTTAATGAATGATAGTGTAATTACGTTTACTAGTGATGACATGTGCAAAAAAAAAAAAAAAAAAAATCCTAATCACAATCTCCCTTTATATATGGAATATGTACTTAATAGTTGTCTTGTCAGGTGGACATTGATTGACAATGAATCTCACAAACATTATGCTAATGTCTACTTTTAATACTATGAAGATAGATATTTGGCATTCATTAAAATAACCTATCATGCTAAATAGCTTCTATGATTCTTTGATGAAGATAACATAATGTGTTAAAGTATACTTCAATGTTAGATTTATCCATAACTCTACATGGTTTCATATGATTGATGTGCCTGTATCTAACCACCTCCTTAAAGGAAGGATATCGCTACACGATCATAACATGATATCCTCAACATGGCATCAGTTTATGAAAGATCACTACAGTAGCAAGGATATCTTCATTCTAATGATAAGCAATCCTTTTGCATGTAATGAGTTTTGCTTTACTAAACCAACCTTGAATGAGCATGTAAATAAAGGAGTGATGACCATGGGTAACCCTTTAAGCCATCAAACCCAAAAGGAACTAGCTCAGATATGAGCATTCAAGAGGAAAAGGATACTCACTTCTTGTAGGGGCACAAAGAAATGCAAGAGAACTAATAATATTGTGAAAATGGGGAGAACTACATAAATTAAAAAATATGGAAACTACTAACAAGAGAAGACAACCTTCTTGGTTCTCTCTCCTCTCTTTCCTCTTCATAAGTAAGTGAAGCAATAATTGTCTCTTATTAATGAAAGAAGTTTCCTTTTTTTTTTTTTTATCATCAATACTGTCTTATGAATATGTGATGGCGTTTATTTATCTTTAGTCTATTACTATTGTTGTTGCAAAATAAGAGACTAGTTTCCTTACCACGTGATAACATTCATATAATATATATTTTGGGGTAGTTATGTATAGATTTCTTATATAAATTGTGTTAATTATAAAGCATTTGAGCTTATTTGCTTATTATTTCATTTGTAGGTGTTTTAGAATCTTTTAATAAAATTTTTGTATATTCTTGTGAAGTTTTGGAGCTTTTACAAGGAAGTGTATTGACTAAGCCATTTGAGAAAAGGAATTTCAATCAAGAATTAAAGACTAGAAAAGAACATGTACAAGACCACGGTTATGTTCCTTGGCAGTGTACATCTTGTAAAAGAATTTCATTGAAGAAAATAAAAATTGCACGTGAAGAAGTATATGCTTAGAGATCATTACCATGTTTTAGGACATGTACATACCATTGTGAATCTTCTATTTTTGGAAAGATATGAAGTCTAAGTGACATGCTTCTATATATCTTTTATTTGGAGAGAAGAAATATTATAGATATGTAAAAGATATTTTGGAGATACATTGAAGATATATTTTAAGATTCCTTTATACTGTAAAGCCTTATAAGCTTCGTAGTTAGAAAATAGAGGAGGATAGACAACCCATAGACAGTTTATGGAATAGACTGCTCCTCTTCCTTTTCTTTCTTTGTTTATTTTTCTTAATGTTTTAATTTAGTTTTAGTATTCAATTATTGTAAACCCTAGTTTTCTATGTAATTAATTTTCTTTTATTATTAATCTATGATTTCTTGTTGCTGAGATACGATTTCATTTCTTTATATTCTCTTTAATTCAATATAGTTGGCTATTAAATTATTGTTTAAATCAACTATAGAGTTCACGAAATCCTATAATAGATGGAATAAGTAAATGGATAGGCTAAGTGATTAGGTATTCAATTTCTCCAGATTAGGGCTACCTAATAGAGAGATTCAAAATCTTAATGTGATCTTGAGATACTTTATTGTAAAAGCGATTTCGCTAAGGTATTCTTAAGGTTAGGATTTAGTTAGAGATGACAAGTTTGGTTAATTCATATCAGGAATCTCTATGGTTCAATAAACAAGGATGAGATAGATAAATTGTAAAACTACTCTAGGGGGATCAGTAATTGGTTACTAAATTTTTGTGCTCATAGTTACTTTTAATTAATTTGTATTTTGTTCTTTGTTCTTTGTTTTATTTTAATTAGAATAATTTATTTATTTCTCTTTAATTAACTAAATTTGTTTGTTAGGTTACATATTAGGAAATGGGTAAATACTAGTATTCACATTTATAGGTAGTATCTAAGGGATTTATACTTAGACCTAAATCCGTTTTATTACATTATAACTTGATAGGTACACTTATCTTCTATCAAGTTTTTGGTACCATTGTTAGGGACTACGGTTATAATATTAGGAATATCCTAGATCTAGTATTCTAACAACTCTTAGAATTTAAAAAAAAAAATCGAAAAAATGGGAAAAAAAATTCTTTTTGTTTGCATCATATGTTTCTTGATTTTGCATCTTAGCTTATTTTTTTCCTTGCATTAATAGATTTTATTTTATTATATTTGAATTTTGGGGTTGGGATTTTTGTAGAATATTGATTTGAAGATATTGGTTGTCACCATTTAGATGAAGTACTATATTTGCTTATAACTTAAAGAAACCATAAAAAATCTTTATCTTAATAATTATGGGGAAGTTATTTGAGAAATCATAAAAGAACACTTAGCAAAATGTTCTTGTACTCTTAACCAATTAGTCTATACCCCAACCACCATGCCATATCCACTACATGCACAAATAAATGTGCAACTAAGGGATAAAACTATAGTGGAGTTGGCGAATGAGTACGGGGAAAGTTATGGTACTTTTGATCCTAGCAGTTTTTCCCTTTTACCATATTCTACTTTATAAAACACCTTCAATTGTCTTGCAAAGAATAATTATTTTGGATATATGGAAGGATTTTTTTGAAAAAGAAAGGGATTGAGTTAGTGGTATAATGAGAAAAGGGGTTAGAATTTAGGGAGGATCTTGATAGCTGCATCATGTTGAATATGGAGGGACAAATGTTAGAAGAGAAAGTTGATATGGTTTGCAGTCCTCTCATTTTAGAAGAGCTTCCTATAAAAATTAAAGAAAGTGTAGATGTCTTAACCTTATAAGAGAATGTTAGAGAGGCTGAGTTATAACTGGATTTTGATGTTGTGACAATGTAATCAAGCTACGAAATTTAGTCATTTGACTTAAGTGCTGACAACATTGCATGAAGAGATTGAAGGGTAAAGATAGGGGAATAGCTGTCCTTGGAAGTGTCAATTGACTCAATTCTTAGAGAAGGTTAAGTAGTAAAAGTGGTGTTGTTAAGGAAAGGGATAAGGGTCGAAAGTGGGTTCTATTTGCATGAAGAGGTTATGATGTTGGGGGGTTTGAATTGTGTTCTGGTGTCTATTAATATTGATGCACCTAACTTGCTCAATGAAAGCCTCATAGAAGCTTAGATTTATTGAATACTACGATTGGTACTTAAATTAGCAATAAAGATTTGCAAGAGAAGATGGGTTGATAATGAATGCAAAGTTCATATTCGAGTTTATGGAAAGGAAGGATGAGGCTTTAAGGAGTTTTGTTGATAGTCGGGTTTTTTTCACTTATCCATTAGATTGTTGCTAAGCCGAGTTATCTATATTCTCGACTAATGACCAGTAACATAGATTAGTGTCTAATTTGAATTCAAGAGAAGTGGCGTGAACAATTATCACTTGGTACGGTTATATTACATAACTGTCCACTCCCCTAAATTTTAGGAATGTGTCCGATCAAGAGGCCTTTACGTGTCTTGATAATCATTCCGATACCTGCTACTTTAGTCATGACATTCGCCTATAAATACGGGAAAGAAACTTTGTAAGGCACATTCAATAACTCTTTACTACTCTTAACTTTCCCTACATTTATTTTACTAATTTAGGCATCAGAGTGACCGCATCGAACTGGCTTTAGTACCGAGATTTTTTGCATTCTATGTAGGATAAAGTTCAAATACAAAACCTACTAACAACATTTGGCCTTGTCTATTTTTTCTCAAATACACCTATATGGTGAAAACTAGAATGACTAAAGGTATAGGTGCTAGGACTTCCTCCCATCACCTTGAAGGGGGGAGTAGGCATACTGATGAGTAATGTTTGGTTAAGTTGGAGCAACTTTGCCTCGACTTGGCCAAAGAAAATTAAGAACTAAACAAAAAACATAAAGAGATCTTTAATCTCCTTTGTAATAGTGTTAACCCAAATCAAAACAAACAGTACGGTGATCATGATGTCGAGAATAGCAACAACTCAATCTATTCACCTGAATTGCTGAAAAAGCAAGCCAAAGTTATGGTGGGACCATAAGTTCTTGTAATTAAAAAAGTTGACAAAGGCAAGCAATCATGGCAAGTGCACTATGCTGGACCCTCACATGTTCGTACCCTTGTTGAGTTGAGTAAGCAGTTTCAAATTAAGAAGAGCCACTTCATTCTTGAGATCATAGAAGAGGTCATACCATTGTATATTAAGTTACTGTAATTTGAGACTTAGGTGGAATGAAAGATCCTAAAGATCATTTATAGTACTACCAAACCTTGGCTAAGTTGCACGGCTTGAGTGATGCCATAGCTTGCTAAGCTTTTCCCTAGACATTCAGGAATGCGGTAAGTACATGGTTAAAACACTTGAAGTCGAACACTATTTCATGTTTTGAAGAACTAGCGGAAGTTTTCCTTCAACACTTCCTTACTAGTAAGATTCCTATTAAGGAATCTTTAGTCCTTAACATAGTAAAAAAAAAGATCAGATGAATCCATTAGAGACTATCTAGTCAGGTTTATGGCTGAGATGTTTCAAATTCTAGAATTGGACATGAGTGCAGCCCCTATTGTTGTTATTGATGCAGTCAAGCCCTATAGAGACTTTTTCAAGTCTCTTGGCAAGAATAAGCCGAGAACTTTTGCTTAGTTTAAAGATAAAGCCACGTTTTCCTTCAAACAGGAGGACAACATAAAAGCTTGGTGAGAGGTTGATCAAAATAGAGGAGAGAGGAAAAATGACAAGAAGAGAAGTGCAAAAGATCGACTTAGGATGGATGACGATCAAAGTCTAAATGTTGAGAGAAAGAGACCTCGAATTTCAACATATTCATCCTACAAGCTGGTTAATCATCTAATATTGGACATATTGAAGGAGGTGTATAGGCAAAGAAGTGTGTTGCAGTGATTGAAGAGGATGAGAGGAAACCCCTTTAGGTGAAATTCCAATAAATACTGTGATTTTCATCACGACAAAGGTCACAACATAGATGAATGCCATACAATGAGGGCATTTGCACAAGTTTTTGGCATAAGATACCGAGAATATCAAGTGATCATCTCATGAGAGATGTGAAAAGTAGGAGAATGTTACTCGACCAGCTAATATAGGGAGAGATGCAAGAGATAGGAGTACCAATAGAGCACCTAATGGAATAATCAACACTATTATCGACAGACCTTCTGTTATAGGCCGATTAAGCTCTTTAAGCTTGACTAATGCCATGAATTATGTTTGCAACATTCAAGGAAAAACGGTTAAGATCGATAATGCAATTTCTTTCACAGAGGAAGATTTCAAAGGCATCTAAAGGCCATATGATGATGCATTGGTGATCAGTGTAAGAATTGCCAACTTCAAGGTCATGAAAATTCTCATCGACACTGAAAGTTTAGTAGACATTATTTTCCAACATGATTTTGACCAAATGAGACCAAAGATCAAAGCACAACTGAGATCTTATAATTATGATTTGTATGACTTTAATAATCAACCCTTTCAAATATTCGGAGTGATTTGTTTACTAATCTAGATTAGAGATAAAGAGCATGTTGCTAAAGATAAAATGGACTTCCTTGTTGTCAAATGTTGGTCCCCATACAACATGATCATAGGATAGTCGTGTTAACATTTATTTGGCATCATCCGTTCCATTGCTCATCTCAAAGCCAAAATCCCCACTCCCATGAGAGTTGGTGCATGTAAAGGGGATCGATAGTTGGTAAGGTCTTTGTACATGAAGGCCTTGAGGCAAGAAGAGGTTTTTTCAAGTAAAAACCTATCTGGAAGGAAAGTTGATTGGCATAAACAATGCTGAGAATGAGATAGAGGAAATCTCTTTGAGAGATGACTCTGGGAAAACAACCAAGATGAGGAAACCCTTGCCAGCACACATCCTTAGAGATATTATGGTACGCAAGCTCTAGAGTAATCTAAGTGTGAAAGTGATCCAACAAATGAAAAGGCATTTTAGCCCCCAAAAGTAGGTGGCCATAGAAGAAGAAGTTTAGAAACTCTTGAAAGCAGGATTCATTCGGGAAGAGCCTTATCCGACTTGGCTAGCCAATTATTTGCTGGTCAAGAAGTTTAATGGTAAGTGGCGCATGTGCATAAACTTTACGAATCTTAACAAGGCATGTCCTAAGGGTTGCTTTCCATGGCTAAAAATTGATTAGATGGTCGATTCAACCGCTGGACATTCATTACTTTCTTTTATGGATGTCTTTTCAAGCTACAACCAAAGTATGATAAACAAGGAAGATGAAGTTCATACATCACTCATCACAAATTTCGAAATGTATTATTATATGGTGATGCCCTTTGGGTTGAAGAATGCCAGCACAACCTACTAAAGGCTTGTCACCATGATGTTTAAACCCCGGATCCATCGAAACATTGAAGTATATGTTAATGGCATGATTGTGAAAAGCGTGACAGAGGATTGACATCTTGCTGATCTTAAGAAGACATTTGCAACTTTCAAGAGATACAATATGAAGCTCAACCCACAGAAGTGTGTCTTTGGCATAACTTCAAGAAAGTCTCTTGGGTATATAGTTACTCGGTGCGGTATTGAAGCTAACCCGAGAAAGATTGAGGCAATAATAAACATGAAATCTCCTCGTACGGTCAAGTAATTACAAGAACTCACTAAGCGAATAGCTGCCTTTAATCAGTTTGTGTCAAGAAGTATGGATAAGTACATAGAATTCTTTAAAATTTTGAAGAATCTTAAAGAGTTCAAATGGATTGACTATTGTGAAAGGAATGAACTTAAAGAATTCCTTATATCACCTCCTATACTCTCGACACCTATCTTCGGAGAGAATTTATATTTGTACTTATCAGTCAACTGCCAAGCTCTTTCTTCTGTATTGGTTTGAATTGATGGTAAGGAGCATCGACTTGTTTATTACGTAAGTCATGTCCTATAAGGACCAGAGCATCGGTACACAAAAATTGAAAAGATTGTTTTAGTAGTAGTTATCTTGGCAAGGAAATTGAAATCATATTTCGAGGCCCACCAAATTGTAGTCCTTACTAATCAGCTATTGTGATAGGCATTGCAATGGTTAGACTCTTTTGGGAAGATGATGAAATATGACCTAGAGCTAAGTGCCAATGGTATACAGTACAAACACAGAATGACATTAAAAGCTTAAGTGTTGGCAGATTTTTTGGTTAGGTTCATTGGTAAGGAAGATAACATGGAGATTGCCGAGAAACTCGTATGGTACCTTTATGTAGATGGTTCTTCTACTAGAGAGGGAAGTGGTACAAGCCTTATTTTATAAGGACCCCATAACATTAAGGTTAATTATGCCTTAAAATTTGGATTCTTAGCTAGCAACAACGAAGTGTAATATGAAGTTTTGATTGTTAGACTTAAACTGACAAAAGAAATTGGAGCCAAGAAACTAGAAGTTTTCTCCGATTCACAACTGGTGGTGAATTAAGTCATAGGAAGTTTTGTGACAAGGGAAAATATGCACAATACAAAACGTGTTGGAAAATACGGTAAGTGAAATAAATTATGCCTGAAATGACAAAGTATATGAAATAAAACGTGTTAGAAAATACCTAGTTATGTGATGAAATGATTCTTATTGATCACAATACAATTACAATTACAATTTCGGCCACTTGACCCAAAACTGTGCTTACAAGGGATAAGCAAATTATAAGGAAAATAATCTTATGATTGATTCTTGGATCGAGCATTTTCTTAATCAGAAGCTAGAGCCTTTTCAGAGCATACTTCCTTCTTGGCACTTGTGGTTTAGGAGTAGGTGGACTTCTCCTTATGCTCATAAGGGATCTCTTTTGACAAACGTTCTTTGTCTTCTCTTGGATCCTTGACATGAGCTTCGTTATCACCCTTCATATCAATCTTAGTGCCTGAATCCTCGTTGTCATCTTCGTCATAGTTGTTAACTTTATCATTAAAATTTGCAAAATCTAGGCATGAGAGATCATAATTAAGGTGAAGCTTTAGGATTTCCTCTCTTCTGCTTAGATCCCCTCTAACAAATTCTTCTACAATAGTTTTTTGTATTGCCAACTGGGAGTGACGATTTCTAGTACCTCTTCAACAGAGGGTCCTTTCCTCACTGTCTCCTTTAACTTGGTAACATGGCATTGTAACCTAGCATTGTTGGTCTTTAGTTCATTTATTTGTGCCTTGAGCTTGTTTTCCTCACCACTTATTGTGCATAGAGTTCAGCCTAGACCCCAGCAGTCTTCCTTCTTTTTGCGTAGCTCCTCTTTCAAGCCCTTAGCTTCCTTGTACTACTCCTTAACCTTAGCCTTAAGGCTTGACACTTCATCGGCAACTAAAGAGTGTACCAGCTTCTGGGCAACCAATTTGTCTTCATACTTTCTGGCCTCCATTTTAGCCTTTATTCTTGCGTTTTCAGTTGCCGCAGTTTAAGCTTTTGAGGAATTTTATGCGTCCTCAATTTTCTGCTACAAGTCCATATAGAATGATGAATATTCTAGATCACCTGGTAGAATATGTGAAAGATTATTATCATT
Source organism: Lumnitzera racemosa (assembly GCA_024138005.1). NCBI lineage: Eukaryota > Viridiplantae > Streptophyta > Magnoliopsida > Myrtales > Combretaceae > Lumnitzera > Lumnitzera racemosa. The sequence continues at coordinate 86,741,479 of JAMXBC010000010.1, read as the reverse complement.
ACCTTTTTCATTTCTTTGTCGACCTTATCTAGGGTTATTAGAACGTAGCTGCTGATTTGAAAACAAACATGAGTATTAGCAACCAAACAAACCTAATAGTTGAAAGGATGCAATAGATACTTACATCATATAGCTTAGTCGCAATATGAGCTTTATTACAACCGCCCACCTTGTCGATGTCTTTCTTCACAATCTCTTTGTCTTTGGGAAGTATAACGCCTTCCATCAAGGCTAAAGATTTTATCTTATCACCAAGGGCAGAGTCGGTATGTAAGATGTTATGGCTCTAACATGGGATGAAGTATTCGTTGACTTTTATGTTGGGGATGAATTTGGTGATGTTGATGCTGATGAAGGAGGCCATACGCATAGCCTCCTTCGTCTTTTCATCCAATTCCTTGGACCTCTTAGTTGGGGGTTGGCTAATAAGTTCCTTACCACTTCTCTAATGAGTTCTTGGTATAACCTCTATCATCAGTGATGACCCCTTAATGATAGTGGTAGTTTCAACCTCATTGTGGGGTTGGATTTCTTGACTACCTTTCTCAACTCTACAATAGATGGAATATTCTTAGTTCGAGGTACCTCGGTTTACGTGGCCTTAGCCAACCCAGGCTTCTTGCTCCTTTTTTGCTTCTCAGCTAGTTAGGAGGTTTTCTTTTGGCCCACTTCTTGTTTCACTGCATCTTCTTTTCTATTTTCTTAATAGCAGTTGGTCGAGTGATAGTAACAGTGGTGGCTACACACTTGTTAGCTTTTGACTTCTTAGCCTTTGCTTGGGTCAATAAGTTGTTAGGATTCATCTCACCCATATTTGTAATATAAAGTAGACATATTAATATTAATGTGAGGAATAAGAAAGAACTTACATTCTCTATATCGATCAAAGCTTAAAGGCAAGAATTCCTCCCTTGAGTCACAAGAATGACTTTCTTCTTATAGCTATACTTACATGGCGATTAATCATTAACATACCTTCCTTCTCGGAAAAAATTGGCTTTCCGCTCTCATAATGCCTTATTATTCTCTTGGCGTCCCAGAAGAACATTTTGTCCTTCCTCCTTTCCTGGATCTTCTCTATCGCAGCAACATCATTTAGCATTAACTCTAAGTCCTTAGTACAGATTGGCTCAGCCCATTGGGTCTAGAAATCCAACTCTTCGCGTGAAACAATAGACATAAATTTGTCGTACCATTTATGGATTTTGGACTCTAACCTATCTATGAACTTCTGCCCATGCCTAGTAGTTGCAAAATACCAACCATCAAGTTACCTCCTAATTGTAAAGAAGTATCAAAACAGTTGAAGCGTAGCCTTAACTTCAACTTCTTAGCAGATTATTTTGAAAGTCACTAGAAGCCGATATGTATTCGATGAGAACTACTCAGTGCGACTTGAAAATAATTGAAGAATAGATTGACAAATGTCGAGAAGGGGAAGTACAACCTAAGGTCGAGATATTTTAAATAGATGTGGAACTCAAGCTCCCTTAGAAAACATAACCTTTCCTCTTCTCTTGCCAATCTAAGATTCTATGCTCTAAGAAGGTCTTGGCAATACTTATTATATTTTGAAATAAGGACATTGTTGACGACATTGGCTGCTTCGTCTGGTGAATCACGAAAGTAAACTATATTATTGTATAGATAGCTAGCGATGAATTTCCCTTCCTTGTCTTCTAAATAATTATCTGCTACAAGAGAGTTGATTCAAATAAATTTATCCTATCGCTTCACAATACTGTCAGCCGAGCTACCTGAAGAACGTGCAATTTCACTCCTCCTCTAGGGGGGGGGGGGGGGAGGGGAGGGGAAGTAACATCAGACTTGGTTGCTTCAGAATTTGAGAGGATAAGTCAACGAATTACGTTGCGAACCATACCTGATTGACTATAGTGAATGTCACGGAAAGTGAAGAATTGCAAGATAAGGCAAGATGTTAAGTAAGTGACGGAAACTTACGGATGTAACTGAAGAAATTTTATCTTTTTGTTTTTGAAAAGTTCTTTAAATATGGATGATTTATCCTCATAACTATAAATGAGTCTTTGACGAAAATGATGCGCTGCTTAGGTGCGGATCATTAATGTGTGTTTCAAGATGGAAATCTAACAGTTGTCAAGTCTCTAACAGTTATTAGGCTTATAGTGTAATGATGACTAAGGTAACAGTTGTTGTATTTTCCATTGTTTTGGTCATTTATAGGCAGTAAATTGAAAATTACGACTTTTCAATTAGGAAGTGATTCATCTTCCTTCCCACCTTAGTTAGCGTCTATGGAATTGTACCCCACTAGGCCTCTAGAGTATTAAATCTTTACTCCCTTAATCGAATTCTCGAATACGGGAGTTAGGGGGAAAATGTTGATAGTCGAGCTTCATTTACGCATCCATTCAGTTGCCGTCAAGCTGAATAACACAGATTTGTGTCTCATTTAAATTTAAGGGAAGTGATGCGAATAATTATCACTGAGCATAGTTATATTACATAACTGCTCATTCCCCTTATATTTCAGGAATGTATTTGATTAAGAGGCCTCTACGTATCTTGATAATCATTTTGATGATTGCTGCTTTAGACACGACATTCACCTATAAATATGAGAAAGAAATGTTATAAGGAACATTTGATATCTCTTTACTACTCTCAACTTTCCTTACATTCATTTTACTGACTTAGGCATTAGAGTGGCTCACTAAACTGGCCCTAGTACCAAGAGCTTTTCCTTTCTGTGCAGGATAAAGTTCAAATCCAAAACCTACTAAAAATAGAGTTTAACAGTGGATTCATGAAATTTTAGTTATGACTAAGGTTGTAGCTATAGCTAACAAATCAGGGTGCTTTCTGAAGTTGCTTAATATGCCATGGAAGTTTAGTAGAATTAGAAAAGGATAAAGGCTAGATAGGATTTAATGATAAGGACTGGTCTTTTATGCTTCGTTAGAGAAAACAAGAGGTGATAGGGTCTAATAAAAAAAGTGGGTTATATGAAGACTTGAAAGAACCAATCAATTGAAAAGAAAATTAAATTTCGAAGAGAGGACACATGAAAACAAAATTGCAACAACAATTACTTTAGAAGATAAGTTCGAACATGTGATGTCTACAAAGTTATCCCAACCCAATTTTGAAGTATTCTTAGCATGAAAAGCTTAATGCAAACTACTAAGGGAAAAAAAAAAATTGCTGGTCAAATGAAGTATCTATTGCAACTATGAACATTATGAAGGTTTTTATGGGATATTGTTTAGAAGAGAGCTAGAAAATAATTGTTAAAAAGGCTTACTATGCGCTTCTACTAAGTTGTTACTTATCAACCATTATTTTTTTTATAAGCTATTAAGTGTTGAGCCAAGGAGGGGCTACACATTAAAGGGATAAAGACACACATAGATGGAATGAGGAAGAAGTTGTGAACATTGATTACCTAATATTGCCTTTGAGAACTCTAAACAAGCATAAGTGCTCATAGGTCATTTGGTCGGTAATTGAACAAGGTCATACATCAATGAAATGCTCAAAGAAATAGAATAGGTGACATTTAGGGCTAATGGTAGCTCATGAGTATCACTCCTTGAGAGTGAGAAAGTCATAATAGTCTTACCATGTACACCAACTTATGATAGAAGTTAGCTACTCGGTTGTTATCATAAATTTGTTATACATAAGGCATATACAACTAAATAACTTTGAAGCACCTTCATTTCAATATCTAAAGTAAAATAGAGATATTTGATTCATATAATTCTTTTGAAAAATAGAAATTTGATTCATGTCTATTTTGGAAAAATAAAGATTTACAAGGAATTTTATATAAGAAAATTTATATAAGAATACCAAAATTGTGTTTGCAATAAATACAATAATATAAGTTAGTTTGGGTCATACACATAGCTCGATTGACTACAAAATGAAGATAAAAAGAATATTTCAATCCATTTACTCCTTACTCTAAACTCGTTGCCCATCTTTTGTACATCTATGGATTGATTGATATAGGTGTTTAACACTTATGACTTGCAAAAAAACCCACGGGGATTTGAGCAACCATTACTTAGCGTATGGAGATAGAAGCATATATAGCACAACAATCAAGCAAGGTTGTCAATTATTTAGTTAGATGCAATGCAATGCAATAAGTATATACCATCTGCATGATGTTGTCCGGTCCCTCATGAAGTTAAAGAAATTGCACCTAGTTTAACTCAAGTTAAGAGTTTCTAGCATAATGGAGGCATGCTCCTCCCGAGACATCTTCAAACCCATTGCTCCTAACCTTATTGCAACCCACTCTCTTATTACTTATTTTGGCCTTAAGGGTGGGGATGCCAATTATAGTTGCCTTATTGAAGCTTTGGTATTTGGTTGAAAATCCTAACTACTTCTCTTAGTAGGTTACAATGCATGTCTGATTAGTGTTTATTTTAAAGTTTTAGCATAGTCTATTTTAGGGGTAACCAACCAATTGCAAACAATTAAATCAAGGAATAAATCACAATAAAGCACTTGAACATATAGCATAACAATCAAAACTTAGCAATCAATTTCTAAGTACATACGTAGCATGCGTACAATTAACTACTTTACAACCATAAACAAATGTACACATCAACCTCCAACTACTTTTATATAGTACTCTAAAATATTATTAAGCATTAATCTCATTTACCTAGATTCCTAACTCAGATGCCCCAATCCATTTGTCATCGATGAACCATATATCGGTTTCAATGCAATTTGTTGGAGTAAGAGTGTTTTAGATATTAAACCTTTGTTTTAACTTAACATTCTTTTAATATTCGATAGGTATTGGTTATAGGTATCAAGTGTTATTACCTTTACATAGCGTGTTTAGACTTTTTACTTAACCTTCTACTAAGTTTCTTAGGTTTTTAGTACCTTCTACATGACCTTCTACTAAGGTCTATTAGATGTGTGGTATTTTCTACTTAAGTTTCTACTAAGGTTTTAACTCATATTCTTTGATGTGGAACCATCTACATAACTTTCTACTTACTAAGGTCTTTGAGGTTTAGAGTACTTTCTACTCAAGTTTCTACTAATGTTCTTAGTTATATTCTTTATCTGTTAAACATTCTACTCAAGTTTCTATAGCTATAACTTATAGTTAACTCGATTAGTGAAGCTTCAATAATACCTTCTACAAGTAAGCAATTTTCACTTATATTCATGGAACCTTCTACAAAACCTTTGATAGCTACCAACTTCTTCACTAGCTCATCCAAAACTTTTACAAAAGCTTCTATAGCTATCAAATTCGCCTAGTTTCACTAAGAATATCAAGCTTTACTCTTCCCTTCACTTTTTTTAGATTTACCTTAGTTGAAGCTCCATCAATATCGATTCACATGCCTTAGAATTCATCTACATTGATATGCATAATCCGAAATTCAACCAAAAATACATATATTATTGCCAAAAATACATGGTTTTTAGTGGAAAAATTCTTCATATACAACAGCTAAAATTATCAATTTACTATTGGTTATTAGTCATTTTTTATAAAAAAAATCACTTTAAGAACTTAGTAAAAGTTCACATAAACATTTAAGTAAAAATCCTTATGCTTAGCTTTAGAAAAATAGTCTTTCCATAAAATCTCCTATTTCCACTTAAAAATTAAGATTAACTTATAGCATGTAACAAAAATTACTCAAAAAGTAGTGGAGAGTTAGATTAACTAAATCTTTTAAAAAATAGTCGGTTTTCCTTGAATTTTGGCTAATTAGTATTCTAAAAAGTAAAAATTAACCCTAATAAAATAAAATTTTTTAGAGAAACTCTTTACATAGCCATTTTCTATATTTAATAATGTATTTACAAAAAAAAAAAATTGGTAAGGAAATTATATTGTTTAGGCTTTTGAAAATTGATTTCGAATGATCCATTAATTAAAGGTGATATATAAAATAAAATATTTTTACAAAAACAATAATTTTTCATGAAAATATACCTAAAATTATGATAGAAATTTTTTTTCATAATTTTTGGATAAATTAATGAATTTTTTTAAATTAGGTACAAAATTGAACTCACTAGCATGATAATCTCCAATAGTCAAGGTAGAAAGGGCCATGTCAACACAAAAGGGCATTTCTCCCTTTCTTATGTGGTGGTAACTGCTTGTTGTTAGGTTGCTCCTAAATTTGGGAACCTCAATCTAGCAGATTATTGTCTAATTTTCTAATTTTTCTAAATTTTCACTAAAAGCTCTTAAAATTACTACATGAATTTTTCTAATTTCTATAAGATCTAAAGAGTCCGAATGATGAAGGAAAGGGGTATTTATAGTGTTGGTTTAGTGAATTAGCTAATAGGCATGCATGAAAAATATCAAAGGTTCCTTTTTTAGGTGGACAAGTCTCATGTGGTTTTGGAAAACCATGGCCTAATCTGTGGTTTTGGTTCGTGGTATTACCTCAAAACCATCTAATGCCATCATTCTTAACCCATGGTTTTAAGAAATCAACAACTCCCCTTAGTTTTCCAAAAAATCCATGTACTCCATTAACTTATTATTTATGTAATCATAATTTAATTTTAGGTTAGTTGTTATTTTTGCATGGAAGGTTCTACTAAAGCTTCCATAGCTCATGCTCTATTGATTAACTTAATTACATATTATTTATTATTTTTATCTTTATAACATCTATTACCTTTTTTTTTTATTTATTTAGTTTATTCTAAGCTTTTTCATATTTTGGGTTGGTTTCCAAAATTTTACTAATGAAAGAGCTAGTTTTACCATTTTAGGTTACTTTAATCTTTTAATATTAAGCTACAACAATTAAATTTATGGGGTTACTTTGTAGGTCTTGTATAAGATATCAATTGGGGGGGGGGGGGGGGGTTTAGAGTTATGAATTGATATCTTTAAACTTTTTGAAACATTTTTTATATAAGTTGAAAATACTTCTCTTAATAACTTAATTAGGTAAACAGTAGTACTTTAATAATTTAATGTACAAATAATCAATACATTTAAATAACGCAAATTAAAAGAGATAAGGAGAAGAATATTAAGCTGAGGATTTATAGAGCTTCGACCATCTACCTATTGCTCTCTTGTCACTCTACTATTAGGTACCCAATCTTCTTCATTGGTGCCGTTTCACTTGATCCACTAAATTAAAATCACGAGAAGTTTACAAGCACTTGCTACACATAAGATTCACTACACTTTGCTCTACTTATTTAACCTTTTTTCAATCTAAGCTAATACAGATCTATAGAGTATAAACTAACTTAAACAAAAAAAATTTTACAAGAGAAACCAGTGAGAACAACAAAATTAATCTCAAAAGACTTTGGATAAAAAAACAAGTAATGATTGATGAAAGATCTTCTTTAGTTCAACTTTTTGAACACGCATGTAAACAACATTCTATGCTCTTTTAAATAGTAGAAAAGAGCTCTCCTTTCAAGTATAACGTATATGTAATCTTTTGCTTTAAGATTCGTGTCTAAAATTTTGAATCACTTTTGCTTTTATACTTGAATCTCCTAACAGCTAAAAGATGATGAGAATTATCTTCAACCCATGTTTATTCTTTTCAATGTCTAGATTATCCATAGATATTTTGGAGAAGATCTTAGTAATTTTGAATTTTAAATTTGATCCTCTGAGCTTGGTAGAGTATGCTTAATTAGCAACTTCTAGATAGACTTCGGATTTGAAAATTTATGGTGAGATACACTTAACCAACACTTTCCAGATAAGCTTCAATCTTAGAAAATGAAATCCCACAAGATCTGAAACCAAATTTATCTTTAATTATTCTCATGATTTATCCAAAGATGTGTTTACTTAGATAATCCCCATGGATTTTTAATTTCATCTTTAGTGAAACAGGATTAAATGTATTTCCCTAATACACCTAATTTAGTGGAGCTAGGCCTTATTTTCTGAAAATCTGATTAATTTTCTATGTCACTGTTCCAAACTAACTATTTGAATAACCTTTTGAAGAGTATCAGTCTTCTTTTCTTCAAAGTTTCTGAATAAGATTCTATAATACTGTACCAGTTCTTCTAATAACAAAGCTTTTGAGGCATCTTTTGATATTTTCAAAATTTTCTCCTTTGTTAAATAATTTAGACCTTCTGAAAAACTTTCTCAATTATTCTTAATTTATTATTTTAAACTTTTTAAGAACCCTTCTGAATACTTGCATTTTTTATGATTTATTACCATTCTTCTTTTTTTGTTATCAGCAAAATATATGAGAGATATCCAACATTCTCCTCCTTTTTTATGATAGTTAAAACACTTTATAGAACCAAAAACATAGAGTAGACTGAATTGATATACAACAAACAATAATCAAAGAAAAATTCTCACAATCACATAATTAACATGTTGTGTAGAACTTAAATGTTTTTGGTTTTTGTCTTCCCCTTTTTTGTTATCATTAGAGATTGTTGATTAACTCTTGGTTAATTTCTATAAACAAATAAAACATATAGACTAAAAAGACTTCATTGAATAACAGAAGGTACATAGTTAAGTCCACAGGACTTTTCATCAAAAAACAAAAGAAATTGATACCATAACACAGTTTGAACGAAACAAAAGATCCTAACGCAAAGTTAAGACCAAAATACTAGAAACAGAAAAGTTATTTCTGAGATCTTTTTGTTTTCTTCCTAGTACATAGCTTAAATCTTCTAGAATTTATTGGAATCACTTTGCTAGGAGAAGGGTTTGCTTTAGATGATGTTGCTACAAAGGAAGTTGGTTCTTTGTTCTTGTTAGAAGTTGGTGTAGTTTGAGTTGGAACAGGTATAGTGTCCTATCTAGTGGAACCAACAGAAAGAGTTTCTGTGTTTCCTTCTAGAGGTGTTTGTTCTTTAGGGTTCAGGATAGGAGTGGCAATGTAAAGAGTTAGAGCTTCTGAAGATGGAAATTTAGGATTTGAAGAATTTAGGGAGATGATAGAAGTTTTATCAGAACCTGAAATAAATATTAGATTGGTTTGAATATATGGTTGATTAGAAACTATAGGGGAATGAGGTTCAGTTGATGTAAAGTGAGGATTTGAGTCAAGAATAGTTGGTTTAGATGGAAGAAGAGATGGTTAAGTCTGTTTAAGGAGTTTAGATGGAAGATCTATAGAATGAGCTTTGTCATCATAATTGGATTTTGAGACAGTTTCTTTGACCCAAGCTTTGAACAACTCCTTTATTCCTGTAAGTTGATCCTTGACTAACTTCCCTATGACTTTTGTAATTCCCTCAGAAATTTGTTCAACAAAAACCAAACTTTCTCCTTGTTTAGAGGGAATAGGCTATAAATCTGTACTTTCCGAAACGCTATTTGAAGGTGATCCAATTGCTTCCCTAAATTTTATTCCACCTAATATTTTTATCAATTTTCCTTTCCTTTTTGGTTCCTTATCAATAGGTTCCTTTCCTCGCTTCCTTTTCATTTCATTGTCTTTCTCTTCAATTATGATCACTTTTCTTCTAAGATTTGAAGGGTGAACAAAAATGCCTCTATTATGTGAATGCCAAAGTTTGTCATTCACATAAATCCCCATTTGCTTGAAATTTTTTTGTCCTAACTTAATAGGATAGAAAGGACAAGTTGCTTCACTTAGTATTTTCAATTTTTTGAAATTAAATAGAGTCATTAATAAATTCCTAAATGGTTGAACATCTAAGTGCTGCCATATGTATCTCATCATAAGTTTCACAACATCCACTTTTCTTTTCCCTAGCATTGCTATAATAACCAATGCATCTTCTCTTGTTATAGAGGTTGCATTGCCCCTTTTAAGTAATATAAATGTGTTGACAAACTTGTGTAAAATTCTAATTAATAGCTTAAATTCAGTGCTAAAAATATCTCTTCTTATACCCAACTTTACTCCATCATTCAACCCTATGAACACATTCTTCTTAATCATTTGTACTACGATTTCATTTTCTTGGATTTCCTTAATGCCAAAGCATTTTAGGATATCTTTCTTTGATATTTAAATTTTTTGGCTTAGTACAACTGCCTTCTATACTTCTTGATTTTTGTTATCAAGTTTTCTGTAAAACTCATCTACAAGTTCTCCATATATAGTTCTACTCATATCAACCAAGCTATTTAGACCAAACCCATGCAAATACTCCTTCTAGTAAAAACTTTTCTTTTCAAAGAATTCTAAATCTAAATAAAAAGAATCTTTGATAGGTAGATTTTTACCTTTTATTGTATATCTTTTCTTGGGTTTGTCTTTTGGCTTGAAAGAAGGGTTTGTAATAATTTCTTTTGGTAACTTTTGCACATCTTTAGGAGATTTTGAAGTCTTCTTCATTGGGGTGGTAACCTTTGGCTTTCATGGAGTCTTCTTTGGTTTTGGTACAAGGGATTGTTCAAGAGGATCTCTCCTAAACTTTCCTTCAGATGGCTTATCTAAAGGACTAGTGCCTTCAGATTCATTAGCTTCTTCAGATGAACTAGATTTTTGCACATCCTAAGCATCCTTTTGATTAACTTCCTAAAATGGTTCAAAATGTCCTTCCCATTCTCTTAGCTTACTTCTTGAGTAGTTTCTTCTATTGGTTCATCATGAAGTTCTAAGGTTTGGGTTCTTTTAGGTAAATCTTGATGTGTTTTAGAGAGTGGATTAGGTTAAGGATTTATAGGAATGGTGGTGTTGGTTTCTTGTTGATAAAAAACAATATGATTATCAAGATTTTTTTGGACTTTGGATTTGATTCCCTTTGCACCAATTTGGAATGATTTTCTACGAGCCATGATTTTGGTTGAAGGAAAACAGAAGAAGGAAATATTAAGAGTTTGAAGAAATGGAAAGGAGAGAGAGAACAAGGGCTTTTATATGTTGGAGAAAGGAGAATAATTGCAAGATTTGATGGTCCTTATCCATATGTATGTGGGCTGATTTAATGGACCCACTATAGATATGCTAAGACCCTTAAGACATTTTTTGTGTGCATCATATGAGAAGAAGGAAATCTTATAATTAAAAAAAAAAAATTACGAGAAGACAGATCTGTATGAGTTTAATAATTTTAGCTTAGGGGAATTAATTAAATACTCTCCATGCTAACAAAAATGGTTACATATACCAATTTCATTATGAATAAATTCAAACCTTAATTTATCTAAGGGCTTTGTAAATATATCAGCAAATTGATATTCAATTAGAATAAAATTAACACTCACATCATTATTTGCAATGTGATCATGAATGAAATGGTGCCTTATTTCTATGTGTTTTGACCTTGAGTGATGAATTGGATTTTTTGTTAGAATAATAGCACTGGTATTATCACATTTTATGGGTATATTTTTATAACTTATCCCATAGTCATTTAATTATTGTTTTAACTAAAGTATTTGAGTACAACAATTTCCAATAGATACATATTTAGCTTTTGCAATTGAAAGAGCAACTGAATTTTGTTTCTTAGAAGAGCAAGAAACTAACTTATCTCCAAAGAACTGACAAGTACTTGAAGTACTCTTCTTATCCATTTTGCAAGCGGCATAATCAGCATCTAAATATCCTATAACATCAAAATTTTTACTCTTAGGATACCAAATTCCTAATTTTGCAGTGCTTTTTATATATTTAAAGATCTTTTTAACTATACTTAAGTGAGTTTCTGTTGGTGAGCTTTGAAATCTAGCATACACACAAGTATTAAATAAAATATTAGGTCGTAAAGTTGTTAGATATAGTAAAGATCCTATTAAGTTTTGATATGATTTCTCATTTACCTTTTTGCTATTGCCTATGATGTTAAGCTTTGTTTAGGTACTCATAGGAGTTGAAGAGTCCTTGGTATTCTCAAAACCAAATTTCTTCAGAATCTGTTTGGTATACTTCTCTTGGTGAATAAATATTCCATTCTCTAATTGTTTGATTTGTAATTCTAAGAATAAGTTTAATTCCCCTATGAGTGACATCTCAAATTCTACCTACATCAATCTTGAAAACTTTCAACTTTTTCATTAATTACACCAAAAACAATGTCATCAACATAAATTTGCACAACTATCATATCTTTTCAATGATGTTTTATAAAGAGTATAGTATCTACTTTTCTTTGTTGAAAGTTATTTTTTATTAAGAAATACTTAATCTTTTATACTAAGCACAAGGAGCTTGTTTGATTCTATACAAAGCCTTTTTCAACTTATACATATGATTTGATTTGAAGGATCTTCAAATCTAGAAGGTTGATCAACATACACTTCTTTTTTGATAAATCCATTCAAAAAAAACACCTTTTACATCTATTTGATAAAACTTAAAAATTTTCAAACAAGTAAATGTAAGTATTAATCTTATAGCTTCTAACCTAGCAATAGGAGCATAAGTTTCATCATAATTTATTCCTTCTTCCTAAGAGGAGCTTTTAGCCACCAAACGTACTTTGTTTCTTACTATTTTTCCATGTTCATTTAGCTTATTCTTAAAAACCCATTTAGTTCCTATGATTGCCTTTTTTTGGGTCTTGGAACTATGCTCCAAATTTGATTTCTCTACAATTAACTGAATTCTTGCATGGCTAAGGTCCAATTATTACCATTTAAAGCTTCATCAATTGAGTGAGGTTCAACTTCAGATATTAATTCAAAATGGTTTTGAAAGTTTTGTAAGCTTGATCTTGTTTTGATTCCAGATCTAACATTACCAATTATAAGTTCAAAGGATGATCGAGTTTAAATTTAAGACATGATGGTGGAGAATGAAAATGTTCAGAACCTTTTGTCTTACCTTCTGGACATGTTTTAACAAACCTGGTATTAGTTTTTGAAGAACCTTTTGATCTTAGTTCTATTTTAGATACTTTAGGCATTCTTGAAGCCTCTGTTATTTCGTTTGAAGGAGGTTCTAACTTACTTTCTTCTGAATCAAGACGTAATGTATTCTTTTTATTTGAGACAATCGGAGATTCATTGTTTGATTCTTTATTTCCTATTTCTTCAATAAATTTGACATTTATTAACTCTTTTACCACTTTTGTTTCTTTATTGTATACTTAATATGCCTTCGAATTTAGAGAGTAGCCTAGAAAGATGGCTTTATTAGCTCTCTCTTCAAATTTTCCTAATACTTTTCCTATTTTCTTTACAAAACACTTGCAACCGAAAGTGTGAATATATGAAACAGTAGGTTTTCTACCTTTGTAAATCTCATAAGCAGTTTTATTTGTTAAAGGTCTAACATATCATGATTTATGATGTAATAAGTTATAGATGCGGCTTCTACCTAAAATGATCTGCTATATTACTTTCATTTAGTAGAGTTCTCCTCATTTCTTGGATAGTCCTATGTTTACGTTCAACTACTCCATTTTGTTGTGGAGTATAGGTGCGGAAAAGTTACAAGTGATGCTTTTTCTTCACAAAATGAGATAAAATTTGAGTTTTCAAATTCCTTTCCTCGATCAGTTTGTAGACTGATGATGGAGAGGCCTTTTTCATTCTCAATTCTTTTGGAAAAGATTTCAAAGCTTTTAAAAGCATCACTTTTATGATGTAAGAATAAGATCCAAGTAAATCTAGAAAAGTCATCTACTATGATAAGTCCATACTTATTTCTTCTAAGCTTTAGAGTGTGAGTTAGATCAAATAGATCTAAGTGCAATAACTTTAAGGGTCTTTGAGTGGAAATTACTTTCTTACTCTTATGTGAAGATGAACTCATCTTATTCTTAAGATAAGCAGTACAACAAATATTCTCATGAGCGTGTAGTTTTTGTAAGCCTTGAATTAAGATCTTTTTAAACAAAATTCTCCAATTGTTAAAAGTTCACATGTCCTAGTCTTTTATGCCAAAGTATAATGTTAACATTTACTGAAATGAAGTAGCTTTCAGACAACACTTTTGATGGTTTAATTAAATGATCATTCTTCTTTCTGAATCCTTTAAATAACTTAAGTTCATCCTTATTAAAACCAACACATTTATCATGTTAAAAAATTATTCCATATCCTTTATCACACAGCTGACTTATACTTAATAAGTTATGTTTCAATCCTTTAACCAACAATACTTTTTCAATTGAATGAGGTGTCAAACCAATTGAACCTACCACAATTATGTTACGTTTACTTTTGTCACATTTTACATAACCATCTTCCTCCCATTCCAAATTTGTAAACAATGAAGCATTACTTATCATATGCCTTGAGCATTCATTATCAAGATACCATATTTCTTTTATCTTAGCTTCATACTCCTACACACATCATAGCACAATCAAGTTTATTTATGAACTCAGCGAAACTTGGGTTGACGAAATTTTAAGCTCGTCTTTTGAATTGGACCTTGATTATTGTTAAGCTTATTTTTTTGTGAGAACAATGTTTTTCTATATGACCTAATGTAGATACCTAATTTTTGTCCCTTTTATTTTTATTTTTATTATTTTCTTTCTTTTCTCAATGGGCCCTAAATTAGAAAAAATACAAAATAAAAAGGAAATTAAAGAAAACACAAGAATTGAGAAATTTAGAAAAAATAGGAAGTTTAGGAAAATATAAAAATTTTCAAAAAATAAGAAAAAGCATAAAAAAATAAGAAAATTGGCTAAGAAACACAGAAAATTGAGAAATTTAGAAAATAAGAAAATTTGCGAAAAAAAAGTTAGAAAATTGAAAATTACAAAAAATAGAAAAACTGAAAAAAAGTAAAAAATTTTAGCAAATAACATTTTATTAGGGTAGATTTTTATTTTTAATTTAGGTTTAGAAGTTGAGCCATTGAACCTGAGCTTAAATTAAAATCTAGTCCAATAACCTAACGGATAAGCACATGGACATTTGCATTGGGTTCGAGTGTGAGGTTTTGGATTCAAATCTTAGCAAAGGCAGGAAGGCCTTTTTATTTTTGTTAACTAGTACATTGCTATGTGTCAAGGTCTCATTACGCTACGTATCCTGATATGTGGCATCATCAAGTTGGATGACCCTGCTGATGTCATGCCATATGGCATCACATGGTGTACCATGTCAGTTGCCACGTGTCACGTGATGACATGTGGCACATTAGGAATGGTTGGGCTAGCTAACGTAGCGCCACGTCAGCACTTTACCTCATTTTTCTCTAGAATTCTAGCACTTTCCTCCTTAGATAGCCAGTTTCAACTCAATTTTTGAACCTCTTATTGTTGCAATTTTGCTAAAATAATGGCAAAATTGCAAACTAAATATGGCCTACTATGAATTGAACCCATGAACATGTCTAAATACAATTAAATGAGCATTCAATTTAAGCTCTAAAATTTTGAAAAAAAAAACTGGTTTTTTGGACATTTTCAATAAATCTGAATTTGAGCTTTCCTTGTTTTTGGGTTGAATTTGACTATAAAATGGGTGTTGGGGGAGTTCATTGCACACACACAACCTTGCAAGAATACTCCCAAGCCTTCTTCTCCCTCTCTTGCGATCTTATTCTTTCTCTACCCACTGCCATGCCTCCTCTCTCTAACCCATAGCCATGCTTAAAGGAATTCGAGCAATTTCAACCACCACCGCAACTTCCCTACGACACGAGCTCTTCAACCTAGCTCCCCTTATCCATCACCATGACCCGAAGCCCCTCCATAAGCCAAACCCTTACCGCTACCATCATGACTTACTCGAACCACCATCTTTGACTACCTTAGGCCCAAACCAATCACATAGCTAAACTCGACCCATTACCTCACTTACGCCTAGTAACCCTTAACGGTCCTACCCAAGACCATCGCTGGCCACTACTTTGCGCTACTCTCTAAACTAATCCCAAACACCTAGGCACTTTCTCTACCCTGCCTAATCCTAATCTAATATACATAAATCCTCCTTTACCCATTTATTTAAGTTGCCGGATTCGCCTAAAATGCGCCATGTACTGCTACCATTGGAGAACTTGGAAACAACCTAACCCGATCTGAAGATCCGACCTTTGACCTAACTCGAACCAGGCTAATCAACTGGAAGTTCGACTCGTGCCCTAACCCATGTCCTAATCTAGTATCTGGTTTGGCTTTATTTTCTATTTGATTTTTTTTTATTTTCTTCTTGTAAATGTAAACAAAAAAAAAGGGAAAAATAAAAAGAAAAAAATGAAAAAGAAGCAAAAAAAAAAAGAAGAAGAAGTTTTTGGTTTAGTTTTTATTTATTTATTTTCGCATTTTAGCTAAAAAACCAAAAGACAATAAAAATTAAAAAAGGTGGAAGGAATAAATAATAAGTAAAAATAAATAAATAAATAATAAATTTTTTTTATCACTTAAAAAATTGATTTTAAAAAATGAAATAAAAATAAATCAACCATTTTCTAAATTAGGATCATTTAGAATTTCCAAAAATAAAAGACCTTTTTAGAAATTTTCTTAAATAAACTAAATTGGGTAAAAAACATAAACTCAATTATTTTCAAAAATTAAAATCAACTCAATTCATTAAAGTTTCCATTAAAAGAACTATGTATGTTTGGTCCTGAATAGCGGGTATGTAGGTACTTACGGAGTGACGATAAAAATGAAAAAAACCTAATTTCTTTTTTCCTTAGTTTAGATTACTTTGTTTGTCCAATTAGAAGTAATTAAATTGAATCTTGTCTTTTAAATTTAAAAAGTGATTTTTAAGTTTAATTCTAATTTTGGAAAGTTAGTAATATCCACGAGGGTTTAAAATTCCTAACCTCTAGACTTAAATCTCTAGTTTTAAAAAACCGTTTTGTAAAACTGGTTTTAATTGTTAGATTAGTAGCTAAGTTATAACTAATTCGCCCAATTGGTTATAACTTAACTATCTTTCCTGACTTTGGTCGGATGGCGGCTCCAAAATTGTTTTCAAAACAAAAAGGAAGGGTTTTCTTTAAACCTTAGTTAAGGATCTATATTAAATGGGTAGGGTTTAGTACTAATCGGTTTAAAGAAGACCTAATTTTTTTAAAAAGAACCGGAAGGGTAAAAAATCTAAGCTTGACACCTAGTTTATTACATAAAAAATAAGCATAATATTTCTACTTAGTATATCTGTTACTTACAACTTTCCTTTGATTCGAATTCTTTTTCAAAAACCCTATGTTCAACCTTCTGTTGTATCCTCTAAAGGGATACTTGTTATTTTGAGAGAACTTTCTATTGTACTTTTTGACAGATTCAAATGCTTCATTGTTTTTACTTCCTTTAATTATTTCTTAATTTTCATTTTCTTATTTAACAAACACTATTTCTTTCTTCATTTTAGATATTTCTCCAAATTCAAAACTAAGTCCAAATTTTGAATTATTCATCATTTGACTAGAAATCAACAATTGTAACTTGTTACCACTTTCACCAAACTTATGGAACATGTTTTTAATTAATTCAGATAAATCCTCTACGTGATTTTAAACAAATTTTATTTTCTTCTTTTAAAATAATATTTTCATTGACTAAGGCTTCACGAGAAATATGTAATCCTTCAAAATCATTTTTCAAAAAATCATTTTCATTTGTTAGTAATTGATTAGTTTTACTAAGAATGATTTTCACTTTTTAATGTCTTTACTTCTAATTTAAGCTTAGATATCTTGTTACTTGACTTGGAAAGAGCTTTGAGGAGTTTGTTGATTTCAGCACATATATCATTTGATATTTCTTTGTCAAAATTAGAATAAGTTTCAAAATGAATCTCAGAGAGTGCCATAAGACACATATTTGCTTCCTTGCATTCTTCTAAACTTTCTACTTCAGTTTCTGAATCTTACTACATGTAGCCATAAAAAAATTTATGTTTCTTCTTAAATTTCTTGATTTTCTTGGTTAACACTAAACATTCGTACTTGATATGCCTTAGCTTTTTGCATTCGTATCAAATAACTTCCCTTTTTGAACTTTTTCTCTTCTTTTTCCTTGATTTCCTTTCTTGCATCATTTTATTTGTTCTTATTAGTATTAAATCTTTTAGTGAATGTTTAGTTACCTTTTTTCTTTAGCCATTTGTTGACTTTTCTAGCCAAAAGTGTCACATCCTTGTCTTCTTCTTCAGATGAATCTTCCCTTTTAGAGTCAGTATTGTTTCTTTGGTTTTGAAAGCTTGGCCCTTTTCTTTGTATCTTTTGAAGTGCTTTTTGATTTGAGAAAGTCAATTTCATATGCCATGAGCTTGTTACGCAATTGACTAAGGTATAATGTCTTTAGATCACAAGCTTCTTCTATAGCGATTTTCTTTGCATTCCAGATTTTGGGAACGATTCTTAGCATCTTCCATACCATATCTACATCACTAATTATTTTTCCAAGAGAAGACAATTTATTAGTTATAGCAGTGAACCTACTAAAAGAGTCCTTAATTTTTTTACTAAGAAGAATTTGGAAAGTTTTATATTGTTGAACTAGTAGGTTGATTCTAATGTCCTTGATTGTTTATGTCCCTTCATAGGTTTGCGCTAAGGTGTCCCGAATACCATTAGTTGTTGTACATGAGGCAATTAGATAAAACTTTAAATGTGTTAGTACTTAAAAGTAAATTCATAGCCTTTAAATTGGGTTTAGCTTTGGTGATATCATCATTTGTTGTGATAACAGTTGAAACTTTGAGATATTTTGTAGAAATAATTTGTCAAGCCCAATAGTTTGATGCCTTCACATAAGTCTCCATCCTGAATTTCTAGTAGGGAAAGTTAGTTTGATATAAGTAGAAAATATTCCTCTTAATTTGGTGAACAGTGGTACTTTAATAATTTAATGCATAAATAATCAACATAATTAAATAACACAAATTAAAGAGATTAGGAGAAGAATATCAGATTGAGGATTTATAAAACTTTGGCCTTCTGTCTACTACTCTCTTCCAGCTCCACTGCTAAAGATCCAGTCTTCTTCACTAGTATTGTTTCACTTGATCTACTAAATCAAAATCACGAGAAGTTTACAAGCACTTGTTACACATAGGCTTCACTATACTCTGCTCTACCTATCTAGCCTTTCTTCAATTTAAGGTAATATAGATCTATAAAGTACAAACTAACTTAAACAAAAAAATTTTACAAGACAAACAAGTGAGAATAACAATATGAATCTCAAAAGACTTTAGATAAAAAAACGAGTAATAATTGATAAAAGCTCTTCTTTAGTTCAACTTTTTAAACAAGCATTTGAACAACATTCTGTGTACTTTTAGATAGTAGAAAATAGCTCTCGTTTCAAGTATAACGTATATGTAATCTTTTGCTTCAAGATTCATGTCTAAAATTTTGAATTTCTTTTTCTTTTATACTTGAATCTTCCAATGACTAAAAGATAATGAGAATTATCTTCAACCTATGTTTATTCATTTCAATGTCTAGACTATCCATAGATATTTTAGAGAAGATCTTAGTAATTTTGAATTTTAAATCTGATCCTCTGAGCTTAGTAGAGTATGCTTAATCAGCAACTTCTAGATAGACTTCGGATTTAAAAATTTATGGTGAGATATACTTAACCAACAATTTCTAGATAAGCTTCAATCTTAGAAAATGAAATCCCATAAGATTCGAGACCAAATTTATCTTTATCAATTCGTATATATCTTAATTTATCCAAAGATGTGTTTACTTAAATAATCCCTTTGGATTTTTAATTTCATCTTTAGTGAAATAGGATTAAGTGTATTTCCTTAATACACCTAATTTAGTAGAGCTAGGCCTTAGTTTCTACAAATCTAATATAAATTAATTTTTCATGTTATTCTTCCAGACTGACTATTTAAATAACCTTTTAAGGAGTATCAGTCTTCTTTTCTTTAAAGTCTTTGAGCAAGATTTTAATATACTATATCAATTCTTCTCATTATAAAGCTTTTAAGGCATCTTTTGATATTTTTAGAATTTTTTCCTTTGTTAAATAATTCAACCTTCTGAATAAATTTCTGAATTATTCTCAATTTGTAATTTTAAACTTTTTATGAACCCTTTTGAATACCTACATTCTTGATGATTTATTAGCATTCTTATCTTTTTGTTGTTATCAAAATATATAACAGATATCTAATATACTTTGACTAACTTTTGGGATCTTATGGTCAGTTTTGAGCCTCATTGATGTTACATTATCATATTCCTTATAGAGCATGAAGCATGTCCAAAACATGAACAGATATTGCAATCTTATGTGAACAAAAAACCTGAAAGAGAAGATTTTTAGAATAAAGGGATGCATTCCATTCAGTATTGAATAGCTTACAGTGAAACTTCTTCACCTTTGTTATACAATCAGAAACTAGATACATCAAAAGTAGCAATTCAGACAAACAACAATAAAATGAAAAGATTATGAGAAGAGAAAAGAAACTTGATCTATTTTACATGGAAAAGCCTAGATGATCTGAGTGAAAATACCATGGTGAATAGAGGTGAAGACAATATATGGAATCTCTATGTTATGTAGAACTTTGCTATAAGACTTTATGAAGATCCGGACATAACCTATGATGAGCTATCGATTGCTATTCCTCTTACTTATGCATGACTCCGAGGCCTCCATTCCCTCACTTGAAGAATCTTCTTCCGGTAACCTGCCGATGATGAGAGAACCTATGCAGAAGGAGGATGGCTTAATTCCTTGACAACTCTAGGGGGTTACATCTTGTTTTGCTCTCTCTCTTATGACAATGCTGACTATTTGCTTGTCGAAAGCTCTGGGTTGGGTGATCAAACTTCTAGTCACCAAGAGAATCTTGTCAAGTGATGAGACACTCCTTTTGGGATAAGTACTTTCTTCTGACACTTGCTGCACCCTTTGCTTATCTCGGCATACCTTGATGTCGTAACATCTTTATTCTCCTTACCTATGATGATAAGAGAATCTATATGTAGAACTAATGTTGCATTACCACCTATCCATTTCACTTGACACTTTACTACTTTTCCCTTTTGTCGTTTGTCCTTGTTACCCTCTTTCATATGTACAGGGAATTCCCCTTTTGTATGCCTTTTTTTAATTTCTTTATTTTTATGGTTGCTCTAGAAACTTACTAGAAATAGTTCCTTTTCCTTATAAGCCAGAATCATCTTACATCTCAAATATACATTGAATATATTAGTGGTGGGTGACCTTGGCATCAACTTGTGCATCATATCAAGTGAAGTGTGAAGTTATGCTGTGCTTGTAGTTAGGTCATATCCCCAAAGTAGCTTCATGTCACTCTTGTTAATTCGTATATAGACTCATTTTATCTTCTTCGATATTTTGAAGGACTCATTGGTTTGAATTTGCTACGGTAAGTCCTAGTGATAATTGAACTCTTAGGTAGATCAATCTAAGACAAACATATAACAAAAAACAGTAAATCTAGATAGAAATAGACCATTCATGAATGCATCGGTAAACCAATGGTGAGCCTTGGTAGACAACCATTACCCTTAGTTGACTACCTATCACTTACTACTAAATTTGGTTAGTTGATTAGTGTGGTGGAATGACTGACTTGAGCGACTTTGGCTAAACTTTGTCTTCACTTGTCTCCAATCAACTGTACCTAACTGAACCTCTAGACATTGAATTTGTTGAAGATTTTATAACCTCCAAGTCAACGACCTCTTTCCTACATCCTACTCAACATCCAATATCCAGTACTTCCTTGCACTGCGCATGATCCCTCATTAGTTTACAATTGTTCCACTTTAGTATTAGCCCCTTAGAATTATGATATGAACCACAACTAATAACCTCATCTATATTGTTCTTTTTTTTTTAGGGTTAAATCTAAATAGTAGAATTATCACCTAAGAGGGAATTGAATTAAAATTTCATATAAAATTATCATTTTATACAATGCCAACTCAAACAAATAATTTCATATGGCATATGGTAGTATCTTTGAGTAATGTAATTTCTATTATGGTTTCTAGGCTAACCACCACATCGATTCTAAATATAAAACTTTCTCACTTATGTAAGTAACACCTTTTGATAAGCTCATCTGTATAATAAATAGAAATGAGATAATTTAAATTTTTAGAGAAATGAAAGTTTACCTAGAGAATGAGTACAAACATTTGATATTGAAAGTTTTTTAATGTTACTCATGACCAGATCTCCCTTCAATAAACACAAAGTTCCATTTGATACATTGACCGAGAATAAGAAGAGCGATAATGGTCATTGGGATAAAAATCTTCAATCTATGAAAAAGAAGAGTTAAACCATAAATAAAAGGGACTCAAAACTATAAGGTAATGAGAAGGATGTAAAATGAAGAAATTGAGCTACTTTAATATGCAATTAATTTTCACAAATGCTACAACTTCATTGTAAGAAAAGGAAGTGTTTACATAAGAACCTTATAGATCTATTACAAAACCATGGCTAGAGATTATTGAAAAGCTGAAGAACTCAACAACTCATTAAAATAATGGAGCAATTCTTTCATGGACAATCATAAGAAATAGTTTCTCTTTTTCCATTAATGAGGGTTCTAGAAACTTATAGACCTGACCTCACTGTTTTGTAAAGCTAGATTTTACTTCTATGACTTAAGCTTGTTTGTAAGACAGTATTCACTCTTGATTACGTAGCAACATATTTGAATACCTTTCTCTAAATTCATGATTCACAAATTTAACATATCAACAACTACATGGAAAGAGATAAACTTAGTTATCTATCATTATATCCCATATTCATATTAGAAACCATAGCATAAATTAAATGTTGTTTGATAAAGTATTCATATCATGACTTACAAGATTATAAGAAAGCTCATTATAGCTTTTTTATTTTAATACATCATCAACTTGACATACCATAAACAACTGATGTTGAGAAAGTAAGAGAGTGATAAAAGAAGAGAGAAACCACTCAAAAGCACAAAAACATGATCAGAAAAATAAAAGAAGAGAAAAAAAAGATAGTGGCTAAGAAGTAAACATATATTTTTCAAAATGTAACATGTGATGGCAATTTGAAAGTTCTATAGAAGCAACGAAAAATTTATCATGATGAAGAAATTAAACATCAAGGTGTATGTGGTTTTAGTATTTGAATAGGGAAAAAAGAAAAAAAGAAAAAGAAAAGAAAAATTGCTACAACTAGGTATTCTATACTCTGTTTGGCTTTGGAAGTTTCTAAAGGAGTAACGTAAGATTGCTAACCTTTGACAAGCAAAGCACAACACAATAAACCATAAGCAAAAAGAGTAAAGTGCGCTTTGAAGGCTAAAAGTCTAGAGTAATGTTGTGTTTTGCAATGATGAAATCAATGAAAGTGGTAGGAAATCAAAAGAAATTTTATGTTGGCTATTCAATATGGAAGTGGAAAATAGAAGAAATTAAGAGAACTTAATGGAAATATTTCCACTTTCAAGATTGCTAATGAAAATTAGTGGAAATAAAACAAAATTATACGTACATTACTAAAAGCGAATCAATAAATATAAAGTAAGCAATATTTTTGTCTATCTATAATATGGAAAGCAAATATTTCCTTTTATTTCCTTCCATTCCAGATAGGTCACACCAATAGCATTCAAGGGTGACCATATTGAAGTGGGTCTAGCTTATAGAAAGCTTAAAATGGAAGGTGAGAAATGTACAGAAACAATGAAATAAATAAGGAAAAACCTACAAACAATTTCAAGGATATGACACACCAAGAAAACTCCGTAAACTCACAAAACTAGCCTAACATAATACATGAGCATCTTGGTGAGGTCATTCATCACCTAGTCTTACTTAAGGGTTAGGATAAGAGTAGGGAACGAAGAAAGCATAGTAGCTCACAAGGAGTGGTTGTATTTAATATATGGATTTTGATCCTTATGGCTACGTATTATAAGGGTATTTATACTTGAAATGTTAGGGTACGCTAACCTAAAATGTGAGGGTAACTTACCTAAAACAGAAAAGATAGAAAGGGTATTGTTTAAAAGAAGTAATATACAAGGAGTAATAAATGATAAAAATGAAAATCAAAGAAATTAGTGACCGGTGCAGCAAATCCCTTTACGAGGGCTGGATATGTAGTAGATAGTCATTGGGGGTGTTCTTAGTAGAAACAAACAAAATTGTATGGTCAAGCTGGAGGTTGTCGAGTAAACTTAGTGGTTCTTTTGAGGAGATGTTGGCTTAGATGTGTTCTAGGGTTCTTAGCATAATAACTATCGAGGCAATTGTTGGTACTGGTAGAGTAGAGTAGTCTATAGGGCTGGCCAAGCAGTCAAGGGAATAGGAATTAGGTTAATACATAATGTTTGACAGAACTGAAACAACTTAGCTTGGCATGTGAAGTCGTATGGTAGAGAGGATCAACTTAGCTTTGAGTAGAGTTGGTTAGAATGGGAGAATCCACTTTGTTAGTCCTTTAAGCCTTTGAGCTTGAGTTAGGTTAATGGTCTAGTTGTCTGATCCCCATCACCCCCTCTGGGTTGATTTAGATTTGGGATGAAATCCAGTTGGTCTTCACTTAATTCTCCTTCAAGTTGGTAGGGACTCAAGTCAACAATAATGAAAGTATTAGAAGCTCCATAGTCTTTAGGTAATTCCAATTGATAGGCATTGTTGTTGATTCTCTAAAGTATTTTGAAAGGGCCTTCAACTTAAGCAAACAATTTACTTTCTCTTTTGCTTGGAAACGTCTCCTTGCTCAAGTGTAGCCATACTAATTCATTAGGCTAAAATTGTATCATCTTCCTTCCTTTACCTTTCTCTCTTAACTTCTTGGCACCTTGGTCAATCTACTGGGTAACTTTCTATTAGATGTGTTGATAAATTATGCTTAAGCTCTTGGTTCAAGGTCTTCTTACTTGTATATGGGTGTTGGAGTGTAATTAAGGGGTAACTTTGGGATGAAGCCATAGATGACTTCAAAGGATGTTTGTTTAGTGGTGCTATGTATTGTATGATTGTAAGCAAATTTTACTACAAGCAAACAAACATCTCAATTAGTTAAATTCTTACCTATTACAGTTTAGAGCAATGATCCTAGAGTGTAATTAACTACCTTTGTTTGGTCATAGGTTTAGGGATGACAGGAAGTGATAAAGAGTAGTTTAGTCCTCATATGATGCCATAGAGTCCTTTAGAAATGGCTTAAAAACTTTGAATCCTTATCCGACACTACACCTCTTGATGTACCATGCAAACAAATAATTTCCTATAAAAAGAGAAAAGCAATAGCCGAAGCATTGTTAGTTTTTGAGTAGGCTATACAATGTGACATTTTACTGAACCTATCTATGACAACCATTACTGCATCTTTGCCTTAGGTAGTTCATGGCAGTCTGAGGAAAAAGTCTATGCTCAAATGGGTAAAGGCATTGCATTCCCTTATTTGGCTTAGAATTTGACCCTCTTATAAGTAGCGTGATTCTCAAAAACCTATGCACATCTCACCTCATCTTAGGTTAAAAGAATCTCTTATTCAATAATTCATATGTCGTCTTCTCAACAAAATGTCCAAAGAGTCCTCCACTACGAGCTTCTCTCACTAACAACTCCCTTATGGAACAAGTTGGCATACATAACTTGCCACCTCAGAACAAGTATCTATCCTTCCTCCATATGATAGTCATCTATTGTTCTTCCCTCTATACATCGTCCAAATATAGGAAAAAAATGGGGGTCTTGAGGATATTACTCTTTAATGCTCACAAATCCTAAGAGCCTTGTTTATAGCTTAATAAGAAGAACATGTTACTTTGACAAGGAGTTAGTAACCATATTGGTCTTGCCTTTTTTTTACTTGATGACAAAGTTGAATCATTCTAAGAATTCAACCCATTGTGCTTGCTTTTTTGATATCTTGGTTTGACTTTTGAGGTGCCTCAATGACTCATGATCTGTGTAAATGACAAACTCCCTTAGCAATAGATAATGTTGCCACATTTGGAGTGCTTTGATAAGATTTAGAAGTTCTTGGTCATATGTGGAGTAGTTCAACTGAGGTTTTCTTAACTTCTTGCTTTGGTAGGCAACATGTTAGCCTTCTTGCATCAAGATAGTGCCTATGCCAACATCAAATGCATCACACTTAAGCTAAAAAATCTTCTTAAAGTTAGGCAAGGCCAATATAGGTGTAGATATTGATCTTTCCTTAACTTTAGTAAAGCTTCTCTCTTCTTTCTCTCCTTACCTACAATCTATGTTCTTCTTCATTAGTTCAGTAAAGGTTGCAACAAATGGTACTAAAACCCTTGATGAATCGTTGGTAAAAGGATATCGGTCTATGGAAACTTCTCACCTTTGTACAAGTGGTTGGGGTTAGCCATTCAACAATTGCTTAATTCTTCTTGTCATCAACTTAGATAACTACTCTACGAACTACATATCTTAGGAAAAACATTTCCTTCTGGCAAAAACAACACTTCTTCATGTTACTAAACAATCTTTCTTCTTAGAGATTATTAAAGATTACTTGAAGATGTTCAATATGGTTAGGAAAGTCGCACTATATATAAGGATATCGTCAAAGTAGACAACAAAAAATTTCCTAATTAGATTTCTCAAAACATGTTTCATCAACCTCATAAAAGTTCTCAAGGTGTTTGATAGTCTAAAGCACATGACCATCCACTCGTTTGGGCCTTGTTAGGTCTTAAAAGCAGTTTTTCATTCATCCCCTTGTCTCATTTAAAGATGGTAGTATCCTAACTTTAGGTTGATCTCACTTAACACTCCCGTACCAATCAGTTTGTCTAGCATGTCATCTAACCTTGGAATGAGGTACCTGTACTTGATTGTGATCTTATTCATAGCTTTACTATCTACATATAATGGCCAAGTACCATCCTTATTTGGCACAAGTAATGTAGGCATAGAACAAGGGCTAAGACTCTCTTTCATGTATCCTTTCTCTAACGGTTTGTTAACTTGCCTTTGGAGCTTGGCAATTTGCTTATGATCCATCTGATAAGTATGTTTTTTTTTTTTTTTTGCCATCATCTGATAAGTAGGTTTGTTGGGTAAAATAGTATTAGGTATTAAGCCAATGCAATGTTCAATGCCTTCAAAATGGGGTAAGCCCTCAGGCAACTGTATGGGAAATAGGTTGGTTTTTTCATCCAATAGCTCTTAGATCTCCTTAGATGGGTTAGCTTAATCTTTCAATTTCAACAATTGCCTAACCAACAGGAAGGTCGACATATCAGACTTAATAGCTTCTCGAAGCTCTGATTAGCTTAGAATCAATGCCTTCTTAGATCTTTGGGCTAACCTAGCTTGTGGCTTGCCTTACTTGACTCGGGGTCATAGGGTTTAGGGTAATTTTCCTCCCATTTTTCTCAAACACATACGTGTTCTTCAACTCATCATGAATGACCCTTCAATTAAATGACTGTGGTCGGCCTAACAATACATGTGATGCGTATATGGGTAGTACATTACAGAGAATTTCATTAAAATAATTCCTGATTGAGATTAGTAGTAGTACTTGTTAAGTGACGTGTAAGGCTCATTTCTCATTTAGCCAATGCAGCTTATATGGTCTCAAATGTGAGATGATTGGCAGCTTGAGCTTCTTAATTAGCTTAGCAAACACTATAGTAATGCAACTCTCATTATCTACTACAAGTGCACTTACTTACTTAATCACCTTACAAGTGATGTGAAATAAGTTTTCGTGTTTCTCCTCTTTAACTAATGGTTCAATGCTCATTGCTCATCTGATGACTCAAGTCAACTTATCCAAATCCTTAGCAAATATATCTTCCTCAACTAGTTCATCATTGATCTTAACTTCTTCCTCCAACTCTCCTTTCTTCTTAGGTTCATCATCCATGCTGTCTATTTTAATCTTTGAGACATCCCCTTTGATGATCATAGCTCTTTTGTTCAGACATTAGGTAGCCATGTGCCTAAACCCTTAGTATTTAAAGCATTTGATCTGGCTTGTCTTCCTTTCAGATCCTTATCCCTTTTCATAAGCTCTCTCTGGTAAATCTTGATTGGTAGGTTAACTCTTCTGCTTAGTCATTGCCTTAGCTCTTTCGTTAGGGTTAGCGCTCTAAGGAGCTCGATGATCGCTTTGAGTAGGTTAGTGAGATTAGCTAGGTCGGCTCATTAGAGGTCAGCTCAGCCTATTTCTCCTTTGTCTCTTTACTTATTAGGCAATTTTGATGGCTTCATCCAGTGTAGTAAAATGTTATAGTTCCACTATGTCTCAAATATCATATCTCAATCCAGTAAAAAATCTAGAAACTATTTAGGTTGAAGGTTTATCTACTTCACATCGAATCATAAGCATTTAGAATTCCTAAATATATTCATCAACAGTTCGGCTTTCTTTTCTCAGCTCTTGAAGTTAAGCAAAAGTATCTTGTAGAGGATTCTCTTCATCTTAGGCTAGGTGCTCACCTTTTTGTATCCTTCTCTCCTTCTTATGGCCTTAAAGTTTCTTGACCACATTGCAGCATACCTAGAGAACTCTACAGCAGCAACTCTTATTTTCTCTTAGTCCTCATACTAATAGTAGTCAAAGACTCACTCTACTTTATCTTCCCAGTTAAGATAGTCATCAGCATTTCTAGGACCATGAAAGCTTGGAATTTAAAGCTTCATAAGGTCAGTAGCTTAGTATACTCAAGTTCACTCTTCCACTTCAACATGCTCTTCTTCTTCATCCTCTTCATCTAGTTTACTTAAGTCAATCCTCCTCAACATACATTCTCCCATTCTTTTACCTCAATTTTGTCAAGCTAAGACTTGTCCTCTCATGGGCTAAGTTGCTTGGGGAGTGTTATGAGCGACATTAGTAGGCTAAAAGGCTAATGCATGAATAGCTCTAGTTAGGTAGGCTATTAAGTTAGCCATTTCGCTGATTCGTTCATCTGTACTTCTAAGAGTATTTTGGGCCTACCAACTGGTTATCATCCCAATATTAGTATTCACATTCAAGTTAGTCATTCTTTTATAAAAATTTCAATCAATAGACTTTGATAATTAAGAAACAAGTAACACAATTTTTGAATCAATCAATTTACAGACTTACTATTTCTACACACTTAACCCACTACTTCATAAAGAACACATAACTACTACTTGCTCCATTTTCTCAATTTAAAATAGAGTATTATGGGGTACACACACAACAGTGAACCAATACATCTTCTACTTACTCAAATTACTCACAGCTAAGTCTTTTACTACCACTACCTACTATTACAACCGACATTGCTCACAATAAAACAATAACTAGCTCAAATACAACTTACCCAAATGAACCTTTGCTTCTGATACCAAGATGGCAGGTTGTACTAAGAGCAAACAAGGGTGATCGTATCAAGATGGGTCTAAGCTTGCAGAAAGCTTGAAATGGAGGGTGAGAAATGCATGGAAACAATGAAGTAAATAGGCAAAAACCCATGAATAATTCCAAGGATATGACATACTAAGAAAACTTCATAGATTCACAAAATTAGCTTAATATGATGCATAAGCAGCTCAGTGAAGTCACTCGCTACCTAACCTTACTTAAGGGTTAAGATAAGAGTAAGGAAAGAAGAAAGTGCAGTAGCTCAAAGGGAGTAGTATGTATTTAATATATGGATTCTGATACTTAAGGCTACATATTATAAGGGTATTTATACCCAAAATGTTAAGGTAACCTACCTAAAATGGAAAAGATAAAAATGTATTGTCTAAAAAAAATAATGTATAAGTAGTAATAAAGGGTAAAAATGAAAAATCAAAGAAATGAGTGATTGGTACAGCAAATCCTTTCATGTAGGAGCCAGATATGTAGTAAACGATCATTAGGGTGCTCGTAGTAGAAACAGACAAGCTTATATGGTCAAGCTGGAGGTTGCCAAGCAAACCTAGTGGCTATTTCGAGGATATGTTGGCTTAGATGCTTTTTGGGATTCTTAGCACAAGTATTGCTAAGAAAATGCTCGATACAGGTAGAGTAGAGCAATCCGTAGGATTGGCTGAGCAATCAAGGGAATAAAAATCAAGTCGATATAGAATGGTTGATAGAACTGATATAGCTCAGCTTGGCATAGAAAGTCATTCGACAAAAAAGATTAACTTGGCTTCAAGTGGAGTTGGTTGGAATAAGAGAATTTGCTTCGTAAGTCCTTCAAGCCTTCGAGCTTAAGCTTGGGTTAATGTTCTAGTTGTCTAATTCCCATCAATTCCCACCTGAATAATCAAAATATGAGAGGAAAACTAGCTTTTCTTTCCTTTTTTTAGTTAGTTATTTCTACCATGTTTAAGATGGCCTAACATAGTGGAAAACTTTTCACCTGTTCTATATCTATCGAAAAGCAAGTGCATGGGTTGAGTTAAAAATGAAGAAGGCTGGTTTTACTTTGCCAACTGAGTGTTATTTTCAAAAATGGGTTATACTTGTAAGCTGTCTAAGTTTAGTTTGACTTAACCTAAAAAAGGTATGTGGATAAAGTGGCAACTTAATGAGTGCTTGAAACACTATTAATATTCTTCATGTAAAAAATATTTTTGTATCTGATTATCATACTCTTTACACTTTCTAAAACAATGATTGAACATCATGCAACTAAAACTAAATGGAAAAACCAATATAATCATATAGCCAACCATCATATGAAACACAAAAAATGTCATTAATAATTTCTTAAAGGTGCAACCTGCTAGAAGATAATAGTACAAAAATAGAACTAAATATGATGAGATAAAGAATGAAAGTTACATACCCAAGACTGTATGTTTTGATAAAAATAGTAGAATCAAGACTAGCATGCCATATAAGCTCATCCTCGCTCATGTTCATGGCCTAAGGTATCTAATTCAAGAAAGTAAGCTATTTCTTCAAGTTTAGATTCACAAACTTGCCTACAAAATAATCCAATCGCCTTAGAATTGTTCTTGCACCAGTAATATACCATTTTGAAAAATATATTTTATCATTAATGGGTTGTAACCTAAGAACTACAAATGTAAGCAAAAATGCGAATGCATCTAATATGTCTATGAATGTTGCGATTGATATGTCAAGAAGAATAGCCATTAAAGAGAGAGAGAGTGCTAGTATTTAAGGGTTCACTTATATGTTCTGAGAGAGAATAGGTATAGAAGAAGGAACTAAAGACAAGTAGGCAGTGAAGTAAATAAA
This sequence comes from Lumnitzera racemosa, assembly GCA_024138005.1. Lineage (NCBI taxonomy): Eukaryota > Viridiplantae > Streptophyta > Magnoliopsida > Myrtales > Combretaceae > Lumnitzera > Lumnitzera racemosa. Next base: position 86,710,447 of record JAMXBC010000010.1, on the reverse strand, counting down.
AGGGAGTAAGAAATAGTGGAAGAAAAGTGGAGGAACACACTCGTGAAGGGTATGTTCCTAAAAAAATAATAAAAAAGGAGGTTAAGGTGAAACTCATTAAAAGTAAGGGGCAGTGGAGGTGCCTTTTGGAAAGGCATAGTTTTGAGAAATTTAATAAGGAAAGCGCCTTTCAAAAAGGTGCCTTCTTTAGTTTTAATCACGGAGAAAGGCACCTTTTTAAAAGTCACCTTCAATATTAGTATCACTATAATTGAAGGTGCCTTCCCTAGTACTAAAACATCCCTATGCATGAAGAGAATCATTTCGTAACCAGTACAATACAAACACATTCCATTCTCTCTTTCGACTAAGTGTAAGGTTTTGCTTAAACCTACTTATTCAACCCCTTTTTTTTTTTTTTTTTTTTTTTGCAAAATCTCAACCCTAAATCAAAGATAATAATCTCTTTATATCTATCTACTTCAATTATATGAATTTTTTTCATGAATATTGCATGATTTAAGACATTGCACACTTGAAACCCTACAATTGCATGTGTTTATAGTTAAGTGTTTTAGCTTGATTAAACTTTTTTTTGTATGTAAATATGCATTATATAACACACAGTTACACTATATATTGATAATTTGTATATTGGCAAATAGTTTTGTCATAGTGGAATTGAAATATTTATGTTTTAAACTTCATACTCTAAGTATTTAGTAAAATGGCTGTTAAGGAGTTGTTTAGTGTAGGTTATGGGAAAGAACATGCAATCATGTTCTATAGAATATGATGAATTATGTGCTAACCAACAAAATACTTATAATGTGAATATGTTGAAAATGGTAGTCACGATGAAATTTATGATTTTTGCTCATGGAAACATTGTGAGGGGAAATTTGGGATTGGAATATGATTGTAACCTGGTGAAGTTGTTGAAAATGAGAACCAATGTGAATTTCTCTGAACTTCTTAGAAGGGTTTATTGTGGTATTAGAGTTGATTTAAGTACTGGGGTTGAGATTTTATATAGACATCTTAATACCTACTTTAGAGTCATGTCTTATTCACTAATTACCATCAAGGACAATGATGACATTGAAAATTTTTTTGAGATGGCGAAAGCGTTTTGAAAACCCATATTTACCATTTGTATGTAAAGATAGGAGAAGCGGACGAAAACGTACCCACCACCTCCCCCCACCTTACCCTACCCTACCCTAGTCCAGACAGCACATGTGCCATCAATTAAGAAGAATGAGTAAATGGTATACGAATATGTGCCATTGCCTATATTTGTGCCCATGTAGGACTATGATAGTGCAATTGACGAGGTTATTGGATTGGTCTTGTAAAAGGAAGTTTCACATGACTGTGTAGTTCAGTGAATGGGAGGCTTAGATGATAATGACTATAATGATGATGACTATGAGCCCTAAGAAGATGAGGAAGATGACAACAAGGATGATGATATCGATAAGGAGACGCCTCTTATATGTCCCATTATGCTTAAGGTGATTGCCATCATACCTTGCCTATAGAAATGTTTAGTGCGTATCCTTATGCCTCAAGCTCCAGTTCAATGGAGCCAATATCAGCTTTGATATAGACTTCAGAGATCCATACGATAGAAATTGGGGTAAGGGATGGGATTCTCTTTTTCAATAAGGGTAGAGATAATGGTTACTTAAACTTTGAAAGGGATGTAAATGAAGGGTTTAGCAATTTGCAAGCCAGTGAAGATCTCCATATAGGTGTAAGATTCAATACTAAGTAGGGACTTATAAAAGTCGTGAAGCACTACCACATCGAACATCATGTTGACTTCATGTTGTTGGAATCTAAAAAGAGAAAGTATTCCATCCTTTACTCTAAGCATGTAGACAATTGCAAGTGGAGACTCAAGGTAAGTAAGAAGAAAATGGAGGATGTATTTGTGATAACTAGATTAGTAGGAGCTCACACTTTTGTGAACCCCATCATAACCTAAGACCACCCGTAGTTAGATATTAATACGATGGCTAGGGAGTTTTTGAATGGTATTAAAGCAGATCTTGACCAAAAAATCTCTTAGCTATGCACTTTTATTGACAAATAGTTTAGGTATATGGTCAGCAATAGAAGGGTATATGCTAGTTAGATAACGACTATTAAAGTCATGTACGGTAATTGGGAAAGATCATACTATGATTTTTCTACGACTTCTCAATGCAATTTAGATGACTAACCTTGGTATAAAGGTAGAGTAGATGTGGAACCCTTCGAGAGAGTCAAGGGTAATAGAGTTGAAGTGGGTATGGTAGTCTTTTAGCCCATGCATAAAGGTATAAAAGTTTTGCAGGCCTATTGTTGGTATTGACAATGCGTTTTCATATGGCAAATATTGCCACAAGTTGTCGACTGCTACTAATATGGATGGTACGAACTATATAGTCTCACTTGTCTTTGCATTAGTTAATAATTAGACTGCCAATGCATGGGGTCGGTTTCCTAAGAATATGAGGCAACATGTGTATGGTGAGTGAGTAGGTCAGAAAACCATATGCTTGATATCTAAAAGAGGGATAGGTATTAAGTTTGCATTGGATAGAAATGAAAATGCATGGAAACTTCCCTTTGCAATGTGGCAATGGTGCATACACCATATTGCAAGCAACTTCAATAAGGTCCATAAGAGTTAGAGTGCAAGAACTGGGTAATGTTTGGTACAATGCAAGCTTAGCCTCTAAAATTTAAGAAATGCATAGAGAAGGTTTAGAGTATCAAGCCTGACATCCTGGATTGGTTTCTCCCTTTATTGAAGTAACAATAGACCCTTACATATGATAGGGCCTATCAATTTGGGTATATGATGTCTAACCTTGTCGAAGCATATAATTCGGTATTAAAACATGCTCGTACTACTGGTTAAATCACTTATGATGAAGATCTTCTACAACTATATATTAAGCTGGGATGATAAACACGAGGAGGCACTTATGTAGGTGGCTTAGAATTAACCATACACCAAATATGCTATTGACATGTTAGATGAATGGGTCAAGGGGGCGAGTTTGCATTAGGTGGTGCATTCAACAAGTACAATAGGCTATACTAGGTTGAGACTAGAAGCAAAAGCATAGGGAATAGGTTGAAGGGAGGTAAGCATGTGCAAATGGTTAACTTCAACAATCGCTTGTGCACCTACAACAAATGAAAAATATATAGGATTCCTTACTTATATGCTATTGCTATTGTCAGTTATAAGTAACTGGACATCATGTCATCAATCAAGGATTGGTATAGGTTTTTCCATTAGGTGCAGTATTATAAAGCCTACTTCTTCCTAATCAAGGATGACTTAAGTAGGCTTGTGATTCCAAAACTTCAAAAAGTATGTCTTAAGCTATGGTTGGAGCCAAAAAAAGGTAAGCCTAGGAACGAAGTGATTCCATATGGAGATGGATGTCAGGGAGTGTCTGGATAAGACGACTTGCACTTTGTGTAGGAGGGAGGTGCACAACATAAGAATCCGTCTTTAGAGAAATCAATAAGGCAATTGAACTTGAGACTAATAGCTAAATGCATGCTTGGTTTTGTTTATTTACTAACTAATGACCAAGTTATAGAAAATGTTATGTAATTTCGCTATTTAACCATATTGTTTTGCTTTTGCAAGCTAGATGGAGCTTAGACCCATATATGGATTAGTTCTCGCTGGCTAGGATAGGCACAGATCTTGATACATTTGGGTAGGACATGTAAGACCAGTGGCTTTTCTTTCTATCATAAATTACTATGTTTAACTAAATCCTATTGACTTGTATCCTTTGCAGGACATGGACGGTTTACATGTGCCGCTTCATGAGTAGGCACTTCAATTGAACCAGTAAGTGTACAAGATCCCTTTGGAGGACCATATGCTACCTTACCTACAGTTGGCCAACTTCATAAGTTTGAGCTATTTCCCCTATATTTAGTTGGATCACCACTTAATCACTACATTGGTAGAGAGGTGGAAGCGGGAGACTCATACTTTCCATATGGCCTATGGAGACCTTACCATCACACTTGAGGATGTCAAGGTGTACTTTGACCTTTTATGGATTATTACTAATGACTGGGAGCACTTAGAATGAGTGGCCCTAGATATGTGCTAGATTCCTTAAGGTTGTTCCAAAGGACTTCGATGGTAAAGGAGGTCGTATACATATGGGTAGGCTGATAGACCATTTTTGTTCCTTACTTACTTAGGTAGACGAGAAGTAGGTTAGATGTCACATAAGAGTTTATATCTTGCAGATGGTAGGAGGGTTTATATTTGCTGACAAATCTAACAACCTAGTGCATGCCATGTTTCTCCTTTTGTTGGAAGACTTCAGTTGAGCCGAACAATATAGTTGGGAGTCCACATGCCTTGCATGGCTGTATAAACAGCTATACAGCTTGTCGTTATAGACTACTTGTTAGATTGCTCATAAGATGAGAGGTGCTGCGATTCTACTTTAGATGTAGGCTTGAGATAGGTTCTCACACATAGCCCTTGCCTAGACATGAGATGGTCGGTGATAGCAAGAGGCTACTAGTTGCTAGGTGGTTGATTGGACGAGACATAAGGATGCACCCAACCCATGTGGTGACAACTTAGTGGGATGCATTTGACAAATAGACTATAGATCAAGTATGTATTTTATACACTTTTTTGACCATTTGTTTCAATGCTTTACTTCAACACTAATTATAACAATATGACACTTTGTGCTTCACAAAATTAAAGCAACGGACGAGGTAGAAACTGGGAATATGTGAACACCTAGGGACTTTCATGATTCAATTAATCTTCGATATATATCTGGTGGCGTCATATTATATTCAATCCTCAACTGGAACAGTAGTTGCAAGTTACGGTAATGCATCAGTTGCCGATGTGAAGGTTGTTGATATAATAGCACCGACACATTATGTGCTAAAATAAAATACCACCTCGTATAAGCCATTCTGAGTTGATCGCTTGGAACAGCCCATGTACTCCACAGAGCCACTAAAATATTATTTTGAATGCATAAACTTCAAGTCGAAGCAAACAAATAATAACACATCACATGTAGGGCAAGACACCATAATGGACGATAGTTGCTTCTACTTGTTAGCCCTTAGCCATGATGTTGGTCTGGGTCTAACTTTAAAAATTAGAGGGTGACGAGGAAGCTACAGTTGTAGTCCATTGTACTAATAAAATCTCATTTTGAAGCATGAGTATGGCATGCATGTGATACAAGTCAAAAAAGATCTTCCACCTATTGTTATTTTAATATTTAGATCCTTCAACTATTAACGTTTCAATGATTCCTCCGCTTTTTACTCCTTTATTATATGTGAATTTTTGGCCTTTTAACTTATTTCACTCTGAGTCATCCATCTTTTAAAAATGATCATAATGGTCACCCATTATGTTTCTCGTGGTAATTTTCTTTAAAAAAAAAAAAAAAAGAAATATACGGGCCAATGTAATGTACCTGATATTTGTAAGAATAATTGTACAAATTCCAACTTAAATGGTTAATAGAATTTTGACTAACATCACAGAATTACCATGTTTCTCGTCGTCACGCATTATGTACTATTTCTGAAGTCATTGGATGCTTCCCTTAGATGCTTCCACAGTTAACGCTAGCAGTGTTTTTTTTTTTTTTTTCCTTTCATTTTCTTTCTTTTTATTTTCTTTTCAAAGAATACAAGGCATTTGAAAATTAAAAAAAAAAATTAATTAGGTATATTAGGGATAAGTGAATCAATAAGATTCTATAATCATTCGGAATTCAAACCCAAATGTACATATCTTATAATTACACTATAGTATCAGAGTAGGGTTGTGGTTTTAGTTATATGGGAAGATGATGCAAAAGGAAATGGTTCAAGACAATTTACCAAAAATACAAAGATTCGGATGAAATTTTGGTAGAATTTAAATTGTTCACCTAAAATATAAAAGATTTAATTGAACCATTTTAATTAATTAATAAAGAAAGAAAATTAATTTGAAAATTTTGTTAAGTAAAACTGAGTTCGCATACTTGCTTATAGCATACACAAGAGGGTAACTATAAATCAAATATTTCGATCGGTATATGTGGTACTCCTCCAATAATCAAGCGTGCAGCGTTATACCACCCAACTGAAGTTAGGTGTGGGGACAGAAGTATGTCGCAAGTCACATATTCCTAAAGCTTCCTCACAGGTGTGCGCTAGATGTAGGAAAAACGTCAATCTGTATTGAGTTGTCTCTTTATAGAGACAGAACGTTAAGATTGCACATGTACAATGTACTATAAATTTACTAGTATCGTGCTTTTTCGAGTACACACACGAGAAAATGGTAACATTAAGGAGCAAATTATGGTCACTGCCACTGCTATTTCTTGCTGTGTCTACTGTCAAACTAAGAGGGGATGATGATCAGGCGGCATTAAATGGCACTACTCAAAGCCCACCCCACAATAGTAGCAACAATGCCACTTTTTTGGCTCTGAATCAAGTCAATGGAGGTCTTGTTGATGGTAGAAATGTTAATTATACTAGTGTTGTGGTTGGCAATAAGAATACCGACAATAATGGGTATTTTAGGGGAGGGAATAGAGGAGTTGTAGGAGGAGGAGGAGGTTTTTCATGGGGATGGGGTGGAGGTGGAGGTGGAGGTGGTGGTGGTGGTGGTGGGAGAGGGAATGGATGGGGATGGGGAGGAGGAGGGGGTGGAGGTGGATGGTGGAAGTGGGGTTGTGGAGGGCAGCCAAAAAAGGGTAGAAGGAGGGATGGTAGAGATAGAGGCAGATGCATTGCTAGAAAAAGTAATAGCCATAGATTTCATAAGTTTGACCCTAACGATTATGTTATTGGAGAGTATGCACAATGCATGGTTAAGGGAAGGTGCAAAGGACTAAGATTAGATTGCCCTCTACATTGTGGTGGCCCTTGCTTATACGATTGTCGATACATGTGCAAGGCTCATTGTCGATGTCCATGAGAGATTTCTTTCTTCTCTTTTTTTTTTTTTTCCTTCTTCTTCTTTTTAAATCATATATATATATATATATATATATATATTTCCTTTAGTTCTGGCTTCTATAGCATGTGTTGAGTGATATCCATTTTGATCCTTACATTTGTGGGATTTACCAAGATTTTTTTTTTCTTGTTTAAACCGTATGCTAGAATTCCACTCGAAATATTTTTATATTTATTTGATTGAGTCACGTATGTACGCTTATTGGCTTGCTTCCTGACTTATTAAAAGAGTTGGAACATACTCGTTTTCAATTGTTGTTATTTCATAAATTTTGAATTAGTTTGGATTATAATATGCTTATATGGATGAAGTCTTGTGGAGTGCTATTTAATGCTTACAATGTATTTTTTTTTTCCAATTATATGGAAAGAAGATTCGGACTCTAGTCTAAAAGTGCAAACATGTTCAACTATTTCTGAACTACTCAAGTTTAGCTCGATATTTGTTCGATTTTAACTTGAGAACAATTTAATTGAGCTCAAACTCAAGTTACTTGAGTAATTAATCGAGTTGAGCTTCACTCTCATAGTAGTTGACTTGATTAGCTCATAAAGCCTTACCGACGTTAAGTTGAATATTAATATTAATTTATTATAATCAAAATGATTTTTTTTTAAAGTGAATTGAGATCAAATGAGTTTAATCAAGTTGGGTTCTAGTTTATTGAGTACTATTTTGAATTGAGCTTAATCTTAAAATTCTAAACTCAATCGAGTTGGAGTCAAGCTTAAACTTAAGCTCACCTTTATGTTATATTGACTTGACTTATTTATAACTCTATCCAAATCTATTTCGATGAGAGACTAGTGATAATACTATTATTGGTGCTCATAATTTATATTAAACAAGTAGATTGGTAATTTCCCACTTGTATGAATACACTTCATGAGGTGTTTTGTAGCATCCCCTAAAATAATTATTCCATTGTAAAGCTAAATGTGTTTGGTTTAGAAGATAGTTACTTCACAGAATTCTTATTACTACAAAACAAATAAAAGAAGTATTACATATCGTGGTTTTTTCTTAAGACTATTGTTATAGCTATTAACTGAATTTTTCCTACATATTCTTATATTCAGTTCATGAGAATCTAACTTATCATCAAATTATGGGTTTAGACAAAAATTTATTGGTATTGTTGTAATATATTCCCAATCAATTACTTATTTCATTTTAAATTTGATGTGAATAATAATAATTTTTATTTCTTTGTTGTATTCTTTTCTACATTTTCTTGTTGGAACCATTGAAGTTTACTTCACTAATAACTCTTAGACTTAGATTTTAAATTTAAGATCCATTATGAGCCATCCTAAAATGATTAATGATGATAAGTGCCTTATATGTTAAAAATAGAAGTAGAAAAATGAGCCATAGGTACTAGCCTCCTTTAGCTAGGGTTTTTAATGTAAATCTCATAAATTTTATATTTTAAATATAGAGTCAAACTCGAGTCTTGATAGATATTTCCTAGAGTCAATGAACTTGAAGAAATTAAAACTGATAAAATTTTAAAATGAAATATTAAAACTAATTTGACAACCTTATATTAAAAATCGAAAACCTTAACTGCGTACAAAAACCTTGCACCCTAAATATGTATAACCTTAATTTGGAACAATAGACCAAATAAGAACCCTAGAACTTAATCTTAAAGACTTGAAACTTAAATTTAACCTCTAATCTAAAGAGAACCTTAATCCAATAAACCGATTTTGAATGATCTAGAGTCGCTTAAAATTACTAACGAATATTAGAGATATTTCCAAATAATATCAAATAACTAAACGAACCTAATTTAAAAAGTAAAATTAAGAAAATTTAGAACTTTCCCCTTTTAGTAGGTATTGCGCTATACATGTACCTATGTGTAGCATATGGCTTTCTTTCATGGATAATTATGCATAAAATATACCATATAACGTTAATTGACTTAAATATAAACCAATCAAACTACTAAAATGGTAAATTTACTCTAGATCACACCAAATTGCTCGAATTCAATAATAAACGATTAGAGATATTCTTATATAATAACAATTAGCTAAATTAAATCAATTGGAGTAGTAAGTTAATAAAATTACTATTTTAGCCTTATGTACATGGAAGTAGTGCCTATATGTATATAAACATGTATAATATAATTTAAATAATGTAATTTAATATCGAACAATCAGACATGTTCCTAAATAATATTGAATAACTACATTAAGTTAGCTAAGAGAGTAAATTAATAAAATTATAAAATTAGCCCTATGCATATGATTCGCATTATGTAGGTATTTAAATATGATTTTAACCATATACGATAAAGATACAATATATCACACAATATCAACTGATTTAAATTGAATGAACAAAAATACTGGATTAATAAAATTACTTCTTTACACATGAGACATATATATTGCACCACCTATGTATAAATATATAATATATATGACTTTCTCCGTATATTATTTTATATCACATATGTAATATTTCATGTACATTTTATTATACAATGTATGGTTTACATGACACACATATTTTATTAGATATAATGTAAATGTATTTTGCTTGAATAACTTGACATAATCCACCAAAAAATTTGTTTGTTTTTATTTCTTCGACACACATACATATACAACCCACCTACTTTTCAATTTTTATTTCATAAGCAACATCAAATCTCTTTCCTCCATGATTCTCGTTCGGTTGAGTGAAGCAAACATAATATATACTTGCATTTTGCTTTATCTCATCTCTATGCATGATACATAAAATATCCCATTATTGCTCTATGTTTTCGCCTCAAATTAAGGATGGGCAAGTGTATTTCCATACCTATGTGCTTTGAAAAATTGACCTAAGTACCATTGTCAAATATTGCTCTTTCTTCCCTCCTTAATCGCCATAATAGACACACTTCACAATTTGATATTTTTCCACTTCACCCTCACATTCTCTCACTCAATCTTTTTCTTTTTTCTTTTTTTCTCCCCCTATAGTTGGTTCTTTCTCTGTCTCTAGCATACATCATCATCATCATCATCATCACACACATACACACATACACATTTCTTCACTTTCTCTTCCATTTACACCAAAATTCCTTTAATTTTTCCCATTTGTCAAAGCCTCCATACCTCGTATTTCTCACATTCATTTTTAGTTCTTTTCAATTCTTCATCACACAAACTCCAGCGAACACCAAGATTCATTTCCAAATCCTTATCAAGCAAACAAAGGAGTTTCTTAAGGGGTTGAAGCAAGAAACATACCAAGGCACTCCAAGAAATTGTCACAGATAAACTCCACCTAAAAGTAATTGTGACATTTCCTTTAGTTCCAACATCTTATGCAATTTTCTTCTTGTAATCCAACATTTTTGTGTACCATTTTATATATATATATATATATATATATATAGTTTCTTCTACCACTACCACATGTCTATGTATTACTCTTTATTTCCTAGCACTTAGGAGTAGACAAGTGTATGTAATGTTTCATTTTGTAATAAAAAGTTCATGTACATTAGGATCCATAAATGTAATGTACTATGTATTTTTATACATATATACATATATATATAATATTCATAGTATTTGTATAAAATTTGTAAAAATCGATTGCAGATTTCCCTTAATTCCTTTTGGTCGAAGCTAAAATGAGAAATCCCCAAAATATTCTCAATATTTTACTTTACATTTTAACATAAAAATGTGTTAACATAATACTAAGATTAGGAAATATCATTAAACTTAACAAAATTTGAAAAAATCACCCTAAAACCTCTTGACGAAGGCCATAGCATTTAAGGACTTAAGTTGACCTTTTTTTTTATTTTTTTGTAAAAATGTGATTTAAAATTGATTTAGGATGAAAACACATAACAATTAAGTTTGTTAATAAATTAGGGCCTAAATTTGCAAATATAAGAAAATAGGCTTAAAAGTTGATTGAAAAGTCAAACTACAAAAAGGAGACAAATTTGACCCATATCATTTATCATGTAAAATAGTCAATTAGAATTAATTTGGGTTACTTATATGATGAACTATTAGGTTAATTAGCCTCTTAGGGCTTAAATTAGCAGGTTCGTATAAAGAGGCTAAAAATTAGACTTAAAAGCCTAACTATAAAAACAAACCAAATATAATCCTACAAGATTTTTAGTGTAAAATAATAAAAAAGAGTTAATTTAACTTGATTACAGTAGGATTTATTAGATTAATTAGCCATCTAGGGCTTAAACTAATAAATTAATGAAAATGAGATAGAAAAGACCTAAAAGCCCATTAAAGCCCCATGAACTAGAATTGATAGTAGGAAAGAACATACTTAAAAATTTCTTTAATTAAATTAAGGTTAAAATATATAAATTAATCAATCCCATTAGATGTCAAAATGAAAAAGTGGAAGAAAAAGCCCATTTAGGCAAAAATAGAAGAACTTTGACGCATAATAAGAAAGATCAGCAATTACAAAAATTTAATAAAATATTTTAAGCCCATTTATAAAATTTTAGAGGCCCATTAATAATTTGAAAGAACCCAATTTCAATTTAGATAGGAAATTAGCATAAAAAAGGCCATTAGAAAAATTTTACGATAGAAATATTAAAGGTTTAGCCTAACAATGTTAAATCCCATAAAATAATGAGCCTGTAAGAAACTAAGGTGCAACAATAATTTACATGAGGACCGATTAGAAGAAAAAGTAAAAAAAAAAAGGCTTAAAAATAACTAAACGAAAATTATTAAGCCCAAACTGAGTAAAATTCATAAGAAGCCTAACCCTCTCTAGAAAATGTAAGTTTTGGAATCCAAATTAGACCCCATTATTAAAAGTACATCTAAAGTAGATAAAAATCGACTATTGTAGATGTCCTATTTTTGTCTCTTAATTTTTGCTTTTTAGTTTTATGGGTCATGTTTATAAAAAAATTTTAAAAAAATCGAAAATATTGAAAAAATGAAAAAAAAAAGAGAAATAAAGAAAAGAAAAAATTGAAAAAAAAAGTTTCAAAAGTATTGGAGTTGAGTTAGTTAGTTTTTTAAGGTTAAATTAGGTAATAGTTGAAAATATACGTATGATTTAGTAAATTTAGAGTTTTTTGGGTTTCATTAGAAAAATATTTTTTAAAATAGTCTAGCAAATCATTTGAGTTCATAAATGGATTTTTTTCCAATTTAAAAAATATTTTAATTAAACTAACTAAAATTAAGGCTTAAATTTATTAAATTAAAAAAATGGTATTGAAATATTTAGTATGTATATTTTAAGCTATACAAAAAGATTAGGGCCATTTGAGAATGGATTGGGGTTAGGTATGAAAGTTTAAATTTATGTTGGGCCCAATAATAAAGGCCTAAGTTTATTTTGTGTGCACGATTGCATGAGAAAGAAGCCTTTGGTGGATTAGGGGATCGAGCCAAACTAAAGGTAGATTATTCCAAACCTAAGTTACGTACAATGCATGTGATGACTTCATTCTCTTCCCCAAAATTGGTTGTATTTGAGTTCAGCCATAGAAAGAGATCTAATATTAACAAATCTCCATCTAAATCTTCATTTTTTACTATGGATTTGGATTAAATCTTATTGAATCATTAACAAAATATTCGACTTTGTAAAGATTTGCTTGAAACTTGTTTGAATGAAGATTTGATAAAAGCAATTCTAGGAATAAATCTCTTTTGCGGTTGATTTGGGTTAATCTTATATTTAACTAAGATTTGAGTTAATAGCTATCAACTATCCTCCTTCATTCATTCATTTACCTTCAATACAACTAACACCTTCTTTGTTCATCATCCTTACCTAACCTGTGCTTCAAAACAACTTACCAACGTCCTTAACTAAACTCCATTAATGACGTTCCTTCTCTTACTCGCTCCCAAACATTTACATGGCCTGATCCCTCTGTTGTGATGCAAGCTCCTACGACTGCCCTCTATCATTCAAACCAACCTGTAGTTGGCATCAACACTATGACTACCAAATCTAACGCCTACTTCCCCAATCCTCAATTTAACGGCCGTTGTCTGCCAATCACTCTCTCTTATGACTACAATGCATATGACCTATACTAAACGTTCCATACAACAAGCCCTTATACAATATTAACCTACTTACAATTACAATCAAGTAACCCCATTCTCGATCCCTCTTCTTTGGTATGAACCATCCTCTATTGCTATCCCTAACCCCTTCGTTGATAGCCAACATCCCTAATACCATAGATCCTCTCTTATCCACTATGTACAACAGTAGACTACTTATTGCCTTATGCGACCCCACTCCACTTAACCCCCACAATCCTAACAACGAATAGTGCAAGCTCCCATTCAATCTTTCTCTCTCTTAGAATATAAACCAAACCCATGACCAAAAACCTATTGACCCCCATAATCCCAACCACACAATAATGCCATCCCATTGATTACCCTCTCTCTCATATACCATAGCCTTAATGACGATACTCCCAACAACACTTGACAAAAGTACTGACCCTACAACCTACACTTGCAACCACCACCCCATTCCCTAAACACCACCAAATCACTACCACAACTTGAAACACCATTACTAATCTGAGTTTCATCAATAATTTTGCCATGATAATCAAACTTCCACTTCGATTCGGTGCCTAGAACTCATTGTGAGAAGTTGGATTTGCTAGTGCCTTAAAGAACTTGACTTGTGTATTGTTAAAGCTTCTTAACCCAGTTCAAGAACTGACTCGACCCGACCCATGTGATTGTCTCCCTTGGATCTGACCCGTTTTAGTAAGTTAGGTAAGTTGGTTTATTTTTCTTTTGTTTTGTTTTTTAGTCAATAGTTTTATTTTACTAACTTTGTTTTTTTAGTGTAGGTTATTGGTTTATTTTTTTTAAATAGAATAATTTTAATATAAATTACATATATTTCATGCTTTTACAGATGAATTGCATTTTTTTTAGAAATTGTATTTTTAGATATAGATACATGTTTTTTTCTAAGATTCATATCATTGATAAAGATATGTATCTAAAATTGCATACCTTAGTAGATTCATATAAATCTTGTGTATGGGTTTTTTTATAAAAATAATTTTTAACATGTAGTTTTTTTTTAAATAATAAAAATCTTCACTAGATTCTTTTCAAAAGATTTAATCAATTAGTTATTTTTTAGTAGGTTTATAAAGTTAGATCTTTTATTTTTTTTAAAATAATAAACGATTAAATAACATAAAGTTGTCTCAATTTTCACATTAAAAAGAATTAACCCATTAAATCTTTCTGAACAAAATAAGAACTATGGTTGGTTTGATTTCGATTAGCGAGTATGTTAGTACCTTTGGGATAAGCATAAAATTTGTATAATATTTTATTTTCTTTTCATTTTGAGGGAAATTTCATAATAAAAATAGTAATAAAGAATTCATTTTTATGCAGTTTTACATCCTTTACATACTTTCTCATTTTTTTGGCAAAATTATAAAAATAAAGGTCCATTATTATTTTTTATTTTATTTTTATATAGTGACTTAATCTTAATAGATTAGCCTACGAATTTAGATTTTCTAGTTAAATTTTTTGAAAAATTAATTTTTTAGAAAATCCGTAAACCAGTGGCTCAATTAAGGTTTTCTTACTTAAAAACACTAATTTGACCTTTTTACCAATTTAACTGGTTGGTGACTCTAAGTTATTTTTTAAAATATTTTTTAAACATTTTTTTAAAGAAATTTTTTTTTCTTAGTTTTATGTCGATTAACTTATATTGAACGGGTTGGGCTTAGTATAGGTTAAATTAAGGAAAAATTAAAATATGGCTCAACAACTATAAGAATGTAAAAATTAGGGCTTAAATGAAAAAGTTATATGTAGTTGAAGATGTAAGCAAAACCAAGAATCGTAAGTTAGTTAGTTACTTTGGTGGTTTAGTACTACAGTTGAGTACTTATTAAGTTCTTATTATTATTTTACTTATTAGGTGACATGGATTTGGAGTGCTGGTTACTCATTAATTACTACAACCTATAGTTGATATGTTACGATCAGTACTTTCGATGACTTTACACTTGTTTTGTACTTATAATTAGTGCACCTAATTAATATATATTGATAAATTGTAGCTTGATGATTTGGGTTATGCATGTTAATATGTGCTTGAATATTGGTTGTTTGTAGTGCAAGATATTATAAAATATAATAGTGAAACAATTGGTTGTATGATTAACTATTATATGATGGGATAACTTGTTGATATTGGTTGATCACCTAATAATTCGACTTAATTAAACTTGATCTATTTAAATTAAATGGATCGTGCATAATCATGAACATTTTATTGATCGTTAAGGTTATCATCTCATGTGAATGATAATGAAGGGCCTTATAGGGATGGGAATCTCATACAGTTAGATATTTATGATTAGTACAGCGCGAGTGATCTACTCTAAAGTCTAGGGTTAGTATTGAGCTAGGATATCGGTATTGATGTATGTCACATGCATTATCATAGCACGCCTTTACTACATTTGCATTGTTTTGCTGGTCTAAAAAGTATCATAATTGAATTGAGGGTTTGCTTATATGTTTATGATATGATTTTACTTGAATTGCTAGTTGTTATCTGCTCTCATCAGCTTAGGATAAGTTGTCTTATTTTTAGGTTACAAAAGAAATTATATAGGACCTCATATCTCGAGAACAAAGAGACTTGGGAGTGCTTAAAGGGTAATAGTTTTCTCAAAGAGACGGATAGATGTAGACTTAGATTCAAGTTCTAAGAGGAGGCTTTCTAAGAAGACCATTGAGTAATAATATGAAGACTACAACATACAGATTGTAATGTAGTGTAAACTTTCTAATGTGGTTATATAATGTGAAGCTATTTTGATGGAAATGTGTAATGCACAAGAGTTTTATAGTTGTGATACTTAGAATTTGGTTCATACAGGTAAAGAGCTCCATTGTGATACTGTTATGAGAATGAAAGGCAACTTGAAGTTAAGCGCTATATAAATTGAAAGATGAGTTGATTATGAGTTTTGTCAAGTGTATTGAAATACTTACTGACTTTAATATTATTTATGAAGAACATATCTTTTATCATTTTGTATTTGGTTGTATGTAAGTGAAATAACTACTTTGAAAGAAAGTGCATTCTCTTTTATAATGTAAATATATCAATGCATATAGAGGTCTTATGCATTATAATTGCTCTATTTATAGGTATTAAACTTAGTTAAAAAATAATGTTAAAACACAACAAAATGTTGATTTAGCTATGTCTAAACATAATTAATATAAAAAATAATGACGTTTAAATGTAACCTATCATCTTCAATAATCAGTTAAATATAGCTAACATGGAATTTCTTTGAAATTTTAATTAGAGGAAAAATATAAACAATTATGTTTAAATGTCATCTAAGGATAAAAATAACCACATTTAGAAGTAGCCAACAATTATTTTTAGCTACGTTTAAACATAGCTAATATGATATATCTTGGAAATGTTTTTATTGAAGGGAAAACATATACCTACATTTAAATGTCACCAACGATCAAAGATAACTACGTTTAAATGCCATGAAACATCTTCATTAGCTACGTTTAAGCATAGCTAATGTCTTACTTCTCAATTTTTTCATTAGTGGGAAAATTGTATAACCACATTTAAACATTGTGAAGGTTGAAGATAATTACGTTTAAACATTGCCAATGGTCCTACTTTTATTGTAAACCCCACTTTTAGTGGGCCCATGATTTGACTAAGAGTACTTCATAAACGTTTCTAAGGATCAACTAAACTAAGAACTCAAGTTCACAATTAAAAAAGAACTTACTTTTCCAATTTGAAAGTCTATTATCGATGAATCGCAAACGTGAAAACTATAAACCCTAAAGTCACCTAAGTCCATAAACCCTAAAAAAAATAAAGGACTTTTAACCTTAAGCGATTAATCGATAATTTAATTTGAATAATTTTATTTAACTCTAGAAAATTTCATAATCTTATAAGAATTGAGTCATCATTTACAAAACAATTTAAGAAGTAAATCCTAAAATAATTTTCTATAAGACAATTCCCTTATCTTCATGTCTAAGCTTTACATGTGAATAACTTAAACTACATATGGATAAATTTTCACAATGTTTCATATGCTTAACTTTAATAAATGACGTAAGACAATAACATGCCACAAAGAGACCCTAAAGGTCGGTTTGTATAAGCAAGAAAATGGGGGTCATACTCTTATCTTTTATCCATCAATCACTTTATCTTATATTCTATTATTCACCCCTTAATGCTTATATCATCAAAAGTTGCAATTGTTGACTTTTATGCATATTACAAGACAACAAAATCAAGCTTATTAAACACACTTCCCACTCCGTTTCTAACCGGCTGCTCTTTTTCCATTTGCTCTCACTTTCAATTTCATTTTCACTTCCTTTTCTCTCATTTTAAAAATGACACAAAAGACGAAACACAAAAACCCCACAAGATTTTTCACTTGCCACCACCTTTCCAAGCTTCCACACTCATGGCATTCAACTTCTTATGTCTTGCTTTAGTCAACATTCAAGCCCCTGTAGGATACTTAGAACACTCCTTAGACCCCACTTCAAAGGACCAAAACTTAAGTTTTTGAAAAGGGTGCAAGAAGGAGGAAGTAAGACAAAGAGCACAAGTGGAACCTTAGTACACAACCACCATATTTTTTCTTTGAGGACGAGTAAGCGTATCTTGTATTAGTAGTTTAGTATTCATATTAGGAGACTATAATTTCTTAAAGATATGAGTATGATCATAAGTTGATAAAACATCTAAGACTACCTTAAGAAGCAGACTTATGAAACCCTTATATGAAAAGTGAATTATGAGCATGTAAAGTTAGTATTTTATGAAGATACTTGTTTAACACTTAGAATGGAAGATTTTAGGTTGAGAAAATCTTGAAATGAGAACTTGAATGAAAGGGAAGCATGTTGGACATGAAGGTTTAGAAGTCATTTGGATGTTGTTCTCATTTTTATTGAGTTAAACATACTAAAATCTAGACTTAAGTTAAGCAAAAATCCATCACATGAAGTTTTATGAGGAAACCATCTTTGTAAGACATGAACTATGGTATGGGGGATATGATAAATATGAGATCCTCTATTTTCATGTAAAGTATGAGCCAAATAATCTTCTCTTAGAAAAGAAGTCAAGTTAAGATTTGAATACAAATAGCTTAAGTTTATGATCTAATACCTAAACTTAAGGAAATGATGAAACAAGTTAGAAAACCAAGTTACAAGCCAGAAAACCAAGTTACAAGCCCTCATACTCAAATCGACTAGATCTGGAATATTCCTAAAAGACACTTAAAATAGGATAAAAGTAAGTAAACAAAGTGAAAAGACCAACTAAGGCAAGTATGATAAGTGTATTAAGCCTATAACTCAAAACTGAGCTTAAAACTTCCAAATTGAGCTTCAAATGTCAAGTTGAACCACCCCTAAGTTTCTAACCAACAACTTGACTCAACAATGAAAGTTGTTTTGAGACTCTTAAAAAGCCCACAAGATACTTCCTAAGCCCAAGAAAATAACCATATTTGATTTGGATAAAAAACAAGCCTATTTAAGCCCACTTAAGAGTCCAAGAAGTGATTGTTAGCCTTAGGAGTATAAATGAAAGTTGTGAATATGATCTTAAGGAGTACTTTGAACCTAGAATGAGATCTTAAGCTTAAGCCTAAAGGATTCCCCAAGTTACCAAATACCCTACTAACCAAACAAAGCCCAAAAGTACTTCAAATCATGAAGATCGCTACTATTCTAATCTATAGGCAGGTTTGTGTGCCTCATCTCGAAAATCTAACGTCATCACATTAAAGTACACTTGAAAATGATGTAAGATTGAATATAAGATCATAAAAATCGGATTTAAACTGAGAAAGTTACACACGATTGAACTTTAAAAAAGAAACCGAGAAAAATGTGAAAAACTAATCAAAAGTATAACTTAAAGGGTTTTATCTTAGTTTTCTAGTCTTATTTCAAAATCCTTATAGTATTATGATTCAGATGTTTAGGGGACCTAGCGTTCGGAGACGACTTATCCTTAGACTACTTCAATTGACTTGTATAGCTGAGTGAGTGAATTCTTGATGACTCTCTACTTGATTTTGCTTGTAGAATAGATGCACCTAAACTTATATAAACATAAATTGGATGCTTGTGGGATATGGGAAGTACATGTGTATGAATTTGTGATTGTACAGCTTATTAATCATGTAACAATGGAAATTGATTGTGATAATTCATACGTGCGATTGTATGAAATGAAATTGTTTGATCACTATGAAAAATCGGATTGATCACTTATATGATTAAGAAATTCAATAAATCATGCATTCCCCATAATTACATTTGGATAATATCGACTGCTGTTTTACGCAGAAGATGGGAAGGGATTCATAGGAGGAGAGCCTCCTATAGGATTGGGTACTTACTATGTTATCATTTTATCAAGTCTCTATCCTAAGCTAATGGGCTTATTAGGCACTGGGAGACGCCAACCGTTAGCGAGGGGCTGTATCTTGTGGCTTCTACTTAAGGTGTGTGTTTGTGGATTGTGGAAGCCACCATACCGCTAGACTTGGAATTTTGAAAATATGATTTGTTATTTAGTAACGAAAGTTCATATATACATATAGTTTTGTTTCGGTTTAAGCACAATAGTGGAAATGATATAAAACTGAAGGTCTAGAACCCGGATTTTAGTTTGGGCTAGTTAATTATCTCCAAACCCCAAATACAGGGGGCATAATTCTGAGTTGTATGAAGTTCCTAAGCCATTACATGCGTTGTTTGGTATACTAATTGTTTATGCATTCATATGATTGTGCATCTAATAAATTTCTACCATGCGGTATTGACAAGGGTATTTATCTCACTAAGCGTAAGCTTACCCTTTGATAGATTTTTTTTGTTGTAGGGAAACCTCTCATTCATCTAAGCCGAGGCATACTGAGGTAAGTGTCATTTAGAGACGGGTCAGAGCAATCAGGGAGCAGAGAGGAGATGTTGTAGTGGCTTTTGTAGATATTTATTGACCTTTATTTTTGTTCATAATATAGTTTGAAGTTTATGATGTAGTTTTCTTTATGAATTTCATTTGTTTGTAATATTCTTTTGGTGTGAAACTTAATGAGTCTATACGTTTACTTGATTAATTTATATCTTAGAAGTTAATTTTAGTAAATTGCTCTATATTACTTATCTATGGGCCTAGTGGTAGCATATAGTAGAAGGAGTCTTGTGTGTTATATGAAAGGTCTGCAATCAACAAGGAGGTTGATAGTAAATTTATATGCGGTACACGACAAAGATACTATTGGGTCATGATATTCGCTACGTTTATAATGGCTATCTAACATACGTAGATACGTTTTAACCACACTCAAACGTTACCAATAGTTAGACATAGTGACGTGTAAACATTGTTGATTATTAGATGTTTACCCACATTTCCTTTGTTTAGTAACATTTATTTATTAACTTAGTGAAACTAATCTACAAAGGACCTTTGGTGACATGTTAGGGCCATGTTTAGTAAATGTAACTAAATATTATTAGTTATGTTTTTTCCTTGATCAAAGATGTTTATTAAATTTTGCAAGCCATAGCTAAAATTCTAAATAGTGTTAACATTGTTTCTACAATGACTTCATACATAAACTTAAACCTAATTCATCCACTAAACAACAAATTACTCAAAGTAAATAAATTTAATCAAATAACATTTCTCCATCACATTTTTAGCCTGCTAACATCAAATTTCATCTTATAAGTAGAATTTTTTATTGTGAAAAGTAACTTAAGAGATCTCATACGTTTCTCTTTTATGTGAGCATACCACCTTCATATATCAACATAAGATGCTTCAAATTATAGTGAAAACCTTTCATAAGTAATGAAATCTATTTGCCAATATGAGCTCTTCCTTAATGTGAATTTTACTTTGTATTTTAAGCTTGAAGAATGTCTCTCCCTTGTGAAAATAAAGAAGAAAACCATTAATCTACTAGAATTGACGGAAGAACTAATAAAACATGACGTAACTTTGATCTTCGAGTGTTTGTAGGGTTTATTAGGGAAGAGTCAAAGGCTGTCAATTGATCTATATTATTTTAGGTGTATGGTTTTAGTATATCACTTATGGGTTTAGGAAATTTATGAAATTTTTACATTGCCCTTTCTTAATATGTTCATAATGTCCTTTATATCCTTACCTATCAATTAAATAATTGACCCTTATGGGGGTTCGATATCAAGAGAGGTCACGTGTTTGCTGCATGTCGTACCGTGACTTGATTTACACGTATGGGATGATTAATTAAGATAGGATAGGGGTGAGTAGTAGACAGTCTTAATAAGCTTGAATACATTGATGACAAGTAGAGGAGCATGATAGCATCAAACTCTACAATCAATAAAGAACGGGGTAGTGTTTTTAAGGTAGTTGAGTGTTTGATCTTTAAGACAAGATTCCTGTAGAATAACGGCGTTAGTGGGAATTTGTCTCTTGTTCAAATGAGGAAATGAATAAGATATTTATAAGAGATAATAGGAGAATTCGATAAATTAGATCGTGAATCAATGGCTAAGATTGAAGCCTTTTATATATGGATAATAAATGGGCTTTTTCCCATGAGTTTAAACCCAAATAAAGGGCTTTATATTTCATTAGTGTGAGCTAAACTAAGAAAGGTTGGATCGAACGGATCTATCTAATGAGCCTTACTCCAAGTGTACCATGCCAAATCTCCCTTGATCATCCTGAATTTCATGGGCTTAACTCTCTAAGCCTTGTCACCTTAGACCAAAGAGTCAAATCCATGTTGTTATTAGGCTTGAAGTTTATGAATAAGATTTAACCCTCTACATTTTTCCCCTTGACCAAAGCCCTTTAGACAGAATTAAAAGGAGTTTGGGCATCAAATAAATCCTTTAATTGACTTTAGTGCGTGTGTGCTATTGAACAGCTATGCTGTTACCAAATCCATTCAAGAATTGGCTTAGTGCGCAAATTCACAACACCTCTTACTTGCGTTTCATGTTTTGATTAGATTAAGTTGCATATTGCCCCCATGAAAATACTAAAATATATTTACTCTAACTTATCCATTTCTAAGCCAATTCACCTCTTCAAGCTGATATTTATATGTTATTAGCTTTGTGGAGTTGAATTCATTTTCTATGTTTACCTTGGTTGATAGGAATTAACCCCTTAGACTGATCATAAGAAGCCGAGCTAGAGGACTTCAAGGGTTCTTATGGAAAATAATAGCTCTAAGCCATAACTGAAATGGGGAATCCTATCCCAATCCAACCACCTTTTGCCTTATCTCTCAAATCCTCACATGTGTCCAACATGCTCCTGTCCTAATCCAGAAGATAGCCCAGAATTAGCCAAGTTGAGCTACTGACCAAACCCATTATCGTCTAACTTTAAGATAGCTGACTTTTTGCTAGGTTGATTGGCTCTCGACCTGATCCAGATTAGGTCAACCCCTAACTATAACACATTCATGCTTCCACCTATGTTGTATCATATCCCAGATGTCTAACCACCAAGTGACATGTATCTTTTGACACAATATTCTAGAATGATTCTTTCATTTCCGTACCGTATATTCTGTCTCTTTTACCCCTTTTAGTATGTCTTATATAACCCAGTATAGAATACCCCTTTTGTCTTTTTATACATTAAAGCAACCCCAGTAAATGGGTATATAAACCCCCACTTTCCTTATATGCACAAAATCTAGCCAATTATACAGAGTTATTCATTTGAGCAACCTTAGTGTTCTCGTTATCTCTTAACTCTTATCTATTCCTTTTAGTAAGGAGTAATGGCGAGTAACCCTTCAGTTCGAACTAGTGTGTCATATCCGGTGAATTGTAGGCCGAGTAGGATCAAATGGTGAGTCATATCCATTCTGTAACTGCTCAAGTTTTGCTAGTTTCTTTTTTGTTTCCTTTTTGATTTGTTCATTGTGGTGCTTCTCCATATGTATGACCTCGGAGATGCATCGGCTTCGCTGGTATCAAAGCATGGTTCTACGAGGGAGTGTGTAAAGTTGCAGTGAAGTTTTTGTTCGCTTTATTGTTAGTGGCTATTGTGTTCCTTTCGTAGTTACTGCAGTGCATTGGTGTGATAACAAGTATAGTTTCATTGTTACTCTGTTTTTCATCACGAAAATAGAGCAAGTTCATTTTTACTCCATTTGGTGACTATTAGATATTAAAGTTGTTAGTAGTTTGTTAATCTATTCAAAAAAGTATTACATTATGTTAGATTCAAGTGTTTAGGGAGTTATCGGTGACTAGGGCAGTGGTGCTCAACCTGATCGTAGGCATAATGGTAGTAACACCCTAGGGTCTGTTAATAACAGACTTAACAAGCTCACCAACCTTATTGAGAGTCTAGTCATAGCAATGCAAGTAAACAGGCAATAACCCCAAAGTATATGGCCGCTTAACCTATAAGAGAATACCCTTGAGAGACACCATGGCTAAGGCAACTGAACCAATCGCCTAGTTTGACCATAGTGAGCTAGAGGACTAGCGGGCTAAGCTGCTAAACGAAGATTGGAGTTATAGGAGATTGAAGAAGAAGATGAGGAGTTGGATGTTGAAGAATTTAGGACGAAGAAGAGGAATCTGACTATTACCCATTACAAGGATGAGGACGTTGAGCTTCTAGAAGGTTAGATAATGTTAGGATTCAAATCTCACCTTTCAATGGAAGTAGAGATGCCGATGGATACTTGGAGTAGGAAGAGAAGGCCATGAAGGTGTTTGACTTTTATGGATATGTAGCTGCTGTCAAGGTCTGATTTGCTGCACTGGAGTTTATTGGGCATGCAACAATGTGATGGAAAAATTTGAATGTAGCACGAGCTAAGAATAGAAGACAAAGTGTTAAAACTTGGGATAAGATGAAAACGTTATCAAGAGGTAGATTTATGCTTAAGACTTACCTGTAAGATACGTTTACGAAGTTGCAAGAGCTTCGCTAGGGAGGTCGATTTGTTGATGACTATGTTAGAGAATTCCAAATGTTGATGATCCGAGTCGATGTAGAAGAACCAGAGGCCTATACGATATCCGGGTTCATTTTTGGACTTAAGTATGAGATTCACAATGTCGTGGAAGTATAGAGGTTTTATACTTTAGAAGAAGCGATCAAGATTACGTAGAGGGTTGAAAAGCAGAGGAGAAATGGTCCAAGTGGACTTAGGCAAACATTTTCTTAAGCTCTTGTATCACGCCAACCAGTTTAATTTTAGCTAAGGAGGCCATACTGAGCCGAGGAAAGGAATGACCTACCTAATGAATGCCGAGCATACCAACATTGCCAAATAAGACAGTCAAGCCAACCTGAGACTAGGTCGACCCCGAGAACCTATGAGTAAGGCAAGCCATCCGAATGGAAGATGAGTGAAGTGAAGTGTTTTAAATATTTAGGTTTCAGACACATGGTTCCTAAATGTTCGAACCAACGTGTCATGATACTACAAGGAGATGTAGTGGATAGTATCGATGAGAGTGACCATAAGGAAGAAAAGAATGTTAGAGAACTTAAAGTGGGAGAGGAATAGGAGACTTATGTCTATGCCAACTAGGGAGAAGTAATGACCCTAGTCTTGAGACAAGTCTTAAGTTCCTTATTGAACTCTAATGAGGACCAGAGAGAGAATCTGCTCCATACCAAGTGTATTGTCAAAGGCCAACTGTGCATAATCATCGTAGATGGAGGAAGTTATACTAATATTGTTGTACAGTACTTTATATAGAAGCTGGGTCTGCCTACCTCAAAGCATCCCTGACCCTATAAGGTACATTGGCTTTATGACAAGGGTACTTTGCACATAATTGAACAAGTGATTATATCGTTTAGTGTTGGGAACGTGTATAGGGATGAAGTAGTATGCGATGTCATTCTTATAGGAGCTTCACATCTATTGCTTGGACGACCTTGGTTAGTCAATCGACATGTTACGCATGACGGGTATAAGAACACCTATGCCTTTATTAAGGATGGAAGGAGGACAGTGTTGCAAACCCTAACCTCATCCCAAGCAAATGAAACCCATAATTTGCTCACCCGAGTTAGCAAGAAAAAGGCCCTTGTGATGACCTGTAAGGAGCTTTGATCTATTACGAAGACTAATGAATTGATGGTCTTGTTGGCTAAACGATTGATGGAGATGAGGGAATTACAGGAAGTCCTGAAAAAAATCCGACGCTTGTTAAACGAGTTTTCCTACCTATTTTCGGAAGAATTACTTAGAGGATTACCACTAGTCTAAGGCATAAAACACTGTATTAATCTAAAACTAGGCACCAACCTATTTAACCGACTTACATATAGGATGAACCTTAAGCAAGCTACCGAGCTGAAAAGGCAGGTGGATAAACTCATTGAGCGAGGATATGTGAAGGAAAATATGAGTCCTTGTATCATACTAGCTTTACTAGTTTCGAAGAAAGAGGGTTTATGGTGCATGTACATTAACAACTGAGCGATCAACCGAATTACTGTCAAGTATAGATACTCGATACCAAGGCTCAATAATATGTTGGATGAGCTTCATGATGCAAGGATATTTTTAAAGATTGATCTATAAAGTGGCTACCACCAAATCCGCATGAGGTTAAGCGATGAATGGAAGATTGCCTTTAAGACTAGACATGAACTCTACGAATGGTTGGTTATGCCATTTGGACTTATGAATGCACTTGCACATTCATAAGATTAATGAACCATGTGATGTGCCTTCTACTTGGAAGATGTGTGGTCGTATATCGATGACATTTTAATATATAGTATCGATTTAAATGACCATGTTCAACATCTACATGAAGTATTTAACCTTTTAAGAGTTGAAAAATTGTATGGGAATATGAAGAAGTGTATGTTCTACCAAAGTGAGGTGATTTTTTTAGGATTTATAATATCAAGGAAAGGAATTCGAGTAGATGAGGAGAAGATTTAAGCCATTCTAGAATGGTTGACGCCGAAGAATGTCACTGAATTCTGAAGTTTCCTTGGTTTAGCTTCTTTTTATAGGTGATTTATTAAGGACTTCAATACAATAGCTGCCCTTTTGATTGAGTTGACGAAGAAGAGTGAAGGATTCAGGTAGAATGACCAAGTTAAACAAACCTTTAGAGAAATCAAGGAAAAAATCATGTTGACACTTATCCTATCATTACTCGATTTTGACAAACCCTTTGAATTAGAATGTAATGCATCAGGAATTGGAATTAGTGCTATCCTGATGCAAGAGCAATGACTCGTCGCCTACCATAGTGAGAAGCTTAGTGGTCCTACCATAAATTATTCTGTATACAAGAAAGAGTTGTACTCTCTTTATTGAGCCCTTACCGTTTGGCAACACTACCTGCTACCATGAGAGTTTATTATTTATGCTGACTACGATTCATTGAAGCATTTAGGGAGTAGAATAAGCTCTTAAAGAGGTAAGCCAAGTGGTTAGAATTCATAAAGGGTTTCTCATACATCATCCGGTACAAGAGGGGAAGTGCAAATGTGGTCGCTGATGCTCTATCATGACGGCAGACCTTGTTAACCACTTTGCAAACTAAATTATTGGGATTTTTACTCATTACCAAGCAGTATGCTCATGAGCCTTATTTCTGCCCCATCATAGAATAGTGTAGAGATGGAATTTCTATCAAGGGATATTATCTTAAGGATGGCTACCAATTCAAGGACTGAAGGCTATGCATACCAAATTGCTCTGCGTGTAAACTATTGGTCAGGGAAGCTCATAGTGAAAGGTTATCAAGACATTTTGGAGAGGTTAAGATAGCTAAGCTATTGAAGGAGAACTTCTATTGGCCAGATTTAGCCAAGGATGTCAGTAATTACTAGTTATGAAGTGTATAAGTATGCTAAGGGGAAGAGAAAACCCCATGAAGAGTACATGCCTTTGCTGATGCCAACCTTACCTTAGGCTGACCTCAACATGGATTGTATCTTAGGGTTGCTCTAGACATCCCGAGGGAAAGATTCCATTTTTGTTATAGTGGACCGTTTCAATAAGATGATACATTTCATTCCATGCCATCGCAGTAACGATACTTTATATATTGCTGATCTATTTTTACAAGAGATTGTCTAACTACACGGAGTACCAAAAAGTATAGTTTCAAATCTGGATACAAAATTCTTAAGCCATTGATGGAAGACCCTTTAGAGAACACTTGGAACCAAACTTGTATTTAGCTTTAGTAGCTACCTTCAGACTAATGGCTAGATTGAAGTGGTAAATAGGATACTAAGCAATCTACTCAGAGCTAGTGTAGGAAAGAACTTGAGGGATTGGGATCGGGATCTATGCCTATTAGTCATGGAATTCGCATAAAATTAGACCGTCCATAGCACTACTAGGAAGACCCCATTCAAGGTTGTTTATGGCCTTAACCCTACCATTCCCTTAGACATGATCGATACCCTAGTAGCTACTGAAGAGAGTCAATCCAGAGTGGACCAAGCCTAAGAATTACATAAGCTACACCAGTCTATTATGAGGAAGATCACAAAGTTCAATTAGAGACAACAAGAGATTGGCAGCCTAAGCCGCCAAATTATTTCTTTCTAGCTAGGAGACCTAGCATGGATACATCTTAATCGAGAATAATTCTTACACATGAGACAGAACAAACTATCTCCCCAAGTTGATGGTCTATTCAAGGCCCTAAAGAAAATCAATCGCAACACCTACTAGATTGAGTTTCCTAATGACTATGGTGTCTCCTCTATCTTTAATGTATTTAATTTGATTCCCTATCAACTAACAAAAGACTCTACGAGTGCCCTAGAAGAATGAGTAGAAATCGCTTCAGATTTGAGGACAAATCTTTCTAAGCCCCAGGCAAATGATAGGAATTAAACGCTTGGACTGATCATAAGAAGCCAAGTTAGAGGACTTCAAGGGCTCATACTGAAAATACTAGCTCTAAGCCATAGCTGAGATGGGGACTTCTCTCTCAATCGAACCACTTGCCAACTTGTCTCTCAGATCTTCACGTGCGTCTAACATGCTCCTGCCTAACAGTGAGGCTCTAATCCAAAAGACAGCCTAGAACTAGCCGAACCAAGTCGAGCCGAGTTACCAACTTAACCCATTAGCGTCTGACTTCAAGACAACTAACCTTTTGCTAAGTTGATTGGCTCTCGACCTAATCCAGATTAAGTTGGCCCTTGACTGTAACACATTCCTACTTCCGCCAACATTATATCATATCCTAGATGTCCAACCACCAAGCGACATATGTCTTTTAATACAATGTTCTAGAATGATTCTTTTTTTTTTTCCGTACTGTATATTCTTTGTCTCTTTTACCCTTTTTAGTATGTCTTATGTAACCTAATGTAGAATATCCCTTTTATCTTTTTATACATGTAAAGCAACTCTAGTGAATGGGTATATAAACCCCCACTTTTCTTGTACACATGGAATCTAACCAATTATATGGAGTTATTCATTTGAGCAACCTTAGTATTATCATTATCTCTTAACTCTTATCTATTCCCTTTAGTAAGGAGTAGTGGTAAATAACCCTTCAGTTTGGATTGGTATATCATATATGATGAATTGTAGGCTGAGTAAGATCAAGTGGTGAGTCATATCCATTCAGTATTTTACTAGTTTCTTTTCTGTTTCCTTTCGATTCATTCATTGTAGTGCTTCTTTGTATGTACGACCCCGAAGATGCATCATTGATAATTTCATTGAGTTGACTTCTTATATCAATATTGCCTTAATCCTCTCCATGCATTGGAGGATTCTTTTTATGGAGTTTTCATATGCACATAGCTGATGGATGAACCACCTCTTACGATGAGTAGTAAAAAATATTTTTATAAGGAACTCTGCTTTATTCATAGCCTCTTAATCATCATCATAGAGCACTAAATAAGGATAATTAATTTCGATCATGCTTATTTCTTCCATTCACATACCACTTTTATTCATATCATGAATATAACCTCCATAATGTAAACAACATAGCTTGTACTTTATCAAACCATAGCATTTGATTGAATTTGATCCTTGAAACTTATTTCATAGAGCATATGCCCTATTCAAATTGTTTGGAAAAAGGCTTATCATTGTTTGCTTCATAATCATTTATCCCAGTCGCCTCCAATTCTTGTTATTATGATAAAAAATCCACTAATCCATTTCAACATTGTAATATTCCCTTTTACATATAATCCATCTCGTACACATAAACCAATTTAGTTATTCAAAGTTGTGTGGGACGAATGATTCTTTATGAACCAATAAGTACATTACATTTATCTTGTGTGAATTACTCTTGATAAATCATATTGAATTATGTGAAATATTCACCATGTAGATTGCTCTTTCCTCATTGTTGAGCCTGATTTTTTTGTTTCTTTTATTTATAATTGATTTCCCCATTTTCGATTAATACTAAACCTTAACTTGTTTAATATTAATCCTCAACTAAAGAAATTGGGAAATTCCGATTTTTTTTATTTAAAAAAAATTTTGGAGTCGCTACCCAACCAAAGTCAGGAAAAGAAAAGAAATCGTAATCAATTCAGGTAGATTGATTACGATTTAGCTATTGGCCTTCGATTTCAATTTAATACAAACCAGATGATTCCAAATCTGGAGACTACCCTATTAAACCCTAACGGTAACTACCATCTATTTACCGAAATTAGGATTATTTTTCTAATTATAATATTTTTTAAAGAAATAAATAAATCAAAAGAAAAAGAAAAAGAACCTAAGTTTCTGCATATTTTATCGTCGCCCCGAAGGTGCCTATATACCTACTAGCCGAGATTAGACGATCGCTGTTCCTTCTTTAAAAAAACTTTAGTGTATTGGTTGATTTTAATTTAAAAAACTAATCGAGTTTACGTTTGTTTAATTGATTGAATTTATTCAAAAAAAAATCTAAAATGGTCCTAACTCATGAGTGTTGTTACTTTAAAAGCTCTCTAAAAAATCCTATATTTCAAAAGGATCTTTTATTAACTTTTATTTAAAGAAAAATGACTTTCTATGTGATGAATTCTTAAACAAAACCTAATCCTAAAAGAAAAACCAATCCTAACAATCTCTAAACTAAGATATATATAACTTTCTATAAAAAATAATCCATATGATACCCCTATATAATAACTAATACTAAAACATATCAATACTTATTAAATAAACCTTTGATTAAGATAATATAATCTAATTAATACTTAATCTACATAATCAATAAAAATAAGACACTTTTAATTAACAATTATTTACATGAAATACTAAGAATAAAAATCTCCTCAAACCAAAAATCTAAATAATAATAGCAATATGAACAAATAATTAAAAGAAATCAAAATTGTAGAGAAGGTACTTGAACTTCTTAGTTATGTCGTTAGTGCGACTAAGGTAGCGTAGTCTAGTTACGCGGCCTGAACTACAGTTGTGGACTGCTGCAGTAGTGAGTATTGGAGTCGTAGCGTAGGCATTCGAAAGGGGCTACTGTGGTTGGAACATGTACTGGAGTCGTTGATCATATAAAGTTCAAAATTCTGGTCGTCAGTTATTTTTCGCGAGGTTTATGTAGGGGATTGCTGGCGTGAACAACAGTAGTATGTCAATAGTAGGCCTATGCTTGGTTGCAGGTCATATGTAAACTGCAGTAGATGTGTAGAAGCTATTCGTGTGAGGATGGTGATAATGAAGAATGCATGGGTGTTTGTTATAGACTGATTGGTGTGGTCGATGGAGTACAGCGTGGCTTGAATTGAGGGACAGTGGGCTATCGCAACAATGTAGTGAGGTTATGTTGAAGTACTAACTGGAGATGGTGTTAGGGTTGATTGTGAAGGGAGATCCTGGGCGTTACAGTTGTTGTATGCGCAAGGGAATAGCGTATCCTGCAGTTGCTGTCTAATATGGCAGACGTTTGTGTTTCGTCCGTTTATGGGCGACAGCGTTGCTGATCAAAGAACATGGTTGTTGTTGGCAAGCAATGATAGTGTTGCTAGAGCTTCTCGCCAGTGTAGATTGGATTTCAACTGACCGTGGTAGTGGATGAATTGTTGATTTGTATTGTTCCAGTTGCAATTGCTGCACTTGGAGAATTTTCGAATATACAAGTTGCTGTTCTTGCTTGGATTCAGCTGCTATTGACTAGATGCTTGCTAATTGTGGAAGTTTAGGATGTCGTAGGAGGGATTGAGTTATCGGGTTGAGAATTATAAATTCGCGAGTGATTGTGAATTTTTTGGACGAGTGTATCATCCCCTCCTTTCTATAACACGTGATCAATATATATAAAGCTCGAAACAAGATCTTAAATCATATCAATATTGATTTCAATTTGATTTGATAAAGATCAAATTAAATTTAAATTTTTTATCAATTTAAACTTAATTTGATAAAAATTAAAGTAAATTTAAATATTTTATAACGATTTAAATTAAATAGATTTAAATCTTACAAAAAATTAAAAGATTTATATTTGAAACTCATTCACTTAAACACTTTACGCAAAATGAAAGATAAAAAATAATAAAAGGTATATATGTGCCAAACGAGATTCAAAACTGTAACCTTAATATAATCTAATATTTATCCATTATGCTGTTGACCTGTATGTTGATTTTTAGTACAGTTGAATTGTACTTAAACCACAGGACTTTTTAAAATAATTATTTGAACTAAATTAAAATTAATACTATTTGTCCTTAATATAAGTTACTTCCTAAAAATCTACAATATCTTTATAATTTTTTTCTTTTCTTATTTTTGTTTGGCATTTTCATCATTTATCAATTTTTATTTTTATCTTTTATTAATTATTTATTTATTATTATTATTATTATTATTATTTTGAATTAGGATCCTTTTTAAGAAAAATAAAATATTAAAAGCAAAAATTAAATGTCTACACTCATGAATAACTTACTAGATCGTCTTCCTATTATGCTTGATGATCCTTCTCTATATTTTAAATGTAATAGACCCTACTTAAAAAAAAAAAATGATTTCCATATGAAGCCCAAGCATATTCACAATTTAAATATATGACAAAGTGTTTAATCTTAATACGTTGCATGGCATGTTATCATGACCATTGGCAAGAATTATTCTTCCACCATATATATATATATATATATAAAACCCAGGTCACGGTGAACAACCCCTTATAGTATACCCACAAACATATAGCTAAATCACAAGCACATGACAATGGAATATTTTCTGTTATTGCCTTCATTGTAGATATATATATATATATATACCCTTATTTTTCTTTATAGTTTCTTCTCCATCATATATACCCTTATTTTTCTTTATAGTTTCTTCTCCATCCTTCTATTCAATCTTCATCCCATGCTTTTCTTTACATTTTCTCTTCTTCATTTCTCTTTACTTGTTCTCTTTTTCGATTCGTTCTTCGTGCACTTCTAACTCTCCTTTCCCCTTTTATTTTAAAGAGAAATACAGTCCTTGTCCCTTAACACTTGCTGCTGCTCTCTTTTATGTCCATTTTCTATACACACTATCTTTTCAGCACCCATATCTATTCCCATCGTTTGCTTCCTTATTGACTTTCTCACCTTCTTTTTCCTCCTCTCTTTTGCTACCTCATACACACTTTCGTTTTTGTTTTAATTCAGCTCATACACATTTTTTTTTTTTTTTATTACATTTCATCCCATACATTTGTTTTTGCTCGATTCAAAGTGTACTCATTTAACATAGCAATGCACCGTTTGACTTGAAATCCAAAGGCTAAGGATAGAATATTGAAGGCGGTCATCGAAGAGACTTATTCAGAGTCATGGCTGGAGCTTAAGAAGGAGAATCATAGTTGTAGACAGTAAATAGAAATCAGAAACCAAAATTCGAAGAAGCATACGAAGTCTAATAGAGAATCATCGAGAATTGAATGCTGAAGAAGGATAGCAAGCATAGCAGTGAAGACCGAAACATCAGAAAACCGATAATGAATTATTGAATTAGAGGTAACAGTATCTTGTCTAGCATTAAAAAGAATACCTCGATATTTTGCATAAAAAGAAATTCCAAGAATCCAGTTTTACTCCTGTACTAATATCACCTTGTCTTGCTTCCTTTAGGGGAGAGTGTTTAGAGCTTTTCGACAGGTTGCTAAAGCTTATACTATCACCATACTTGGAATCATAAAGCATGGTACCGACGATGGCACTCATGCATTACAAAGACAGTGAGATCTGAAGTTGAGTTGAGCTTGAAGGAGAAAGTGAAGTGAAGTCGCTACTAGAATTCTTGAAGCGAGTATAATTCCAACATACTATTTGTTAATAGCTCACGCTATTATAAGTAAGTGATTCCTTCGTCTTCGTATTTCTAGACTTGCTTTCTCTTTTTTTTTTTTTTTTTTTAGCATTATTTTCTTCCTTTCACCCCCCCTTTTCCCCATAGAAATGTTAGAAGATGAACTGGACACCCGCATAAAATGCATACTTTTCTTATGTTCTGTCACCGATTCAATTAGTAATATACTTGTAATATCTTCAAATTTGATATACCCATCTCTTCATGATTGAAGTAGTTATCAACTCATCACCAATTTCCTCTTCATTTTGATGAAATTAGCTCCTAATTTTCATGCCATTGTCTGTACTTTAATGTTCTAGGACATATCAGAAAGTGGCACAGCAGTTCTTGATATATTAGAACAGTTGGACAGTAAACCAACAAAAGCCGTATGACCATGCAGATATTTTCTTGTGGTTTGGGGGATCATATCTTTAGCGCCTTAAATTCTGTTCATAATTGAATTTCTTTTATGATATTTCAGCCTATAACAGTTAGCATTGCAGGCGCTTCTTCCACCTACAGACTTAGTAAACTCAACTGGTGTCTTATGAATGTGGAGGTCATGTTATAACCTCATCTGAAGCCTTATGAACGAGACATTTACTATCCTTTTGACTATAATGCGTATTATCAATCCCTTGGGCTTCTTTTGTATACATCATTCTTGTAAAACTGGTTATTGTAACAACTTGAATCTCCCCATTGAACCTATGTACGCATCATCCTCACACTTTTGAGTATTCTTTAAGAATTGTAGCAATCATACCTCTTGTCGACATTTTCAAGCCAAACTTCATAGAGCAACAAAATAAGTACCCATTTCAAGACCAAACTCTTCATACCAAAATATAGAATACTGCAGCCAAATGTCTTGTACCAAAATATAAAACACTACAGCTCAATTGTTGTACAATACAAGCATAATTGCACCACCCAGCTACAGACACAACACTAGCATATCTAGTAGCTTTAATCACCTGGAATTCGTGCCAAACTACTCACACAGAACAATCCCTATATAGATACTCCAAGACCCCAGTTGCACGAGCCAACAGCTCATCTTCCTTCTTCCACTCAGACTCTCTTGAACTAATCATTAAGGACAACAGTATGTAGTTCTTTTTAAACCACGGCACACACATAAACTAGTTCTAGTGCACCATTGGAACTTTGCTTGCAACCTCCGTTAGAAGCTATAATGTATGCACCTTCCAATCCATCGTGATCAACATTACAGTTATTGAACACACCACGCTCACTCTTTTCATTAGCATAGCATTTTTTCATATCGTCAGCTAAATTAACCTTATGCATGTTTACTTTATCCAAATTCGATTTCAATTTCCCATCATGCGCAGATTGTCTGGTATAACAATAGACTACGTAGATGACATAATATATTCTATAGTAATCAAAGTACCTAGGCATCAAAGTACCGTTATAGTCAAGAAGTATAGCCCTTTGTTGTTGTCTTCTTGCAAGTTTCTAAGAAAACTCTAGGCCTAGTAACATCATGCATGCTGACACATTTAGAAGATAAATTTCCACTCATAAACGTATTACCTTGATTGAAGTTATTACTGTAAAATCCACTCATTCCAGGAAACCAATACCGGATTCGAGCAATTTTTGGAACCAAACCAATAATAATCGCATCCACTCAGCAGCCATTCCTAATTCCTCGCAAGGAGAAAACCATTTAACAAGTGTGTCTTTAGTTCTTGCACTCATTTGGCATCAAAGTACCATCATAGTCGACAAATACAGCCCTTGAACATTAAGATCACTTTGTCTCATTCCAACGAACACCCCATGTGCACTACTTCTTTCAAGTTCTATGAACTATTTCTCACCATACACGACAAACCTTTACTACTGTGACAGCTCAAGGCGCTTATTCCTTTACGATCCATAGGTCGGTGATAAGGTTTGACTGTGTGTGTTTGCATGGGGATATTGTATGTGTTTATCTTGTTAAGGATAGGTTGATGCATGGTATGTTTGAGAGCCGCGACCAAACCAAGCAGGAGCCAGAAAGAGAGAACTATGCTTATGGGGGTTGGGAGTGGAGAGGACGAGGAAGAAATGGGAGAGAGAGGGAAATGTAGTAAAGGACTAGGAGGAAGTAGGTGTTGCAGTTGAGAGATGGTGAGGAAAAGTGGATGGGAGTGGAGCACAGTTGATGGTTGGGTATGCAGAAGTCAAATACAAAGGTGTATTAGAGGGTGTACGATGAAGTTTTGCGGAAGTTCCTGTTAGTTCCAATTAAGAAATTCCTAGGTGCAGTCCGATGGAAGAGGGTGGATGTGTGCTATGCGTGGGAAGGGGCGAGTTCTACGAGGTCGAGAGAGGAGGAGAGGTAGCAAGAGAAAGAGAAATGAAAGAGTGTTCATGTGTGTATACGTGTAAGGAATTCGATGGATTGATAGACGTACAATATGTCTTCATTGCCCAATAGTTCACGTCAACTGCGCAAATCTAATACAAATATACTGCGGCTTGATAAGTACGTTATAATGTTTGTGAGTAAATACTCAAAATTTCATCCGTATCCATAAACCTTTAAAACAATCCAGTAGTAACCTCATTGTATACTATCTTCATCTCATGATTCGTTCATTAAATTACATTACAACACAGAGGTTCCATTACAAAATATAGATGACTTGATACCCAATTAATAAAAGATTACTTCGATTGATGCTTTTAGGTGACTTCCCTTTTCATTCAGTGAGTATGAGACCACATCTTCAACTCTTCAAACGGCAAGCCTTCATGAATCCAAGAGATGAAAAAATCTAGATTTTTTTAATTGGTCTCTAATTTCTTGGTTTCACATAGTATAATAGCAAACCTTGTAACCATATTTCTTTGCACATTTGAGGGGATGTCCTTTCCCTTAAAAAAAAAAAAATCACAAACAAGCATGTACATGCCCAGCAATAAGAGACAAAAAGGAACCTCCCTCTTTTTTTCTACTCTCAATAGCTTATGTGCGACTCTTGTCTATTGTCCATTTAGTGATCCATTTTGGAATCCTTCCATATATTTATACATATATTTATATTTCTATCTTTAGATTGGAGTGAATAATGGAAACATAAATTTACCTTAGAGAGCAACCACTAATTAAGATCCTTTCATAGATTAATGTCCCATGCTTTTTGTCATACAATATCTGGTACTCATATCTGGGATATGAATGCAACTTTAGGTCATTTCAGTGAGTTCCATCTCATTGCAACTTTGTGCTAGAGAAATCTTAGTTAAGCATAATTTTGATTCCCTTGGTATTTGTATGCTTTATTAGTTGTTCCTATGTACATGTTGCTAATTTCCATTTTACCATAACAAGATACCTTACGAGCATACATCTTAATTTTCCATGTTATTCCTCCTTATGGATGGTGTGCCTTATTTCCTCGTGTTTTTGTAGGGGATTTTCGAAAGAAGGGTAAGGAATTCAAGAAGAATAATGGCAATTAAGTGCTAACCATCCATAATGGTCACATTTCGATAAATGGCCCGATGCAATGATAAAAGAGGATTCCTTTTGGACATGTAGATGTAGTATTCTTGCATATTTTCTTTTGTGAGCGGTATAAGGGACATTGTAGATCTTATCATGATGGGCTCAAATATAGTGAGCTATGAGCTTAGGCATAAGTCAATAAGTGACCTCTAGACATGTTATTTCATATTTTGGACAACTATAAAGAAGTTACTTTTCACGCCTATGCCAACAAGATACTCTGATACTTATGGTTCTTACATTTTTATCCAAAAGGATCAAAAGATACCATGAATTTACTTAGTGTAAGGGAAAGACTTGATGCTGCCGAAGCTGGTTTCATCCTTTGGTACTCGCCCGAAGGTCTCCTCTCTTTACTTGATTGGGGTGACTCATGCAATCGTTATCTAGAATGTAGGGTGATGTTATACACGCCACACCTGGTTGCTCGCCAATTTGGTTTCGAATATGGGGTCCCCTAAAAAATATTAGTTGATGACGACTTTGATGAATGCTGTAGATCACCGAGTTTAAATGACTTTAGAAACATTTGATTGGAAGAGATAGTTGTTTTTTCCATCTATCAGTTGTTGCGGGATTGTCTCTATTGGTTGGCTTACATACTTGATAGGTTACATAGAAAACTTTAAGAAATATGTGATTGTACTAGTCGAGAGTAAGTTTCTAGTGAGGACTATTTATAAAGATGAATTCCTATTTTGACCTTTTAGTGAGAAGAAGAAGCTACCTTTTAGTGCAAGAAATAAGAACAAGAAAGACCGTTCCATCCCCAAATTACTTACCATCAAACAAATCAAGCATTCATGAATTTGTGAGGTATCTCGTTAATATCATCCTTTTGGTATTTACACTTTGTATCTTGTGACTTATTTACTCATCACTTTTTTTCGTTTCTTTATAGGACGAGGACAACAGGAATGTTACTCCCACTTTGAAGAGCAATAAGACATCCAAGAAGCTCCCTTTTGTTCTTTCTCCTTTCTCTGTCTAACATGCCTTTGGGAAAACACTTCAAGCAAGCGATCATCTTATTATAGTTGCTAATGATAGTGAGAGTGATGATGAGTCTTTAGACAATAATGAATCTCCCAATGACATGGATGAAGGTAACGATGGAGACAGCCCGTTAGGTAGTATTAGTGATCAAGAGGAAATTCAAGACCAAGTTATCATTGAAGCGAGTCAGCTAATAGAGAAACAAACTGAAGCTTTGAAAGAGTTAAGCAATATTGTTGATTGAGACAACCATGAAGCCATTCACTTAGAGGAGGCTAATTTCTAGGAGTATACTAAAGTCTTAAGGGCAGCTGAACTCTTTAATAGCTAGATGAATAGTATAATAGATGGCATTTCCTCAGGCACTATCACAGTTGATGATATCACCCTAGTGTACAATTGGATTCCTTCACTAGTGGCTCATGACCATACTGATCCTATTATAGCTGTTGAGGTACCAAAGCAGATTGAGGGAGGTTTACCCCATACGGTGGTAATAGAGATACCTTAACCTTCCAGTGCATATTCTTTATTTCATGGATTTACAATTCCATCAAATCTTTTATAGCTGCTAGAGGACTTACTGGGTATGGAGGGTGATTTCTGGGTTAGATCGGTTTTTCTTAGTTTTAAGGTGATAAATAATATAATAAACTTCCTTAGGAAAGCTGCTTCACTTCTAGACAAATCTTGGGAATCAGGACTTATTTGAGACTTGTAGTTATTGGTAAGTAGTGTTGTTGGAGCACATGGCTTGAACTTCAAATTACCAAATATGGAAGTGATTGCTTTTGAAGCCAAAAAATGTTAGAAACACAAGATATTGTAGAATGAGACAATCGACTTGAAGTTGAGCTTAAGGTAGTTAAGTTGGAAATGTAAAAATGTATTAGGGACATAGATCACAAAACTTCTATTAGATAGTGCTTCGTCGTTGAGTGATCTCCGTCTGAGTCTTTTTATTTATGCTTTGGACTTTTATGCATGTTTGTAGAAATTGAATGAGGGAGACCTTCTCATGCTTCTTTTTTTCTTTTTTGTATCATTGAATGAATCATTGTACTAACTCAATTCTTTTGCGAGCATTAAGGATGTCATAATAGTTATAGTGCGCATTATATTTAGTAGTACAATCATGATGTATGACATAATAACTTTAGATCGGGCTTTAAGAATTCATTTAAAAGAATAAAGAATATAACGTTGTGCATCTTATGTGTAAGCAACAATTGACCATAATTTGCAATTTGTCATTAACAAAAATAGCATTCAACTTGTTAAGGGGGTATTACCCACTTCTTAACCCCATTGATATGATTATGTATAGAGCATTAGATAGTGAAATTGAGTTATGTATAAAAGGTGTCATGTCATGCGTTTAGGAGAGAACACTCTTACAAGTCAGCATAACATGAACCTGTGGCCATTGCTTGCTTAGGAGGCAAAGCTCTTACTGAGTGATAAGCTTCGAGGTACCGACCCAACCCTGCTACCAAAATCGAGATCATCTACTTGTTGACTCATTTTGTCTGTCGAGCCAAATGATACTGTTTCTTGAAAATAGAGTGCCAAGATGCAAAAGGCTAAGACAACAACCGATCCTCACCCATGCTTAACCAATTACTTACTCGGCTTCATGCCTGCCGATATGATGAGAGATCACATTACCAACAATTGGATTCACTCAACAAAGTTTGTTGTCGACTTAATAGTCGAAAGCTTACACTACCGAAAGTTAGATCTACTCAGCAAGGCTCATAGAGACTAACGCCGACTAACTTCAAAACTCGGTAAGTATAGGCCGACTTCTCCCGTGTCTCGGCCAAGCACCACGAGCCTACTTCTAAGGCATGCCAAATGACCACATGTTGACTTCTCCTTATAAAACGCACAGTTTTATATTTTTGTACATGTTTGTCTTTATTTTATTTATGGGCCTAATTCTTTAGAGTTTAAAGCCTTCTACATTATTTATAGTTTTGCCACTACGGTTTAAGATGTACTATAAATAGCAATTTTTGTAACAATGCATACACATACAGAAAATTAATGAAACAACCCTTTTGAGTCTTTTCTCTTAGAAAGCTTTCTCTCTCTTTTCTCTTAGAAAGCTTTCTCTCTCTTACCAGCTCTTATTAATCCCTTTAGCAATGATTATGGCAAGCAACCTTATCATTCGGACCGGTGCGTCATATCCGGTGAGTCTTAGGTATATGTAGAATCTAACTAGTACGTCATATCTGGTTAAGTGACTTACGGATTCGATGAAACCCTCATTAAACCTACTCTACTTTTCGTTCCTTTGATAGGATCGGACCAACCCCTACGGTCGGCCTTGTCTATCCTTAGCTCATACGACTATCCTTGTTTGTCCTTAGTCTAATCTGTATTACTAAGTAGCAGCGATGCCATACTTACTCTAGGTAAGTGTTGATTAGAAAAAAAATTGACTAAAAGCAAGCTTATATAACTAGAGCCATATATTTCATTTGAATTGCGATATATCATACTTTTTTACATATGAAACTTTCTATGTATTAGAATTTTATAAGTGTTGTGAT
Organism: Lumnitzera racemosa; assembly: GCA_024138005.1. Classification (NCBI taxonomy): domain Eukaryota; kingdom Viridiplantae; phylum Streptophyta; class Magnoliopsida; order Myrtales; family Combretaceae; genus Lumnitzera; species Lumnitzera racemosa. Next base: position 86,669,912 of record JAMXBC010000010.1, on the reverse strand, counting down.
GGCATTAGTCCTGGGGTTCCATAGCTTGCAATACCCACTCTCATGTACCTGTTCAATGACGAAAGGCCCTTTCCACTTAGGTGTAAATTTTAGCGCTGAAATACGTCGGCCTACATGCTTGGTTGCACGAAGTATGACATCACCCAGTTGAAATGATCTTTTCTTCACTAAGCGATTGTAAGCCACTCCAAGTCTATGTTAATAGTTAATGAGATTACATTTAGTGGTATTACACCTTTCGTCTAATGCTTTCATATCTATCATTTGTAGTATATCGAGTTCAAGGTCAGCATTTATGGCCAATCTAGCAAATGGAATCAAGACTTCTATTGGAACCACTACCTTACCCTCGTACACAAATGAAAAAAGAGTTACTTACGTCGGCCTTCATTTTGACATCCCATAAGCCTAAAGCGCTAAGCATAAGTGGTAGCTTATCATGCTATTCCTTATGATTGTCGTGTACCATATGACTAAGGACTCTCAATATACTTTTGTTTGTTGCCTCAGCTTACCTATTCCCTTTTGGATAGTAGGGCATAGATTTAATATGATTGGTACTGTAGGAAGCCAATAATTGTCGAACATGAGAATTAATGAAAGGAGTTCCATTGTTGGAAATGGTGTACTTCGAGATCGTGAATCGGCATATATTGTTCTCCTTTATAAAAGTTGCCACAACTAACCCTGTTGCTTTTTTCAAGGGAATTTCCTCCACCTATTTCGTAAAGCACTCTGTTCCAACTAAGATCCAAATATATCCCTTTGATGGAGGATGCATAGGTCCAATGAGATCAAATGCCGATGTGTAGAAAGGCTAAGGGGTTGTGACACTATGAAGTGTAACTGTAGGGTATGAATATCATCACCTTATTGTTGATAAACAACATATCTCTTGGTAAAATTGAAAGCGCCTGCCTCCATTGTAGGCCAATAGTATCTTCTATCGAGTAAATAGTAATATAATTTTCTTCCTCCCTGATGCTCTCCACACTATCTAGTGTACACTTCGGTCAAAACCGTTTATGTTTCAGGAGGGGCAATGCATTTTAAGGGTTTCCCTATGAATGATACCCTATAAAGCTCACCTTCATGCATGAGATACTTTCTAACCTTGCGTTTTATGAGTCTAGCATCTGTACAATTTGTAAGTAGCACATTATTTTCTAAGTAGTCAATATATGGGTACTTCCAGTTTCCTAAGCTAGACACAAAATTGCATTTGCCTTAATAAAGTAACTCAGACCATTTGGGACAATGTGCTTGGGCTTGGAGTGTATCCTTCACCATCAAAGGCCAATAGCAACTTACATGTTGAATATGTCAATATAACGGAGGCCCCTCCTTTCGACACCAAATTTGGTGATACTAGTTCAATTTAGGATGAGCCTCCTTTGCTTTGATGCAGTGAGACAATACCCCTTTTGGGCCTTTGTAATACAACATTCCCTTGATGTTGATGAAGTTCTTTAATATTGAAATAGAGGCTACACTAAGATGAGCTAACTGTTCCATAAATGGGATGTGCCAATCATTTTATACCTCTTCTTGTTCCTCAAGAAAATTCAATGTTGTATATGAGATAGATGTCTTTATTACTTGGACATTTACACCCTTACCTATATCTTGAATTGGAATTTTAGATGCTAAAGTGGTTAATGCATTGGTATATTGATTTGTAGATCGTATTGTGTGCTCATATCGTATGGAGTTGAACTTTTTGACAATGGTCTGTACAATAGTGTTAGTGTAGGTTCCTTCAATCCAAATTCACCTATAGCTTACTTAATAATTAAGTTCGAGTCACCTTGAACACATAAATTGTTTGCCCCAACTTCTTGTGTTGACAATAAGCTAAGTAACAATGCTTCATATTCAGCACTATTATTAGTGCATTGAAAATCAAGTTTGAATGCCAGAGGTACTACATAACTCAACCAGTATAGCATCCATACTTAAGCCCTCTTATACGTTTGGGAAATGTGCTAAAAGATCAGTTAAAGCTTATAACTTGACAACTTTAGGAGATTGTACCATAATATCAAACTCTCTAAGGAGAAGCAACTATTTTGCTACGTGTCCTAATAAGGACGGTTAAGATAGTAAGTACTTAATTGGATCAGACCGATTCACTAGATAGATCTTGTATGCAAGAAAGTAGTATCGTAGTTTCTACATGACAAATACCAGTATAAGGTAAAATATCTCGTAAGTTAGGTAATTGACCTCGCTCCCCTGAAGGGTTTAGCTCAAATAGTATACAAATCGCTCTTGACCTTTTACTTCTTATACAAGCAAAGCTTTGATAGATCTGTTGGTAAAAGTAAGATATAAGACCAAAGGTCTCCTTTTGATAGGCATAGTCATAGTCTATGAGGAAATCAGGATTTTTTTAATCTTTTGCATCACCTCTTCATGGATTTAATCCCATTCAAATGAGATTCCTTTTTCCAAAAGTTGATGTAATGAGTATGAAATTTCAGTAAGTGCAGGCATAAACCTTCTAATGTACCAAACCTTTCCTATAGAGGTTTTTAATTCCTTTACGGTAGTAAGAGATGGCATTAATGTCACGAACTGAGGACGGCCTAGTCGTGGCAGACGCCGTATACTGTATAAAGAACCCCTGATTGGTTACCCTTCCAATCAAGAACTCTTCACACAATATACAAGGCTCTACAACCACTAGTTTCCAAAGAACATCCAGACTCACATGATATCATTACACAAACATATTTATATAAAAATTTAAGTTACAAAGCTTACATTACGTAGCATTTAAGTATGTCTAGGTCTAATATAATAAGATAAACAAAAGTACATAAGTAGAAGTCTACATAAACTGTTCTCTTAGTACACATAGCTGCTCGCTCTTGCCCAAATCCCCAGGCTAACCTGTGGCATCCCTCGTCCTGTCTCTACGAACAGGCTATCCTGCAACAGAAGTCTAAAGGGGTGTAAGCCTAAGCTTAGTGAGCAAAACCCTCAGCCACACCACAAGCAAGTTAAAAATACATTATATTCAAGCATATGAATGAATGATCAACCAGAATGTCAAACAATACGTATAATTAAGTAGTTCATATACGTAACTCAGATTTAACGCCCTCCGAAGTCAGGGTTGGAGTATACACGGCACCAATTAGATCCGGGTATTATACTAGAACTTACTTTACTACGGAACCCCACGTTCCGTACTTATATCAAATAATTCTTTTAATTTCAGAAAACCCAAGTTCTAGTATAATTGTGAGTGGGCCCCCGCAGTCCACACTCACCCCTAAACGGAGGTCTCTAGACTCGACCCTTAGCCAGGCGGTTGGCGCCTCCAACGCCTAGTGTTCCCGCGGGCCAGGGTAAGGTCATTTTGTACGAGTGCACCGTACATAACCAAATAAATGAATAATATCAACCCCCGAATAGCCTCTCTTTACCTCCGTGTGATGTGACGGCCGGAATAGTATCCATGCTATGCATGTTAATGCATGTCTCAATTTCTTTTTATAGGCCGAGTATAATTAGGTTCAAATTATGCTATGACCATCCAATTGTGCACACAATCATTTTCTATACTACCATGCAACAAACATAGCATTATTATTATTTAAGATAAGTTCACAATTCAAGACATATCAACATACACAGGCATTTTCCCCAATCCCCACACAAACATCAATTATCAATAATATTTAGGTCCACTATCTACAATCACAAGACAAGCATGGAATCATTGGGTAAATACTCACTCGGCCATGGTGATTTGCCCTAATCGTAGTAGTCGATTGGGAGGTCCTCACGCTCCTCAGAGTCACCTGATCATTATGATGTGATAAGACTAGTAAGTAACTAATTTAACTAATACTTCTAAACATTTAATTACCTAATCTACTTAGACTATTATCAACTTTTACTCGGTTAGACTTTATTATTAATCGTATGTAACTTTTTCGTTTCATTTCTGATATTTATGAATTTATAATCATTTTTCATCGTTTTCGGACGTATATTCATACGGTAATGTTTGTTTTGGACGTTAAGACCCCTATTTTATATTATGAACTAATTTTATAGAAATTTTTAGCTATAATACCTAAGTATTGCTATTACTTATATTTATAACCTTTATTCCCTAAATTCTTATAATTAAGGGATTTACTTTGTCATTACTAATTCATGTATTGATTTAGGTATAATCTAGTTTACAAAGTGTATTATGATTTACTAATTTTAGTATCTAATTATCTACATTTTCTTATTTTTTCTCATTTTCTAAACTTATGCTTATGTCATTGCTTACATCATCTTTCCTTTATGCCTTCATATGCTTATGTCATCTTTTCTTTATGTCCTCATATGCCTATGTCATCATCTACTTCATCATTTGATTACATAAGCATTACATCATGCTTATGTCACATGTACATGTCTTATGTACATTTATTTCTTACTTTATACTTATGTCTTATACTTATACTTATGTATATATACCTTATACTTATACTTATGTACATATACCTTATACATACATATACTTATACATCTACATATACTTATACCATATTTATACATGTATTTCTACTCATATACCTATACGGTTGAATACGTATTTTTATACTAAAATTTCGTATGCCAAATTTTCTCTTAAGAAAATTCTCTCAATTTTCATCCTTTTGCATTTCTATGTATGTAGTTAGTATAGTATATGTATATATAGTTAGATATGGTCTTAAATTAGGTTATGTACATGATACATACTTATGTACAAAGGTTCATACACTTGTATTCCTTTGGTATTTTTTTATGTATACACATCTAAGAGTACATATACATGTATTCCTTCCATTTCCTTCATGATCCATCACTTTCTACACTTAAAGATGAAAACTTTGTTTTCTTCTCTTCAAGACTTCACTAAACACCTAACTACTTACCTAACCTACTTAATTAACTAACTAATGAATAACATAAAGTAACATAAAACAACTTAAGAACATACCTTTAATTTGTTGAAGTTTAAGGAGACAAAAGGGAAAGGAATGAAAGTGAAAGTGAAGGGGGAGTTCACGGCATGAAATGGGGAGTTTTGCTTTTGTTTCTTTTGTTTTGTTTCAATTATGGAAGACAACCAAATGGTGGGGCCAAGATGGAAAATTGTGGACGGCAACAATTGCAAAGAGGAGAAAAGAAAAATCAAAAGGAAAAGAAAAGAAAATCATCATTAAGAACTAAGATATTTTCCTTATCTCTTAAGACTTTTGACTTTTCCAAAATGTTGACTTTAGTCAACATTTGTTGACTTGGTCAACCCTTTGACTTTGGTCAACATGCATTACCTTAGTCAACATTTGTTAAGTATGTTTAATTTTGTGAACATAATGTGGTAATTAAGGGAAATTAGAGGAAAAATGAAGAAAATGAGAAGAATTGAGGTATATGATGCATTGATGTGTAAATGTGGTTGATGAGATCTTACTTTAGGTCTTTAGAGTCCATATATCCCATTTGATAAATAACTTTGGATAACAAGTGTGAAAAGTGCTAATTTGAGCATTAAAGTTCACTATATGTAACCTAATCTTCAACTATAACCTTAATCCTAAGTAAGACCATCTTAATCATATATTTAAGGAATAAATATAATCTATAACCCATTATCTTAGTTCCTAATGGATTATTTAAGAATTTGAATCATATAAACAAGAATGAGGGTTATTTCTAACTATTTACTAACGATTTTGCAAAATATAAGCATTACATTTTCAATTAGGGTTTTAGGATATATCATGATGAATTGGTGTATATATGTCCTTAATGAAATCATTTTTGAGGTTTTTATCACTTTCGAATTGAATCTTTAGCTTTTAGAAACATTTAGGGTCGAAAAATTCTTTACGCGATTAATTAAGTCTTTTAGGGTTTTCACTTAAATTAGCCTTGTCGATTCCTAAATTGTCTACTATAGTTGAGTCTATTTCAAAACCTAGATCGAAATTTTCAAGGGTTTACAATTAATCTTATGGCTTATACTTTTGTAGGGTCAACATCAATTCTCTTTCAATGCATAATAAAGCCAAGAAACTTCGTTAAAGATATGCCAAAAACACACTTGAGAGGGTTCATGCGAAGTTTATAAAGTCGGCATTGTTCAAAGACTCTTTGTAGATGAACCAAATGATCAAGTGATCTTCTAGACTTGATGACTATGTCATCAATATAATCCTCCATACAATCATGCATCATGTCATGAAATAGAGCGATCATTGCCCTTTGATATATGGCACCCACATTCTTAATTCTAAATGGCATGATGGTATAATAAAAGTTTCCAACTAGTATATGAAAGACCATACACTCTGTGTCTCCTTTTACCATCTTAATTTGATTATATCTACTAAAGCCATCCATAAATGAAAATAACTCACGACCTACGGTTGTGTCTATCAAAGTGTTAACATTTGGTAAAGGAAAATCATCCTTAGGACAAGCCTTATTTAGATCTCGAAAGTCCATGCATACTCTTATCTGTCCATTCTTTTTCCTCACAAGAACAATATTAGGGAGCTAAGTAAGATGTTCAATTGGCCTTATGAAACCAACTCATAACAATTCCTTTACCTCCTACTTGATTTGTACTTCAATCTAAAGATAGAAAACTCTTTGTCCTTGCTTTACAAGCATAGCCTTGGAAGCAATATTCAGTTTATGTACTACAAGGCTGGGATCCAATCCAAGAATCTCTTCATAAGCCCATGTAAACACATCTCTATACTCCTTTAGTAACTTGGTAATGTGAACCCTCATTTCCTGTGGGAGACTCTTACTAATGAAGATTGGCCATCATGACTCCCCTGATTGTGCCAAGTCTAATTCTTCTATTTCCTCAGCTTGAGGCATCATTTGATCTTGTAATTGTTATGGGGCAGGCTAAACTTCTTGGACTGGTGTGGGATCTGAAGAGGATAAGCATACTTCCTCAAATCCCTCAAACCATCATAAACGGTACACATGTTGTCCATCCTCTTTGATGAAACTTTCAATTTTAGTAGATTACTTTTTTTTTTCCTTCCTTTTCGACATTTGCTCATCTTTCTCTTTTTTTGTTGGTCCTCTTGAGTTTCATCCCACATATGCAAGGGAATACTAGATGACTTAGCTATGGCTGTTTCCTTATCTTCAGCAAATTTATCGAAGAATCTTGATTTAGTAAAATATGACTCATGTTGTTCAAAAGGATTCTTTATAGCAGGAATAAATATGTCTTTCCCATTCCAATGTCCTTTGATATATTGATGTAACGTCGAAGGAACCAAATTGTGATTATGCAGTCACTTCCTACCTATAGGTAAGTGATATTGTATAGGCGCATTGATCGCATGAAAAGTAATGGTGCTACGAATAAGCCTAACTTTAAGATCAACATTAACATATACAACAGAGTTAGTACGGGCATGACTAAATTCATTTATAGATATGGGTTTTCTAATTAAGCGTCGGATATCGATCCCTATAACTTTAAATGTATTCATTAGCATTTTATTCAAGAAAGAACCATTGTTAATGAATGTTCTTTTAACTAGATAGCCATTAAGAACACCTTCTACATATAATGGACGGTTATGGTTAGGGCTTTTTACACATATATCAGCTTTGGTGAATAAGATAGCATTTTTGTATGCCTTAGCCATTCTCTTTACGAGTTGTACTGGTTACACTCTGCATATTGACCTTCGGAGAGCTGCATAAGTGCAACCACTGTTGTAAGGCTAACATTTACGTCAAATCCCAGCAAGTCAAATGAGTTTCTAAAGTTGACAGTTTTTAATAACGCTGTGACAAGAGGTAGATACTCATCATCTTGAGCTTCCATCAACTTTTCCTTTCTTTAAGAGGGTTATGCATCAACTGCTTCAATCATGGAAGGGTCGTGGTTGATGGCATTAATAGCTCCTCTCTAGTCATTATGAGCCGGAAGCGGATTATTCTTGACATCGCGTTGTCTATAATTAACTCTCCATGTGGAACTAGTTCATTGAATATTCTTTTTAGAGTGAAACAATTCTTAGTTAGATAACCGATAATCCAGTGAAACTTGCAATTCTTAAGATCACTCTTCTCTTCGTTTGTAGGAAGTCTTCAACCCTTAACAGCTTGAGATTTTCATCGCGTAACCATTGTCCAACATTTGATGTACCTTGGCCATTAGATAAGGATACATCGGTGTAGACCTAGAGTCGTAAGATTTATCATTTCTAGGTTTCTTTGTTTCTTTTTATGACTCGCCTGAAGCAGCATTCACAAATGAGGTATACTTATTAAACCTTCCAGTTCCATTTCTTTGCTAAGCTACCAAATTGTTGGTCCTTCGCGCATTCTTGACCTATGCAACAAAAGAAGCGAACAATAGGTTCTCAAGATAGATTACATATTCAGGAAATATCCCTTGAATACAAATCTTAACTAGTTTTCTCTCATCATAAACATTTTGTATATCCAAAGAGTGTTCTTTGAACCGCTCAATATAATCCATAAGGTGCTCTTTAGACCTTTGGCGAATTCATCCTATGTTGGTGAGAGTTACCCTTTCTTTAGTGGAAAAGAATATTTTAGAAAACATCTTGCACATTCTACCTCGTGGGTCAACGGAACCTGGTGGAAGATTGACATACCAAGTATAAGTTTTTTTTTTTTTTTAATGAGGGATTTTGAGAATTCCTTCAACTTCAAATTGTTATCTAAGCCGTAAACCTCTAGGGTCTCAATGAATTTTAGTAAATGTTCCTTGGCGCTCCCCTTTTTCCTATTAAACAACATGAACTTCGAACTAACATAGTCCTTTGAATATGACTTGATAATGATGCGTGAATGATATAGGAGCTTCAATTCCAAGACGATTGACGTAGATTTTACCTGTATCTCCCTTATGTACACATCCAAATCCTTTTTGGTCACAAATGAAGCTTTTTGAGTTGATGTTTATGTTCTTATTGGCTTTGCAGGAGCATGGTTGGTGAAGTTTATAGGAATAGAATTCACTAAAGTTGAATTCATAGGGGTAAGATGTACAAACTCAACAATCGTAACACATGGAGACGATAAGCCTCCTATCTAAATTCCTTGATTTACCAGTTTAAGCGGGGTATGCCGTATAGGTACAGGTTCCATTGCAGGAGGATGTTCCTTAGCTCTAGAGTATCTTGCTTACTAGCAATCGAGGGATTGGGTGGTTGGGAAGTTGGTGTAATATATTGTTGCATCATAATAGGGGGACCTGTAGTAGTTGCCCCTCATTGTGCAATTGTGAAAGCAGCCAAAACAGGTACACATTGGGCAAATATTGCCCTAAGCTCATTCAGACTCTTATTAGTTTGTTGCAGCTTTCGTACTAGTTGCACATTATCGGGGACAACTTCTTGAGCGCCCTCTTTATGATTCATACCTCTTATTAGAGGTGGATTCTAATTATTGATAACAACAGTACCATCTTGTTCTTGATCATTAGCGTTAATGGGATTAGCAAGCCTTCTTTACGGAGGTACCATGACATGAATGTCAAATTTTTCCTCCCCTATGGAGCTGCTAAGAAATGTAAAGAGTTCGATATTAGGAGAGGTCACATGTGTCTTATGTATCGTACCGTACTACATGTGACTAAGGAAATGAATTGACTTATATATATAGGATGATTAAGTAAGATAGGATAAGGAGGAAGAGTAGGTAGTCTTAATAGGTTCTAACACGTTAAGTGACATGTGGAGGAGTACGATAGTATTAAACTCCACGATCATTAAAGAACGGGATAGTGTTTTTAGGGTAATTGAGTCTTTGATCTATGAGATGAGATTCCAGTAGAGTAACGACGTTAGTAGAAATTTATCTCTTATCTAAATGAGGAAATGAATGAGATATTTATAGAAAATAGTAGGTGAATTCAGTATGTTAGATCGTAACGTTAATCAATGGCTATAATTGAAACCTTTATATATAGGTAATAAATGGGCTTTCTTCATGGATTTAGACTCAAATAAAGAGCTTTATATTTCATTAATGTGAGCCAAATTAAGAAAGGTTGGATTAGATGAACCGATCAAATGAGCCCTACCCTAAGTGTATCATGCCAAATCTTCCTTGATCATCCTAAATTTCATGAGCTTAACTTTTTAGCCCCTATCATCTTAACCCAAAAAGTCAAATCTATATCAGTATTAGACTTAAAGCCCATAACTTAGATTTAACTCTCTACAACTCTTTTATTTTATGCCTTTACATATACATATACATATATATATATATATATATTTCTTTTTCTTTTTCTTTTTCTTTTGGGTGTTAGATGTTATTTGCTAATTGTGGTTCCAAATGATACTTCGTAATTTGCTTTCATCTTCTAATAAAATTCTTTATTGGCCCAAAAAATGATTAAAGAAGAAGTAACTAATATAATTGGTTTTACATGACACGCAAGTTGTCGTCCCTTGATATACAGCGAATTTTCACCCTTATCCATATATACGTATGTTTCTTGAATAGCAAATCACTTCTCAACAGAGCCCATACATGTTATCTAGTAAAACCTATCTAAACCTGCTAAAAAGGAAAAAAGCTCAGAAAGTATCACATGCCAGTTGGCAGTTTGTCTTATAATATTCGACAACAGCTATGATAGGGTTGTTCTCTTAGTTGTTTCAATAAATACAAGGAAGCAGCATGACTCTTTGGGAAGAGATGTCCAAATATATATAATTATCATTCTAACCACATCTTGTAGTAGGCCTATAACGTTACAGCAAAACAAGACATGATAAAATTTTAACACATAATAAAACATAAATCATCTTTGGTCCAATAGCATTATAGAAGTGAAAGGTAGATGGATGTCATCAGAACCAGATACACACTTATGTTCCTTTTTTTGAGTGTGGTTCTAATCAAGCAAGGTATAGGTAGTGATCTCGGATCCACCACTGTGGAGATGACCATGAGGCTGATCTTGTTGCATACGTAAAGCGAACATACGCCCAACTCCATTCATGTATCCTATAACTGAATCATCGTACACTCCTCCATGTTCAATCTCATATTGGGGATCTTCTCTTGTGCTCTTGATGAGTCATTGAATAGAGACAAGAAAATAAAGAAAAACAAAAGAAAAAAGAATGGCACGTATTAGTGAATCATAACTTTTAGTTTCTCCACCTACATAAATTATCCCCCCCCACAAAAAAAATAAAATAAAATAAAATAAAATGCAGCAACAAGTGACTTAAATGCTTACAAGACTGTGCATCAGATTTCTGTTTATCTCTTCAGCATTTCTAACCTGCATTCTCAAGGAGAAAAGCAATAGGAATTAATTCCAAATGAAATCATCCATAATACGAAAGAGAGGCCTACTTAAAAGAATAAATAGTAATTTACCTTTTTTTTCCTTGTATCAATCTGACCAGTGAGAGCCTTGTACTGTTATTAATAGCAAAAAAAGTTTAGTCATTCAATTCAATCAGTAAGTCTATATAAACCCCACTAGGATCTAAATGATAAGAAGAAATCTTCTCTATTATACATATAAATGTTAGTACCAAACCAGCTGTGCCCATTGTTCTCTACTCTCTAGTGTGAATTGGATTACTAAGACCATCTATATGACTATGTCTAGTTCAATTTTCATAATGCTTTCTGGATTGCCCTTTTGAAGATCTAAGAAGTTTATGATTTCACAATGTGAAATGAATATTATTCAAGTGTATTTTGATGAGAAAAAAATATTGTCGGGTTGAAAGAAATTGTCTTGCAAAGCTGAATATTGATTACCCAGCTCTGTTGACCAATGCACATTGAAAAATGTGTTCTTATAGATTTAATAAGAGTGAGTTTATAAGAATGTGTTTATAAGTGAGTACTTAAAGAGGTGCTTATAATATCATATTAGTATTTTAAGCACCTTTCTGGTTTTTTTTTTTTTTCAAGCATCCTTTCACTTTATAGAGGAGTGTTTCAGCAAAATGGCTTATGATTTTTCAAAAATTTTTACGAATCCTACATGGTTGTAACTTTTTAAATCAATATATCAAATATAATATTTTTCATTAGTATATATTGATTATTATATTAGTGGTATTTTATTTATTTTCACCAAAAAATAAAAAGGATAGCCGTTGCTATAAAAGCAATGAAACAATTGGTTATGCCAATTGTCTAATCTAATATCGAGCTTCAAAAGAAAAACAAAAGTAAAAAAATCTTTGGTACCGATATCTATGTGTATACTCAAGTATTAATAAGTATTTAAGGGAGCTTAAACTTTATAAGTAGTTTTGGGACACTTGATATTAGAAATTGTGCCAAATATCTCTTATAAAAGAGAACGACTTTAATAGTACTAACAAATTATATAAATTAATAAGCAATGTGTAAGTATATATAAAATTTTAATACGTAAAAAATATAATTGATACTTTTTCAAAAAGTATGTTCTTTAACTAATATGTATCAAAATTTTATTAATGCTTATATATTGCTCATCGATCTACTTGGCATGATACTATTAAATCTTTTTTCCTTATATTATACTTTAAGAAGCGCTTAGCCTAGCACTCCACTTTCACTTACGAAGATCGAGCACCTAAAAGGTGCTTACAAGCATCTAGATACTTAGTTTGGTATTGGTTACCTAGCAAACTTTATTCCTTTTCTTTCTTTTACAAATAACTTGTGTGAGACGTTCTTCTTGGCTAATCTTGTCGTTGCTTTTTTTTTTTTTTTTAAATGGTTAGTAAAAATAAATAAAGTATTATTAATATAATAATAAAAAATATTATTTTTCATATATTGTTTTGAAAACTAATGATAATATGGGATACATAAAAAATTTTAAAAATTGGAGAGTAATTTTGTTGAAGCAATCCTTTATAAAGTTAAGTATTGCTTAAAAGTGTTGGTTGTTCCAAATGCTGATGCCAACAATTAAACATTTTCTCTAAACAATCCTTTATAAACACACTTTAACAGGTTAATGTAATTCCAGTTTTAAAGTAAATAATAACTCACTTCTGTCTTTCTAAAGCTCAAATATTAGCCACAATCTTAGTGAAATTTATACTTGAAAGGTCCTTCCACGAAAAGTTGGTAACAATGTTTGTAAATTAGATTTGCATGGGACATATTGTTATTTAGTATAAATGTTCTATTTCCACTAATGAATAACTGCTTTTTTATTTTTTTTTTTATTTATTTATTTTGCACAAGTATTCTGGAACAAGAATAAATTTTGAAGAAAGGATGGAGAAAGATGCACTAGTCGAACGGACATTTTTTGGAGGGTTCAAGTTATTAAGAGATAGAAGAAATATTCAACTAGTTGCCTTAATTTAACTATTTAAGTTTTTAAGAGATATAAAATAAAAAAGCCAACAATATTAGTTGTGTTAAGCATTTGGAGTGGGGCTTCTATTAATTCTTGGTAGGTGGATCGAATATTTTATGAAATGTCTTTAAGAAGGATTAGAAAGATGAAATATGTTCCTGTTTTGCAAAGTTCCCTTGAAAATCTTTATCCTGTTTATTATCTTGAATGCATTCCAAGTTGTGGACAAACTTAGGTCGCTTATGAGGAGACTTAATTTGTTCTTGAGTCTATTATGTTTGTTCCTTTGTTTTCGAAGGGCCAAGTGCTATAATTATCTTAAGTACCATTTTAGCTGCTAGTGAGAGTTTAGTAGACAGTAAAATAGACAAAGAAGCAAGAGAGGCTTTGTTATAGGAGTCGAATATGATATCACAAATAAAAATAAATATGAATTCAATACTTTGGAGTCTTTATAAGTTATAACTATACATGGGTAGTTATTCTATCTTGCTAAGTCAATTGTCAATTTTTTTATTTATGCTAAATAACACACGCAATCCACCTCATATGTTGCTTCTAGTGAATCTTTTCTTTAAGAGAAGGAGAAGCTAATGACTCGTAAACGTTTATTAAACTTAATAAATAACAAACGGTTGATGTCAATAGAGAAGTGATAGACAAAAATGAAATATCTATAATTCTAAACCAAAAACTCTTAGTCCACTCTTTTATTTTCATGCACAGTTGATTTATTCTGTACTTGCATTGTTTAGACGGGTCAATTGGACTAGTTTGATTTGAATCATAGAAGTACAAGGAGAAGGAGATATCCATTTCAGAATTGTTTGTGGGGCTGCCTGGCTTGCATAGACAAACTGAAAAATAATGATGTTGCGATGCATGAATAGATTGTCTTAGATTCTAATTTTAGATGGATTTTAATACTGCATCCAAAGTTATGGATCTTTTTTTTTTTTTTTTTTCCTTCCCTTTATAAGTTTAATCAGATCATCCAGGCATCCTTATATTGGAAAAATTAATTTTATAGTATCTTAGTAATTATTTAAGAGCACTTGTTAATAAAAATTCAGTTTACACAGTTTGATTGCTAATTAAGTAGTGTCTTAATAAGTATTTAAGAGAACTTATTAGTGAAATTCAGTTTATACAATTCGATTGCTAAGAAATTACCCAAAATAACGTAAACTGCAACTCAAGGACGAATACTTCTCGCTTTAATTTGTTGCATATTCTATCACTGTTCTACTTAACTATCTATTTGATGCAATAGGGTTATTGCATTGATGTCTTAGTACATTATTGCATCAATTTATAAAAATAAAAAAAGAAAAAGAAAAAGAAAAAGAAAGAACTATCATATTGATAACATTCGCTATATATATATATATATATAATTTCCATGCCATGAGGGCCATAGTGATGCGTTTGTTCTTTCATAATTTGTTTGCAATAAGAAGAATGACAAAGATTACGAAACATGAAGCAGGATGGTGTTTCGTTATTCAGAGCAAGAAAGCACAAGAAGACAAAAGTGCAAATAGTCATATAAATGCGTGAAAACACACTTTGAAAGACTTAATAGTTGTAATACTCAATTTCTAGTAAATGTAAATGAATAAATGCACACATAGAGCAATAAACATCTTCGAACGAAATTGTTAAAAATGTTTCGAAGAAAAACAAACTATTAAGAGAATGGGAAAACCGCACCTTTCTCTCACGAATGGTCCTCAAGGACTCATCCATTTCTTGCTCAAGACCGCACAATTGTTCGTATGACAAGTCATTCAAGCTTTGACCAAGCCTCCGCCTTTTAACCCAGAAAGAGCAAGCGAAGCGATGTTATTTCCAAGAAGGTGTTATAGAAATAATGGAAAACTCAATAACAATTATTTTAATGCTTGTATAGAGTGAGGAGATGGGAGTTCTAATTAACTTATTCCATCTTAAACAGTGTTCTTTGGTGTTTATAGATATCTATTAATAAGAATTTATAACTTTATCTGGATTCATTTCCGTCAATAAAATCCTAATACGTATCATTTAATGCTAATGTAATTAAATCTACTCTACATATTCAACAGTAACAATATAAGAGAGTCTGAATTGTACATATAGTTTTGTAATTTCAATATAATTAACATCTCAATAAAATTTAATTGTAGTCGAGAAGATTGCTGTCGACATAGAAGTAATAATCTTAGTAGATGCTTTTTTTTTTTTTTTTTTTGCTTCTAAGGATTAATCGAAGGTGAAGATATTCATAACAAGCTAAGAGGTATTTTAAACGAATCCCATTTCAATCTTCAAAATTAACTCACACGTAACCTTCTACTATATGATACGCTTTGTCTCATCCTCAAAATGATTCGTCAATACGAGCCATCACAGTTTGAAGGGGCAACAGCGAATGCCCAAAACTACCTAAGGGGGGTTTTACACTTTCCATGTTAGAGCAGAGGAAATCTCTTTCCTTAAATCATCCATAATAGTTAATTGCCACTCCTTATTGTGATAATTTTAACAATTCCAAACTCGGTAGGATGTTTTATTCATGCCACACACACACACACACACAGAGCCCCATAGATAAGCTTACAGTTTTCTTTTTAGCTGAGAGAGAAAAAGAACACAACCACGCATTTGTGACCATAAATTTAAGAAAAAGAGCTTAATCCGTATGATAATATAAAGTTCATATATATATATATATATATAGAAAGTAAGAGAGAGAGAGAGAGAGAGAGATCCGATATAGTTATATACCTGACCTCCAACCGAAGGTTCCTGTTTATTTCTTTCAGCTTCCTCAAGTGCTCTTGCATTCGCTGAACAAATGATCAATATGTGATAATGGCAAGAAATCATCTAAACATTCATTTGACATTAAAAAGCGTCTTTTGTCGTTAATAGTAGATAAATAAAAGAAGGGGAGGTTTTGTTTAATCAAACCTCATAATGAGTGCTCCAAAGATCTACTTCTTGTATCTTCTGGTATTCATCGTAT
The DNA here is from genome assembly GCA_024138005.1 of Lumnitzera racemosa. NCBI lineage: Eukaryota > Viridiplantae > Streptophyta > Magnoliopsida > Myrtales > Combretaceae > Lumnitzera > Lumnitzera racemosa. The sequence continues at coordinate 86,653,542 of JAMXBC010000010.1, read as the reverse complement.
ATTTCCTTTGTTCTATAAATTCAAAAAAAAAAAAAAAAAAAAAAGCAAACACAAACACAAAAATAAAAGAAAAAGAAAAAGAACAGAAAGATGAGAGAGTAAGACAAATCAATCTAGGGTTTCAGACAAGTACAAGAAAATTTAGAAAAAAAAAAAAGAAAATATTGTTTGGTCTTGTAGATCACACAACATACGTAATTGAAGGACTGATGTACTCGTAGAGCTTGTCAGTGCTTGATAACATTATAATAGAGACCTTAGCATCACATAGAACAGTGAGTTCGTGTGCTTTCTTGAAGAGACCATTGCGTCTTTTGGAGAAAGTCACCTGCCTGTTTGTGGAGTTCTCTATCTTCATGATCTGAATCTTCCCTCTAGTCATTTTTTCCTCTCTCTCTTCTAAATGGGGGTGTTTGTTTATGTTCTTGTTTGGAAATTATTGTGCTTCTTCTCTTGGTGTTTTAACAAAATATATATATATATATATATACATAGAGAGAGAGAGAGAGAGGAAAGTAGGAGAGGGTGGTTTTTGTTGCTACAAATGGAATGTGTATGCCATAAGTGTGAAAGGTATCGTACAAACATAGAAAACATAGTATGTCTAATTAAAATTACCACTGAACACGAGACCGGAGGTTTAGCCTGCTTTTTTACTTTCAACTTGATGAGTTGTAATCCATCAGTTTACCGATTTACAGATACGGAAATTATTGGATAGCGAAAATGATTTTTGAGGAAAAAAAAAGAGAGTAAAATAATAGAACGTAAAACCTACGTGGTAAACAACATTTTCAAGGACATTTTCCAAATTTCTTTATGTATTTTGGGCTTTTCCTTTTTATGAATTTTATACTTAAAATTTAAAATTGCTTCTTTTTTTTTTTTTTTGAATAAGATTCAAAATTGTTGCTTTCACTTACCAAATTTCCTACCTCATCTCTACTATTTTACGCTTGCACTTTTCGACAGATGAGCTTTGTTATGTCATCCTCTTAAAAGTAATGCAAGTAAAAGATTCAACAAATAAAAATTTGCTCCAGTTTCATGCTTAATAATCCCAATCTTTAGGTATTGGTAAGTGAAAATTCAATTAAATATAACATTGACTCCAAATTTCAATTAAAATTTAGATAGCGCTTTTGATATTATAAAATTAAGAAAAAAAAAAAAGCATGTGGAACTTGCCATTGATGTGCTTTAAGGTGTGTGATATTTTCACAAATGAGGTCTGACAACTGCAAATATATGTATATACATAAATTTTTTCCCCTTCATTATATGGTATGCAAATATCATAAATGGGTGCATATACGCAGTTTCTCTAAATTAGAAGACATATTAAAATAACTTGGATTCTTGTAATAAATTTATAAATTTCACATTTGTGTTGATCACCGGTAAGATAATAAGGATTGTCCAAATCATGACATGTTGTAAATTGAAATATTCTCTTCAACTTTCATTCTGTTTTGTTGACGATCTCGACCTTCATTTCGACTTGATGTTTCTTTTTCCACTGAAATTATAAAATGGATTCACTCCTTCAACACCCCAAGTAAAAGTAGTCGATAGTCAAGTGTGTTTTCAACCACCAAGCAAAAAGTTCATAATTTGTGTGTTGAATTGATAATTATTACATTCAATAGATATTTAGTCTTATAAAATATCTGAAGATATTGCTGAAGTATTGAACAAACCTTCTATTTAATATCAGTAATCTCTTAATGCAACCCAAAAAAAAAAAAAAAAAATGTTATAAAACACTACTAATACTTTTCCATGTTTCATGTAGTAATTTACTTACAAGGGTATCATAATTACATTCAAGTTCAAATTGAGAAGATTTTGATGGATATGCATGTTAATTTTCTTTTTTTTCTTTTTCTTACCTTTTCGTGAATCTTTTAAATCTTTACGTGTTTTGTATATGTTTAACTCTCAGTCCTTTAAAGGTGTGTAAATTTTTTCCCAAACATTTAAATCAGAATATGTTTTTCTCAAGTATCTAGATCATGCTAATTTGATATTTCATGTTTCGTAGCCACTTTGACTTTAGGACTAGTTGAATTCTCGAATTGCGTAAACTTAATTGAGAAATAGAAAAAGCGGATTAACTATAAAGTTCTACATACAGCACTTCCCCCCCTCCTTTCTCAAATGTTTATTATACTTCTAAATTACTTCCCAAGCTTATGTACTAGGATGATATAATTTAATCATACAAGATACAACTTAAAAAGTTCCTGTTTCAAACATGCGCGTAGTTGTCCATTTATCGTAGTTCATGATGTCGACGTCTCCTGTAGAACAAGGACAATTACCTCCGAACTGAACCCTATATACTGAAAAGGCTTCATCCCCGATGTTCTAGGTGCAGAAACGGCGTTTTCCCCTTGTCTGTTTTGCTTCGATTGAAATATTTTACATTGCTTTGATTGATTACCGTGAGGATTTGACAGAAAAACGGCTGATGGGAATTGAGACCTTTCATTGAATGTAGACTAGTTTTTTATATATATATATATATATAAAAGGCATTGCTATACGAAGGATTGGTTAGGTTTTGTGAGGAAAAGGAATCAATGGAGTTTAAAATTTTTTTATATGATCTCCCTTAATATCTATATATATATATATGATATAAAATAAAATTATAGTAACAAAAAATTGCAAGAAAAGTATCTTTTCTAGTAGAGAAAAATCACCTTCTCCTAGTGGAAGTGTTTCAATGAGATATAAAACCCATGACATTTTTATCAAAATATTTTTCATAAACGACTCTAAAATATATTTCCTCTTATGGTATGCACACATATGGTAATAGGAACCAACTCTAATACTTGATTTTGCTACATAACTCATAATAGAATTTTCAATACTAAGAAGTAAAATCTTGCTCTCTATATATCTTACATTTTTCTTGCTAGAAAAATATCTATTTATCTATAAAAGAATGCATATTTCATTTTAAAAAATTTGTTTTCTCTATCTAATGTCTCTTTGTAAAGTCTTAAACATAAAAATAAAGCCCATTTTCCTTTTATCAAATAAAAGTATATTAAGCACCATTTATGATTTAGTTATAAGTTAAGAAGCCGTTCATTTTCATTTAATGATCAAATAACTTGTCATTTAATCACTTGTAATTCTACTAAGAACATTGTAATCTAATGATATAAATACTAATATCTCAGTAGGATGGATCAATTTTGGTTCTTCTCTTCCCCAAAGTTATAATATATATAATTGGCAAAAACAAAAAAAAAAAACAAAAAAGAGCAATTAATCTACTTTCACAAGATTTATCATTTCATTTTTCGAAATAAATAAATTAATTCTAATCTTGAAATAATAGTTAACAAAAATTTATTATCCATTAAAAATTTTTAATTAATCAACTTGTTCGTATGAACAATATTAGTGTAATCAGGCCCTTAGGTTCTTAAGCATAAAGGTAATGTCTACCTAGATAGAAATAAATCAAGATAATTGTCCAACTACAATTATTGATCACCCAACGTATTAGACAGTTTGTGAACTATAAACCATTATCAACTTATTATTATGTAATTAAATGTTTTAATTAAATGATACAACAATTAAACCATTACATGTCATATCATCAATACTTAATTATTACGTGTTATGTCATTAATATTTAATCATTATATTTAGTTTGCAAGATAAATTAGATTCAATAAAACTTACCATAGCTACGGGCTTATAAATTACTATTACCTAATCAAGTGGAATGGAATATCGATTACCTAATCCAAAAGTAATGAATTCTATCTTGACTTAATCTTATTCTCTTTATATATCATGTTCTACCAAATAATTGTATTATTTACAATCTAAGTTAAGTCTATATTTAATGAAATCAAAGTATGACATTTCACATATAAGATATATGAATGTTTTAATTCTATGGATTATTTATGTTTATTCATATGGAGGAGGAACCATTGACATTAAACATACATTACTTTTTTTGTTAGGTTATATTCAGTGTATCTACTTAATAGGTACTCAATAAAATAACTCAGATATCTTTCCATTAGTCTTATGATTTGATCTTTGTTGTTGGTGAATTTTGGGATAAAGGAAAATCCTGCAAAAGAGAATGAAGTACTTGATACCAAGGCCAGTCTGGTACGACTACTCCAATACTTAAGTTAGTGAGGTGATTTTATATAAAAAGTTTGTGAGGGAAGTGTTAGAGAGATCTTACAAAGTTTTCTTTTCTATATTTATAGTTGGCTATAATGTCTAAGACAGTTATCAAAATAACTGTTAAGATACATGTAAGCTTCTTAATTTGACATCTTTCCTGATATATAGGGAAAGCAGGCGTTTATGTAATATAACCGTACTTATGATAACCGTTTGTGTTATGGGCTTGAATTCAAACCAAGAATGGATTTAAGATACTTGGTATAAATGCTGTGTCTCATCTTTTAAGAGGTATGCCGAGATATTCAAAGTATTCAGCTTATCGGCGGTCGAATGAACGGGTATGCCAGATGATCGAGAAATGACTATCAACATTTGCTCCCCAACTCTCATGTTCGTATAGTTGACAAAGGGAATGACATATATATTTTGCACTAGAGGCCGAATGGAGGACTGATTCTTTAGATTGATGCCGAGCAAGATAGGAAGTGGTACAGATCACATCCTAATGGAAAGGTCACCATTTCTAAACTCCCGCTCGTTCGAGAAACCAAGAAATTAGAGGCATGACATGTATTGCTTAGGTCATCATTTTGCTACAAGCCTAATAACTATCAGAAAGTTGTCAACTGTTAGATTTCTATCACGAAACACATGTCAGCAATCCGTGCTATTACCAAATTAGTGCAACATTATTGTCAAAAGTAGACTTACAGTTACGAGGACGAATCGTCCATATATAAGGTATTGTTCATAATCACATTTCATTTCTCTAGTTGCATCTTAACTTTCGTTCACTTTCTCATCTTCAAATTCACATTCTTCGACTTGTGTTATTTCATTTCATACAACCATTCATGATAGGAATTAGGCTACTGGACTTCTCACCTGTAGCTAAGCTCAAGGACTAGAGAGGTTGGCATGACGAATCTTTCTATTCTAACCAACCCCTGTCGAGGTCGAGTACTCCCCTACCAAGGTCAAGTGCTTCTTTACCAAGGTCAAGTGCTTCTTTGCCAAGGCCGAGTACTTCCTTGTCGAGTCATATTTTATGCTGTACTATATGACCACCCATTTTTCTATAGTATGCCAAGTTAATAATTACTCTTTAGCACCAAGTCGACCAATTACTCAGCATCTACTTTATTGAGAAACTAAGAGAAAGAGTTCAGACTGACTAAGCCATCCCCGCTCGGATACGCCCATCTGTTCGTACTTTTTTGTCCACATCTTCTAACGATCTTGCTAATGTAGCATTATCACGTGTACAGTATCATGTGCATAATCTATGCACTAATGATTATTTTTCTTGTATATTCATTTTTACCCTTTTATATTATATATATTACTTCCTTAGGAAATGTCCTTTTGTCTTTTTCTTTTTAGGGAAGTTGCTCTAATTTATGGGTATAAATACCTTTGTACATGTAACGGAGATTAGATTATTCTTAATATACTCTTTGAGTACTTTTTCTTCCTTGCATAAATACTGTTTATTTACTCTTAGCATCACTCTTATCATTTCTCTTAAATAAGGTTAGGTGGCAAGTAACCTCATCGGACCAATTTATACGTTATATCAAATTGTGCCATAAGTCCTCAGAAGTTCTATTGGTGTGTCATATCTTCTAGAATTGTTCGTAGGCTTTTGCTTATCGTTTCATTCTTCATTTTTCCCTTTTGCACTTTTCCCTATTAATCCTTTTCAAGCTTTTTATAAGCTCGGATCCATCCAACAACCAGCCTTGTTTGTTCTTGGTTACGGTTCGCAAACATCTTGGTATTAGAGCGAAGGTTTTGTGTGAATTGTAGTAGTCCTTTTTGAAGTTCTGTTATACTCTATTTTGTGTGTGTGAAACAGAGCAAGTTACTGCGTTCTTTTAACTACTGTGTTGTTAGTTATTCACTTTTTGAAGTATTTGTTTGAGCTTTGAATTTGTGAAGAAAAATAATAGACCTAAGTATGAATGTTTGTACCAGTGATGACAGTGAAGTTGTCTATTATGGACAACAATCTTAGGAAACTATTACAAGTATTGACGAGAGACTTAATAAGGTAGCTAACCTCTTAGTAAAGCTAACCTGAGCTGTTCATGCCCCTGTCATGTTGACTTTCTAAGGTCATATAAAACACTCCGTAAGCTACTCAACCTATTAGAGGTCAGAACCCAGCTTAACTCGTTTGAGGTGGAGGAGTTGGCAGACGAGTAAGGCAAAGGATAAACTCGAGAGAGCTTAATGAAGAGGAAGAAGAGTATTTTGAAGAGGAGTGTGTACGAATCGCTAGAGGATTCGACCATATAAAGCTTCTTATTTCAAGTTTCAATGGATCTAAGAATGTTGGTGAATATCTGGAGTGGAAGAGAAGGTGGAGCGTATGTTTGATTATTATTTGTATGAGGATTATGAGAATGTGAGAACTGTTGCTATTGAGTTCTTTGGATACTACCATGTAGTGGAAGAATTTTCAAGTCATAAGAAGATGAGAGGGCTACCGAGAGAATAACACTTGGCCTAAGATGAAAAAGGTGCTCAAAATCAAATTCGTGCTAGAAACATACCTTTAAGATACTTTCACTCGGCTTTAGGAGCTGAGACAAGGAGGTCGAACAGTTGATGAGTATGTTCAAGAATTTTAAATGCTTATGATGTATTGCGAAGGGAAGGAACCATTAGCTCAAACTATCTCAAGGTTCATTACCGGGTTGAGAGAAGACATTTGAGACGTTGTGGAGCTCTAACGATTTGACACCATGGATGAGGTTGTTTAGATTGCCTAACAAGTAGAGAGGCAAAGAAGGAGCCAAATACCAGCGAGGATGCTGACTAGCCAACTTAGATAGGTAAGTCACTAAGCTCAGTCGAGTACAGAGTCGAGGCGAAAAACCGACTTCATGGTGAAGTGCATACCTGAACGTATGAGAAGGGGCAAGGGTTTTGTAGGAAGATTAGCCAAATCAAGTGCTTCAAGTGCTAAGGGTTCGGACATATGGCTGCTCAGTGCTCAAATTGATGGACGATGGTCATCAAAGGAGACATCCCAAAGCTTGAAGTAAAGAGTACGGATGAGGAATCGAAGGGCGAAGAGGTATCGAAGGGCGAGGAGGTTCCTATCGAGAAAGAGCTGATTAAGGAGGACATGTTTGTCGAGGACTTGGACTAGTTACTTATGGTTGTCCAACGCAATATGAACATGCAACCCTTATGAGAAGAGGAGCAGAGAGAGAATCTGTTTCATCAACTTATAAGGTTAATGATTAGGTATGTGCCCTCATTATGGATAGTGGAAGCTACACCAATGTGGCATCAACTAAGCTTATTTCAAAACTGAAATTGCCAACTATTGTGCATCGAAGCTGTACAAGTTGTAATAGTTAAGTGAGAAGGGAGCATTACATATCACTTGGCAAATACTACTGCCGATCACTATTGGGAACTACTTTGACCAGATTCTCTACGACGTCCTACTTATGTGAGCTTCCCACGTGTTGTTAGGTAAGCCATGATTGTTTGATAGGAGGGTCATCCATGATGTCTATTGGAATATAAATATGTTTGAAAAGGATGATTAAGAGATTACACTAAACCTAATCTTGTCGAGAGAAGTCAATAAGTTGCAAACAAAACTTGTTCACGAATCAAAGAAGGCTTCGGTGATGAGTAGAGCCGAGTTTTGAGAGGCCATTAATGCTAATGAGCTAACCCTTATGTTGGTCAGGCGACTGTTGGAAATGAGGGAGCAGTTTAAGTTACCCTTGAAGATCAAGAAGTTGTTAGATGAATATGCTGATCTATTTCTAGAACATTTACCTAAGAGGTTGGCCCCAACTCGAGGTACAAAGCATTACATTGACTTAGTACTAGGTGCCGTACTGTCGAATAAGCCAGCTTATTAGATGAATCTCGAGCGGGCTTCTAAGCTCCAATGTTAAGTTAATGAATTACTGGAGAGAGGCTATGTAAGAGAGAGTCTCATCCCTTGTATTGTGCTTGCACTTCTAGTGTCAAAGAAGGATGGAACCTGGTAGATGTATGTAGATAACCAAACTATTGAACAAAATCACCATCAAATATAAGTATCTGATCCCGAGGCTAGAAGACATGTTAGATGAACTGAGTGGAGCCAAGATTTTCAACAAGATTGATCTTAAATTTGGCTACCATCAAATCTACATGAGATTAGGCAACGAATGGAAGACTGCGCTTAAGACTTGACATGGACTTTATGAGTGGATGGTCATGCCCTTCAGCTTATCAAATGCCTTGAGCACTTTTATGATATTAATGAACCATGTGCTGAGATATCTCATTGGGAAGTTTGTCATAGTATACTTTGACGACATCTTAATCTACAGTGCTAACCTATCGAGTTACTATGAACACATCAGAGTAGTTCTAGATATCGTTCGTGCTGAGAGATTATTCAACAATTTGAAGAAATGTTGCTTTTGCTAGGAGGAAGTGGTATTCTTAGGCTATGTAGTCAGTAGAGGAGGTTTGCGAGTCAATGATGAGAAGATCCAGGCAATTTTGAGTGGCCAACTCTTTCTACTTGTGCGGATGTGAGAAGTTTCCACGGATTGGCTTTGTTTTATAGAAGGCTTATTAGGGATTTCATCACCATTGTTGCACCACTTATTGAACTAACGAAGAAAAACACCGACTTCTAATGAGGAGAAAGGGAGGAAAGGAGCTTTGTTGAGATACAAGAAAGGTTGACCTCTACCCCGGTACTAGTATTACCTGACTTAAACAAAATTTTTGAGCTATAGTGCAACGCATCGGGTATTGGAATAGGCATTATCTTAATGTAAGAAGGTTGGCCAATTGCCTTCTACAATGAAAAGCTTCGAGGACCGTAGTTAAACTACTTCATGTATGATAAGAAACTTTTGGGACTAATCCGAGTAATGTAAGTATGGCAATATTATTTGCTACTGAGAGAATTTGTCATATATACTAACCTTGAATTGCTGAGATACTTTCAAAGTCAGACTAAGTTGTCGAAGTGGTAAGCAAGATGGGTTGAATTCCTTAAAAGATTCAAGTTTTTGATAAAGTACAAGCAAGGAAAGAGCAACATAGCTGCAAATGCACTTTTGAGAAGATATGCGCTTGTTATCAGAACTGTAGACTAGATTGTTTAGGTTTGCAAGTATCAAAGAACAATACTTCGAGGATCTATACTTTGGACCTACAATTTTGCGATGTGTCAACAAGAGGATAGTGGACAAATATCATGTGGGGGATGGCTATTTGTTCTGAGGCGGAAAATTATGCGTACCAAATTGTTCACTCAAGGAGCTGTTGATCAAAGAAGCTTAGAGTGGAGGACTCTCCGGATATTTTGGGGAAAGAAAGACTTGTGAACTGTTGAATGGCCGATTCTTTTGGCTAATAATGAGGAGAGATGTCCATTGAGTTATTGAAAGTTGTGCCGTATGCAAGAAAGCCAAATGCTGAGTCGAATAAGGGAGAGCAATGCCCCTACTTGTCCTAATAAGGTTCTGGACTAAACTAAGCATGGACTTTGTCCTCAGATTGCCGCGAATTACCCAAGGTAAACATTTTGTAATGATCGTCGTGGATAGGTTTAATAAGATGGCATACTTTGTGCCTTGCTAAAAAGCTAATGACACTTCGATTATTGCTTCTCTTTTCTTACAGGAGATTGTGTGGATACACGGTGTACCGAGAAGTGTAGTCTCCGATAGAGACCTAAAGTTCTTAAGCTATTTCTAGAGAACCTTGTAGCATCGGTTGGGGACCAATTTACTCTTCAATACCTCATGTCACCCTAAAACTGACAGCTAAACGGAAGTGGTTAATCATACTTTGGGGTTACTACTTTGAGCTACAGTAGACAAGAACTTAGTTGATTAGAATATTTGCTTGCTAGTGGTTGAGTTCGCCTATAACCAAACAGTACATGACACCACTAAGCAAACTCCCTTCGAGGTGATCTATGGATTTAATCCTAAGTTACCCCTCGACCATACCCTTATACCGATACCTATATAAGAGGACCCTAACATAATAACCAGAGCACAATCCCTTCAATACATTTATGACAAGGTTACTTGACACATTAACCAAGCTTCCAAAAGAATGCGAGAAAAGACCAAGGGTAAGTTGGCCAAACAATTTCAACTAAGAGACTTAGTATGGCTAAACCTTAGCAAGGAACAATTCCCGAACAAGATAAAGAACAAATTATTTGCAAGAGTAGAAGAATCTTCTAGAATCCTCTAGAAAATCAATGATAATGCCTACAAGTTGGAATTGCCCAAGGACTATGGGGTTTTCGATACCTTCAACATTGCTTAAGTAAACCCTACTTTTAGTAGGCCTAAGACTTGTTTAGGAGTACCTCCCGAACGTTCCTAAAGATCAACTAAACCAAAAACTTAAGTTTATATTTAGGAACAAATTAAATTTTTACAATTCAAAAGCCAATTGTCAATTCAAAAGCTAATTGTCGATAAAACCCGAGCTTGAAGAACTGCGAGCTCTAAAGCTACTTAAAACCCTAAACCTTAAGACCATTAAGGAATTTTAACCATAAATAATTAATCGATAATTTAGTTTGAATAATTTTATTCAACTTTATAAAATTTCACAATTCTACAAAAATCAAATCATAAATCACAAAACAATGTAAGATGAAAATCCTAAAACAATTTTCTATAAGGCTATGCCCTTATCTTCATGCATAAGCCTTACACCATAAATAAGTAGATCAACCAATCACCTTAGATAACTTATCAATTGAGAGTTGGAATCATTTATCAATTGATAACTTATCAAAATCTAGTGATAAGACAATTTCCTTATTACCTCTTCACTTATACTACATATAGACAAATTTTCACAAGAAATCATGAGCTTAACTTTAATAAAGGTGACAAGACCACTCCATGCCATTAAAAGACTTCCCATGGCAGATCTAAAAAGGGGAGAAAGGGGGGCCATGCATTTGTCATTCACCCATCAATCACTTCCTCTTACACATCACTATTCATCCCTTAATGCTTACATCATTAAGAGTTGCAATTGTTGACTTTTTGTAAGCTTTAAGACAATACTTTCAAGGCATTTAAACACTCCTTCTCTCTTCATTCCAACCGGCTGCACTCCTCCCCATTTCTCTCACTTTTAATCTCACTTTCACTTCATCTTTCTCTCTTTTAAAACAAACATAAAAAGGGGAAACAACTTTACCCCACAAAATCCATTTTCTTCCATTTTGAAGCTTCAACTCACGGCATTTTTTTTCTTTGTTCATGTGCCATTTTCTTTCATAATTTAAGATCATCTAAGACCATTAGAATCTTTCATAAACCCCTTTCCAAAAGACCAAAGAATTTGGGTTTCAAAAAGGTAAGCAAAAAGGAGGAAGCAAAGTTAAAGGCTTAAGAGGAACCTTAGTGCACAACCACCAAACTTTGCGTTAAGGATGAGTAAGTGATTCTTGTGATGTGTGGATTAATATTTATGTTAGAAGACTTGGATTTCTTGAAGATATGAGTAAGGTTTGAGTTGTTATAGCACAAAAATTCGTTTTAAGAAACAAACCCTAAAACCATTACATGAAGTTGAAATATGAGCATGTAAAGTTGGTGTTTTGTATGGACATTTGTTTAATGCTTTGAATGGAAGATTTTAAGCTAAGGAAATCTTGAAATTAGAACTTTGATGAAGGGTAAGCATGCTGGACGTGAAGGTTCCATGATCATTTGAATGTTGATTTTGTTTCCATTTAGTTAAACATGCTCAAAACTAGACTTAAGTTAAGGAAAAATCCATCACATGAAGTTTTATGAAGAAATCAACCTTGTATGGCATGAGCTATGATATGGAGGTTTTATGAAGTATAAGATCTTTTATTTCTTTATGTGGAGCATGAGTTCAAGGATCATTTGATGGAAGGGAACTTAAGTTAAGATTTATACACAAGTAGTTAAGTGCATAATCTATCACCTACACTTAAGGAAATGATGAAACAAGTTGAAAAACCAAGTAAGGACCCCTTAGGACCAACATGAACAGATCTGGAACATGGGTAAATGAGGCCTAAAAATATGATAAAAGTGAAAGAACAAAGTGAAAGGATTAACCAAAGCAAGTATGATTAGCATACAAAGCCTAAAACTCAAAACCGGGCCTAAAACTCTCAAAACAAGCTTAGAACTCTAAGATGGGCCTTCAACAAAAATCTGACCAGCAACTTAAAGAACCAAGAGAAGTTGTTTTGAAGCCCATAATAAATCCACCTAAGGCCCCATAAGCCCACCAAAGTCATTAACCTGAGTTGAACCAAAAACAAGCCCATTTGATAACTTAAAGCTCACTAAAGGGCCCAAGAAGTGGTTGTTAGCCTTAGGAATATAAATCAAAATTGTAAATCTGATCTCAAGGAGTATTTTAAGCTTAGGATAAAATCTAAAGACCAAGCCCAAAGGATTCCTCAAGCTATCAAAAGCCCATTTACCAAACAAGGCCCAAACACACTCCAACACATGAGGAACGCTACTGTTCTGACCCATGGACAGAATTTCATACCTCATTTCGAAAATCTAATCTTACCACGTTAAAGTACACTCGAAAACGATGAAGATTAACTATAAGATCATAAAAATCGGATTTAAAACGAAAAAGTTATACGCGATTGAACTTTAGGTAAAAAACCGGAAAAATTCCGAGAACTAGCTAAGAATATAACTTAAGAAAAATTTACATAGTTTCTTAAGTTTGCTTCAATTCCTTATAAAAATTATTTCAATGACCAGGGGACACTGTTTTCGGAGACGACTTGCCTCCGGACTACTTTGATTGAACCACATGGCAGAGTGAGTAAATTCCCGATGACTCTTTACTTGATTGTGCTTGTAAAGTAGATGCACCTAATCTTATATTTATAAATTTGGATGCTTGTGGGATATGGGAGATGCATGTGTATGAAATTATGGATGAGTGTGATGGCTTGTTAATTATATATAATAATTGGGAATTGTTTGCATGAATATATACTTGTGAATTGTATGGAATGAAATTGGTTGATCACCCTGAAAATCAAGTTAATCACTTATATGATTAAGAACTCAAAATGAATCATGCATTCCCCATATTGCATACGGATAACACCGACTGCCGCTTCACGCAGAAGATGGGAAGGGACTCACAGGAATACGAGTTTCCTGCAGGATTGGGCACTAGCTATGCCATCATATATATTGAGTCTCTATCTTAAGCCAATGGGCTTACTGGGCGCTAGGAGACGCCAACCGTCGGCGAGGGGCCGAGTCTTGTGGCTTCTGCTTAGGGCGTGTGTTTGTGGACTGCGGGGGCCACCACACCGCTAGACTTGGGATTTTTAAAGGATACAGTTTGATTTTAGTGAAGGAAGTATATATATATGTATATATGTAGAGTTTTGTTTTGGTATGAGCACGATAGTGCAAATGAAATAAAACCCAAGGTCTAGAACCCGGATTTTGGTTTGGGTCGGTTAATTATCTCCAAACCCCGACTTCAGGGGGCGAAATTCTGAGTCGTATGCAGTTCCTAGGTCACTGCATGCGTTGTATGGCATACTGTTTGTTCATGCATTCATATGATTGTGCATCTAATAAATTTCTGTCGTGTGGTACTGATGAGGGTATTTATCTCACTAAGCGTAAGCTTACTCCCCTATAGATTTCTGTTGGTGCAGGAGAACCTCTTCGTCAATCCGGGCCGAGGCATGCCCGTGGTAAGTCTCGGGTAGAGACGGGTTGGAGCGATCAGAGAGCGAAGAGGACATTTTGTAATAGATTATAGATATTTAGATACTTTATATATATTTATGCATAACTTAGATTTTATGCAGTTCCGTTATGAATTGCATTCGTTTGTAATATTGTTTTGGTGTGGTTCTCATGAGCCCATACAATTAGTTAATTTATAACATAGAAGTAATTTTAGTTAAATTGCTCTATATTACTTTTTTATGGGCCTAGTGGTAACGTAGAGTGGAAGGAGCCTTGTGTGTCGTATGAAAGGCCTATGATCAGCAAGGGGGTTGATAATAGACCTTTATACGGTACACGGCGACCTATCACGACAACGATACTGTTGGGTCGTTATAGCTTACCTTAGCCCATATCACCTTAACGGAGAACTGAGCGAACACCATTCAGATTTGATCCTAAATCTAAAACAACCTGAAGGAAATGATGGGAATCAGTTTACCGGACCTCTGAGTTGCAGTAGAGCTCGAGGACTAGAGGGGTTGGTACGATGACTCCTTCTGCTCCAACCAACACTTACCAAGGTCGAGTACATTCTTATCGAGTCACCCTTCATGCCGTGTTGTATGATTGCCCATTTTTCTATAGTATGTCGAGTTGATGATTACTCTCTAGCATCAAGCTAACCAATTACTTGGCATCTTCCCTGTCGAGAAGTTGAGAGAGAGAGTCCAGATTGACTAAGCCATCCCTGCTTGGACAAGGCTATCTGTTCGTACTATTTTGTCCACATCTTCTAATGATCTCGTTAATGTAACATTGCCACATGTATAGTATCATGTGTAGAATCTGTTGCACTTATGATTGTTTTTCTTATATATTCATTTTTATCCTTTTATATCTTGTACATTACTTCCTTAGGAAATAGCCATTTTGTCTTTTCCTTTTAGGCAAGTTGTCCTAACTTATGAATATAAATACTCTTGTACTTGTAACGGAGATCAGATCATTCTTAATACACTCTTTAACTACTTTTTCTTTCTTATGTAAACACTGTTTGTTTACTCTCGGCATTACTCTTATCCTTTCCCTTAAGCAAGGTTAGGTGATGAGTAACCTCGTTAGACCAATTTGTGAGTGATATCGAATTGTGTCGTGAGTTCTTAGAAGTTCCATTGATGCATCATATCCTTTAGAACTATTTGTAGGTTTTTACTTACCATTTCATTCTTCATTTTTCCCTTTCGCACTTCTCTCCATTAATCCTTTTTGAGATTTCTGTAAGCTCGGACCCATCTAATGATCGGCCTTATTTGTTCTTAGTCACGGTTCACAACAATTTAGGTATAGTTCATAAAGTTGCTCATTGACTTGTTCTATTTGATTCCGAGGCAATGAAACCATCCCCAAATAAGGAGCGAGGCGGCATGTTCTTTGGGCAGTTTGACCGATAGTATGGAGGTAAGGTAGGATAAACTTACTCGGATTAAAGCTTAGGCGAGAGTAGTACTAAGATGGGTGATCTCGTAGGAAGTGTCCGTGTTGCCCTCTTCCTTTTTTAAACTTCATAATATAAATTTAAAGTAGTAGAGGAGAAGCAATTTTCCAACATAAAATGTTCATTGAATGGGAGAAATATTTTACTATGAAGTTTTGATGAATTGTGAAAAATGTAGGGAACAGATTGCTCCTTCCGACAGACGGCGCCAATTGTTGATGGGTGATTCTCATTCCAGTACACGAACACCTATAACACGAGAAAACGACTATGGAAGGCACCAGAGGGTGCTTTGGCGTGGCCACTTTGATGCCTAAATCAGCCCTCTTGTGATGAGAGTGGAATTATTGAATGGTTATGGAAATGAGAGAATGAAGAAGAGAGTCCCCTTACTTGGGGTCTTGGCTGGTATTTATAGTGAGTCTATGGGAATTGTCCTTAGGCTAGGTCATTAGAGCGGACTTAGAAATTGGGCCGACTAATATAAGCCCATATAATAATTATCCAAAAATACCTATCAACACTTACCTCGAACTCTCTTTACTGATAGAGTTAGAAAAGAGAGTATTTAGAGAGGTTAATTTTATGGGATTTTTGGAAAGGTTTGCATTTTCAACCTGAATAGGTTAGAGCAATTAAAGAAGCAAAGGCCTAAAAAGGTGAAAAGTAGGAGTAACTAAAACACCTATAAATATTGGTATGCTTAAAAAGGCGATGGTCTAAAGAGGCTGAAGTGCCTAAAAAGGCGAAAGCGCCTGTAAAGGCAAAGGCCTAAAGGGATCAATATACCTGAAGAGGCGAGAGTGCCTAAAGAGGCGAGAGTGCCTGAAGAGGCGAGAGTGCCTGAAGAGGCGAAAGGCCTAAAGAGGCGAAAGGCCTAAAGAGACCAATATGCTTGAAGAGGCGAAGGCCTAAGGAGACCGATACACTTGAAGAAGTGAAAGACCCTGAAGAGGCAAGGGCCTAAAGAGACCAATATGCCTGATGAGGCAAATGCCTAAAGAGACCAATATGCCTGAAGAGGCGAAAGACCTTGAAGAGGCAAGGGCTTAAAGAGTCCAATATGCCTGATGAGGTGAAAGAGCTTGAAGAGGTTAGGGAAGCATGGAGGTTATTCGAATTGGACATAACATGTGCTAAGTAAAGCCGTAAGATAGGCCAGTTGGCTTACAGTCCATTAATATATAGGACTTTGGTACCAAATGTTGGATTTGAGTGTTAACCTGTTACCGTTTGATAGCTGAGGGTTTTTAAGTGGCTCATTGTCTATTTTTTGGATAGAACATTTAAGTTTATACTAACTCATCATCCATAGTGTATAAGACTTAGAGCTATTAATAGTTGACATATCTCCAATACGTTTAATTTCATGTATTGCACTTTTACGATGTGTCTGGTATATGTATGTTGCTTCACGCTCTTATTCATTACCATGTTTTATTTGACATGCTATTTATTTCTCGACATGTTTTATTTCATACACCCAACTATCTTTTGGCATGTTTTATTTCACACGCCTAACTATCTCCTGGCATCTTTTATTTCACACTCGAATCATTTTATACTGTCCGTTAACCGTTTGAGGCATAAACTAGCCACATTACCCTACCGAAAGGTTAATTTGTATAGTTGGTTAATCGTGTTCAACTAGAACTTAGGTTTGTTTGTTTGTCGTATAGCCTAGAACTCGTAAATTTAGCAATCATGATGAAAATAAACATAATGAGACTTCAAATATAATTTTCATAAATTAGTACTGCAGTTTTACAAACATGTTGGCTGTTGCCCAATGAGTGAAGACAGATATCATCCGATAGATTAATTAAAATAAAATTTCAGATTCTTGACGTTCCATGCTTGAGGGATGATTAATCCATCTAACCTTTCTAGTCAATAGGTCCCCTTGCCAATGACTTCTCGGATCATGACAGGATCTTCCTAACTTACACTAATCTTTCCTTGAGTTGCTCGTGCACTAGTGACTTCCATTTTATGGCAAACTAGATCTCTGGGTTAGAAAACCTTGTACTGTAACCTTGGATCTTGCAATGTTTCAAATTTCCTCAATAGTATCCAAATTCGTTGTCAGTCCAACTTGATTAAGCATAATATCAAAATTATGCATCTACAGATTTGGTAAGTCCAACTTAATTGGCAACACAGCTTCTGTACTGTATGCTAACTTAAATGGTGTATTGCAAACCATGACTAAGAATAGATAAGGCCGACCGCTGGATGAGTCCAAGCTTACAGAAAGCTTAAAAAGGAATAATGAGGAAAAGTGCGAAAGGGTAAAATGAAGAATGAAACGTTAAGTAAAAACCCACGAACAGCTCTAGAGGATATGACGCACCAATGGAACTTCCAAGACTTATGGAATAATTCGATATGACGTATGAATTGATTCGATAAGGTTACTTGCCACCTAACCTTAATTAAGGGAAATGATAAGAGTGATTCCAAGAGTAAACAAATAATGTTTATGCAAGGAAGAAAAGGTACTCGAAGAGTGTATTACGAATGATCTAATGTTGTCACAGTTACAAGTATAACAATATTTATACCTATAAGTTAGGGCAATCTGCTTAAAAAGGAAAAGACAAAAAAGGCATTTCTTGAGGAAGTAATGTACAAGATATAAAAGGGTAAAAATGAATATATAAGAAAAATAATCACTGGTGTAATAGATTCTACACATGATACTGTATATGTGGCAATGCTACATGCGAGGTTGTTAGGAGATGCGGATAAAAAGTATGGATAGATGAGTTTGTTCGAGTAAGGCTGGCTTAGTTAGTTTAGCCCCTATCTCTCGGTAAGGAAGATGCTGAGTAATTGATTGGCTTGGCATTAGAGACTAATCATTAACTCGGCATACTGTATAAAAATGGGCGGTCATACGACATAAAGTACTTGGCTTCGGCAGGGGTTGGTGGGAATAGAAGGATTTATCATACCAGGTTCTCTAGTCCTCGACCTCAGCTGCGGGTCAAAGGTTTAGTAGCCTAATTCCCATCATTCTCTCCAAGTTGTTTTAGATTTGGGATCAAATCTGAATGGTGTTCGTTCAATTCTCCGTTAGGGTGATATGGATTGAGGTCAACGATGTTGAAGGCATCAGAAACCCTATAGTCCTCAAGCAATTCCAACCAATAAGCATTATCATTTATTTTCTAGAGGATTCTGAAATGTACTTCTGCTCTTGTAGATAATTTGTTCTTGTGTAGCTATACTAAGTATCCAGGCTAAAATTGTTTGGCTAACCTATCCTTAATCTTTTCTTGCATTCTTCTAGTAGCTTCGTCAATGTGCTGAATGACCCTGTCATAAATGTGTTGAAGGGATTGTGCTTTGGCTATTGCGTCAGGGTCCTCTTGCATGCGTATTGGTATAAGGGCGTAGTTGAGGGGTAACACGAGATTGAATTCATAAACTACCTTGAAGGGAGTCTGCTTGGTGGTGTCATATACCGTTCGGTTATAGGCTAACTCAATTACTAACAGGTAGACATCTTAATCAACCAAGTTCTTACCTACTGCAACTTCGTGTAATGACCCTAGAGTACGATTAACTACTTCTATTGGGCCGTCCGTTTAGGGGCGACATGAGATACTGAAGAGTAATTTGGTTCCCAACCGATACCATAGGATTTTCCAGAAATGGCTTAGGAACTTTGGGTCTATATCAGAGACTACATTTCTTGGCATGCCGTGTATCCATACAATCTCTTGTAAGAGAAGAGAAGAAATAGCCGGAGCATCGTTAATCTTGGTGTAAGACATGAAGTATGTCATCTTATTAAATGGATCTATGACGACTATTATAGAATCTTTTCCTCGGGTAATTCGCGGTAGTTCGAGAATAAAATCCATGCTCAATTCAATCCATAGCCTTGTTGGAACAAGTAGGGCATTGCTTTCCCTTGCACAGCTTGGCACTTAGCCTTTTTGAACACAACATAGCTTTCGAAAACTTGGTGCATATCTTTCCTTATTCTCGGCCATTTATCAGTTCATAAGTCCTCCTTTCCCCAAAATGCCCAAAGAGACCTCCACTATAGGCTTCCCTAACTAATAGCTCCCTTAGTGAACAAGTTGGCACAAATAATTTTCTACTTTGAAACAACTAACCATCCTCCACATGATACTCATCTATTATCCTTCTGTCGACGCATCACGAAATTATGGGTCCGAAGTATGCATCCTTGGAGTACTGTTCTTTGATATTTGAAAACTCAAACAGCCTAGTCTGCAATTCTGATAGGAGCGCATGTCTCCTCGAAAGAGCATCGACAACTATGTTGCTCTTTCCCTACTTGTACTTAATTATAGAATTGAATCATTCACAGAATTCAACCCATCTTACCTATTGCTTTAACGACTTAGTTTGACTTCGGAGGTACGTTAGCGATTCATGGTCAGTATATATGAAAAATTATCTCAGTAGCAAATAATGTTGCCATACTTGCATTGCTCGAATTAGTACCAAAAGTTCCTTGTCAAATACGGAGTAGTTCATCTATGGTCCTTAAAGCTTATCACTATGGAAGGCAATTGGTTAGCGTTCTTGCATCAGGACAATACCTATTCCAATGCCTGATGCATTTCATTTCAGCTAAAAGATTTTGTTGAAGTCAAGTAATACTAACACTAAGGTGGATGTTAACCTTTCTTTTATTTCAGCAAAACTTCTCTCTTCCCTTTCTTCCTATTGGAAGTCGGTGTTCTTCTTTGTTAGCTTGGTAAGCAGCGTGGTGATGGTGCTGAAATTCCTGATAAACCTTCTATAAAATGAAGCCAGTCTATGGAAACTTTTCACGTTGGCACAAGTAATAGGAGTCGACCACTTGACAATTGTTCAGATCTTCTCATCATCGACTTGTAAGCCTCCTCCACATAGCTCAACAATACCGCTTCCTCCTGGCAAAAGCAGCATATCTTTAGATTTTCGAATAATCTCTCGGTACAGAGGATATCTAGGACTGCTTTGATGTGTATACAGTAACTCAGTAAGTCAGCACTATAGATCAAGATGTCGACAAAGTATACTATGACACACTTCCCGATAAGATGTCTCAGCATATGGTTCATTAATCTCATTAAAGTGCTAGGGGCATTCGACAAGTTGAAGGGCATGACCATCCACTCATAAAGTCCACGTCGAGTCTTGAATGCAGTCTTCCATTTGTCGCATGGTCTCATGCAAATTTGATGGTAGCCAAATTTAAGATCAATTGCTGAAAATCTTGGCTCCACTTAGTTCATCCGACATGTCTTCTAGGCTCAAGATCGGATACCTGTATTTGATCATGATTTTGTTCACAGCTTAGTTGTCCACATACATCTGCCAGGTTCCATTCTTCTTTGGTACTAGAAGTACAGGTATGGCGCAAGGGCTGAGATTCTCTCTTACATAGCCTCTCTCCAGGAATTCATTGATTTGATCCAATAAGTTGGCTTATTCGGTAGTACAGCACTGGGTACTAAGTCAATGTAGTGCTCTATGCCTTGACTTAGGGGCAACCCCTTAGATAATTGTTTTAGTAATAGGTCGGGATATTCATCTAACAACTCCTTGATTTCCAGGGGTAACTCACCCGCTCCTTCATTTCCAACAATCGCTTGACCAATTAAAGGGTCGGCTCATTAGCATTGATGACGTCTTAGAGCTTGACTCTACTCATAACCAGAGCCTTTTTCGATCTACGAGTAAGTTTTGTTTGCAACTTATTGACTTCTCTCAACGACATCGGGTTTAGTGTTATCTCTAGGTCATCTTTCTCAAATGTGTATGTGTTCTTGTAGTCGTTATGAATGACCCTCCAATCAAATAACCATGGCTTACCTAATAACATGTGGGAAGCACATATGGGTAAGACGTTGTAGAGAATCTAGTCAAAATAGTTCCCAATAGTGATCGGTAGTAGTATTTGCTGAGTGATATGTAATGCTCTCTTTTCACTTAACCAGTACAACTTGTACGGCTTCAAGTACGCAACAGTCAGCAATTTCAGTTTTGAAGTAAGATCGGTTGATGCTACATTGGTGCAGCTTCCACTATCTATGAAGAAGGCACACACTTGATCATTCACCTTATAGGTTGTATGAAATAGATTCTCTCTCTACTCCTCTTCTCATGAGGATTCCATGTTCATAGTGTGTCAGACAATCATGAGTAATTGGTCTATGTCTTCGGTAAACAAGTCCTCCTTAATCAACTCTTTCTAGGTAGGAACCTCCTCTTCCTCGAGTTCTTCATCCATACTCTCTACTTTGAGCCTCAAGATGTCTCCTTTGATGACCATCATCCATTGATTCGAGTACTGAGTAGCTATGTGTCTGAACCTTTGGTACTTGAAGCACTTAATCTAGTTGGTCTTCCTACCAGACCCTTGCCCCTTCTCATACGTTCGGGTCAGCACTTCACCATCAGGTCGGTTTTTTTTGCTTGACTCTTATATCAATCTTTCTCTTAGCTCTATACTTGACTGAGCTTGGTGACTTGCTTGTCAAGGTTGGCTGGTCGTCATCCTCATCGATACTCGGCTCCTTCTTTACCTCTCTACTCACTGGGCAATCGTAATAGCCTTATCCATAGTATCAAATAGTTAGAGCTCCATAACGTCTTGAATGTCTTTTCTCAACCCGGTCACAAACCTTAAGACTGTTCAAGTTGGTGGTTCCACCACTTTGTAATGCGTCATATGCATTTGAAATTCTTGAACATATTCGTCAACTGTTTGGCCTCCTTGTCTCAGCTCTTGAAGCCAAGTGAAAGTATCTTAGAGGTATGTTTCCAGCACAAATCTGTTTTTAAGCACTCTCTTCATCTCGTGTCAAGTGTTAATCTCTCGGTAGCCCTCTTGTCTTTTCATGGCTTAAAAATTCTTTCACCACATGAGGCATATCCGGAGAACTCAATAGTAGCAATTCTCACCTTCTCATAATCTTCGTACTAATAATAATCGAACACATGCTTTACTTTCTCTTCCTACTCTAGATATTCATTAGCATTCCCAAATCCATTGAAACTCGGAATTCGAAACTTCATATGGTCGGATGCTCTAGGGATTCGTATACTCTCCTCTTTAAAATACTCTTCTTCCTCTTCATTAAGCTCTCTCAGGTCTATCCTTTACCTTACTCATCCGTCAACTCCTCTACCTCGAACGGGTTGAGCTGGGTTTTGACCTCTAACATGTTGAGTAGCTAACAGAGTGTTTTGCCTAACCTTAGTGGGTTGGTAAGACAGCACATGAACAACTCGGGTTAAATCTATTAAGAGATTAGCTATCTCATTAAGTCTTTTGTCGATACTTCTGGGAATTCCCTAAGATTGTTGTCCATGGTGAACAATTCCATTGTTATCACTAGTATTAACATTCATACTTAGGTTTGTCATTTTTCTTCACAAATTCAAAGCTCAAACAAATACTTCAAAAAGTGAACAACTAATAACACAATAGTTAAAAGAATATAGTAACTTATTCCGTTTTACACACAAAACAGAGTATAATAGAACTTCAAAAAGGACTACTACAATTCACACAATACCTTCACTTTGATACCAAGATGTTGCAAATCATGACCAAGAACTGATAAGGCCTATTATTGGATGGGTTCGAGCTTGTAGAAAGCTTAAAAAGGATTAATGGGGAAAAGTACGAAAGGGGAAAATGAAGAATGAAATGGTAAGTAAAAACCTACGAACAACTCTAGAGGATATGACAAACCAATGGAACTTAAAAGGACTCATGATACAATTTCATATGACGTATGAATTGATCTAGTGGGGTTACTCGTGACTTAACTTTGCTTAAGGGAAAGGTTAAGAGTGATGCTAAGAGTAAACAGATAGTATTTACGCAAGGAAGAAAAAGCACTCAAAGAGTGTATTAAGAATGATTTGATTATTGTCACAGTTACAAGAACAAGAGTATTTATACTCATAAATTAAGGTAACCTACCTAAAAAGGAAAAGACAAAAAGGACATTTCTTAAGGAAATAACGTAGAAGACACAAAAGGGTAAAAATGAATATACAAGAAAAACATAATTGGTGTAATAAATTCTGCACATGATATTATACATGTGGTAATGCTACATTGGTGAGGTCGTTAAGAGATGCAAATAAAAAGTACGAATAGATGGGCTTATCTAAGTATGGATGGCTTAGTCAGTCTAGCCTCTCTCTCTCTCAACTTCTCGATAAGGAAGATGCTGGATAATTGGTTGGCTCAGTGCTAGAGAGTAATCGTCAACTCAGCATATTGCCGAAAAATGGGCGGTCATACAACATGGCATGAAAGTGACTTGACAAGGAAGTACTCGGCCTTAGTAGGAGTTGGTTGGAACAGAAGGATTCGTCGTGCCAGCCCTCTAGTCCTCGAGCTCGCCTACGGGTTAGAGGTCCAGTAGCATGATTCGCATCATAGTATCTCTCCTGTTGCAATTTTGTGAGTGGTATTATATCTCCATAAGACATTTGGCAGTTCGTCTACCCATCTCCCCCTAACTTGATCTACCTTCCTTCTTAAGCCATATAATATGATCTTATTGACAACTTTGGCTTATCCATTTGTTTGAGGGTATGCTATAGACGTATAATTGAGGTGAATGCCATGCTTTTCGCAAAATGTCCCGAACTTATTATTATCAAGTTGTAGGCTGTTGTCTGTGATTATCGTATCAAGAACTCCAAATCTTGATATGACGGAATTGGAGAGAAATGCTTCTACCTTCTGCTTGGTGATCTTTGCCACTGGTTCAGCCTCGGCCCATTTAGTAAAATAATCCATGGCAACAATGATGAATTGTTACTGGGTAGTAGATTCCAAAAAGGGTCTAAGGATGTCTATCCCTTACTGACCGAAAGGCCAAGGGCTGGCCAAACTACATAACTAGGTGGCTAGTGCATTACTCAGTGAGTCATGCTTCTAGCATTAATGATAGTACTAGATGACGTCCTTTGCGTCTTCTCTCATAGTCATCCAATAATAGCCGAGTTGTAGAGCTTGAATGTACAATTTTTGTACCTTTACGTGGTTATTGCATATGTTACCATATAGGTCAGATAACACCCTCTGGACATCTCTCGAGGTAAGGCATCGAAGGTAGGGTTAAGATGTGCCATGCTTATATAGCTGACCATCAATTAGCATGTAGTTCGTAGCTTGGTAAGTCAATCTTCATTCCTCTTTTTTGTTGTTAGGGAGAGTACCATCTTTTAGATAATCCACTAGGGAATCTATCTACGATTCTTCACTTGGGTAAGGAGCTAACTCATAGATCTGTGAGAGACTAGATAAGCTTTTTTGTGAAAGTAACTCGACAAAAATTTTCTCGCTCAGCTTAGGGAATGCCATACTAGCCAACTTTAACAACTTATCGGTACTAATATTCTTGCTTCTCGAAATTTTGTGAATAGAGAAAAGTAGGAATTCTTCTGTGAGCGTTTGTACCACCAATAGTACTTGATCATCTCTTCTTTTCTTACTGCATAACTTTTGTTGACATAATTTACCACTAGCTGGGAATCATAGAACACTTCGAGTTTTTCGATACCAATTTCTTTTGCCAGTTTCAATTTGACAAATAGACCTTCAAACTCTGCTTCATTGTTATTGGTTGGGAATCCAAATTTCAGAGCATAGTGAATTTTGACATTATGGTGGCCTTGAAGAACTAGGCTTGCATCACTTCCTTCTTGTGTCAAAGAACCATTGACATAAAGAAACTAGATAGGTTTCTTGGCAATCTCTATACAGTCTTCCTCTCCAGTGAATTCAACTACGAAATCTACCAGTACTTGGGCCTTTAGTGCTATTCTGGGTTTATATTATACACCATGGGCATTGAGCTCTAAGGCATATTTCATCATCCTTCCCAAAGAATAAGGCCACTGCAATGCTTGTGGCAATGGTTGATTGATGAGGATAATAATTTCGTGAGCTTCAAAACACGGCTTTAACTTTCTTACCGAAAGAACCACTACTAATACAAATTTTTCAATCTTTATGTACTGAAGCTTTAGTCCCTGTAAAACATGATTTACGTAATAAATTGGTTGACGCTCTTTGTCGTCAATTTGAACCAGTATAAAGGAAAGTGCTAGGTAATAAATTTTCTCTAGGAATGGGTATTAAGAGTATCAGGGGTACTGCAAGAAATTTCTTGAGCTCATTGAAAGCTCTTTCATAACCATTGGTCCAGTTGAATTCTTCAAAATTTTAAAGAATTCTACGTACCTATCCCCACTTCTTGACATGAATCTATTGAGGGCGACAATTTACCCAGTAAGTTCTTGTACTCTTTAACCATACAAGGTGATTTCATATTCCTTATGGCTTTAATCTTTCTAGGATTAGCCTTGATGCCACATTGTGTAACCATATACCTAAGAAATTTCCCTAATGTTGTGCTAAAGACAAACTTCTGTAGGTTGAGTTTCATGCTATATCTCCTCAATGTAGTAAATTTCTCCTCTAGATTAGTGAGATGTTGATCTTCCTTCATACTCTTCATAATTATGTTGTCCACATACACTTCAACATTCCTATGGATTTGAGATTTGAACATCTTCGTTACTAATACCTAGTATGTACCACCAGCGTTCTTTAGCCTAAAGGGCATCACCATATAACTGTACGTTCCAAAATTGGTAACAAAAGATAGGTGGACTTCATTTGCCTTATCCATCTTGATTTGATTGTAACTAGATAAGGCATCCATAAAAGAAAGCAACACATGTCTTGTGATTGCATCTACCATCTAATCGATTTTTGGTAGTAGAAAACAATCCTTAGGACATGCCTTATTGAGATCCATGAAGTCTATGTACATTTGCTACTTGCTGTTAGACTTCTTGACTAGCATACAATTTGCTAGCGAAGTTGGATAAGACTTTTCTTAGATGAATCCTGCCTTCAATAACTTCTGGACCTCTTCTTCTATTGTTACTTGTCTCTCTAGAGCAAAATGCCTCTTTTTCTATTGGACCACTTCACATTCGAGTCAATCTAAAGCTTATGTACCATAATGTCTCTCGGAATACCCAACTTAGCATTTGCTTGCAGGAAGTCAATAAGACTTTGTCGGACCTTTGTTGACAAGGGTTTTCCTATCTTTGTTGTCTTCTTAGGATCATTTCCTAAAGGAATTTCCTTTGTTTCGTTCTCGACATTCTCTATGCCGACTAACTTGAAATACTTTCTCTCATCTCAAGGCCCTTTATATAAGGACCTTGCCAATTGTTGATCCCCTTTGCACTTACTAACTCCCGTGGGAGTAGGGAACTTAGCCTTAAGATGTATCATTGAAGGGACAATGCCAAATAAATGTTGGCATGGCCGTCCCATTATCATGTTATAAGGGGACCAACATTTCACAATAAGAAAGTCCACTTTGTCCTTTGCAATGTGCTTATCATCATCGATATGTATCAATAAAGAGATAACTCCGACTACTTGGATGTGTTGATTATTGAAGGCATAGAGATTATACTTGTAAGACCGCAGTTGTGTTTTGATCTTAGGTCTCATTTGATCAAAATCATGTTAAAAAATGATATTGGCCAAACTTCCCGTATTAACAAGAATCTTCTTGACTTCAAAGTTGGCAACTCTTACATTAATGACGAGTGCATCATCGTACGACCTCTAGATACCCTCAAAATCTTCTTCTCCGAAAGATATTGCAAACTTAATTCTTGGCATTAATCAAGTTCTTCAAACTCGATTGGCCTATACTAGGTCCACTAACTATGGTATTAATTACTCCGTTAGGTGCTCTATTAGGATTAACATCCCTTGCATCTCTCATGGCCATTACTGGCTAAGTGCCATCCTCTTGTTGCTTTCATCTCCTCTGAGATGGTCTTTCGATTCTTTCAGCATCATACACTAGAAATTTTCACAGGTCCACGCATTGTATTACATTCTTGAGTTGAATGTATTCATCTATATTGTGACCTTTGTCATTGTGGAAATGACAGTACTTGTTTGAATTTCTTCTTGAAGGATTCCCTTGCATTCTTTTTGGCTATTGGAGGACACCTTTCTTCCTACATACCTCCATCAAAATATTCAAGATTGGACGATTGATAGGCATGTGGGATGAGAATGTCGGATCCTTTGTCTCTTCCTCTCAGCATCTGAACTATGGTCATTGTCTGTACCAAGTCAATCCTTCACACTTTTTCGCTTGTTATTCTTTCCATCTCCTCTACTTTGATTGACTTATTGTCGTAACTTTATTTTGTCTTTTTGTCAGACATATGAGATGGCTTGCTCTTTGCAAGAGACTTGAAAAAGTTTCCATGAGGGTTGACTCTATCGATTACGGCATTGAAGGCCATACTCATATCTAACTTTGGGATTTGGACCATCTTGGTCGTAAATCTAGCCAAATAGTCCTTGATTGACTCATCGAACTTTTATTTAATGGTGTTAAGGATTGAGGAGTCCTTAACAAGAAGTTTACTTACAAGAAAGTGTTGAAGGAACACTTTTGCTAGTTCATCAAAATAGGAAATGGTATTTGGTTTCAAAATGTCTAAACTATGTATTGGCTGCATTCCTCAATGTTGAAGGAAAAGCTTGATAGGCCAGTGCATTACTCAAGCCATATAACTTGGCCAATGTACGGTAGTACTCCATGTGGTCTTCGAGGTCCCTTATTCCATCGTAAGTCTCAAACTGTAGTAACTTTTTGCATCGAGGTATTACTTCCTCCAAAATTTCTAAAACAAAGGGACTCTTTTTAATTTGGAACTGTTTGCTAGTAGCAGCAAGGGTATTGACATGCGAAGGACCCACATGGTGCACCTGCTGTGGTTATTTGCATTTGTCATTCCTTTTGAAAGCAAGAATCGAAGGTCTTATCATATACTTGGCTTGCTTTTTTTGCAACTTCAGTGAATAAATGGAATCATCGCTTTTTTCAACGTCTTAATCGCCTTGGTTTCTATTTTAGGTTGGATTTGGGTGAATATTACTATGCAGGAGGTTAAGGACTTGCTCATTTTTTTGTTTAATTCTTGGTTTTCTTTAGCTAAGTCGAGGTAGAGTTGCTCGAGCCTAGCTGATCACTATTCATTAGTACGTTTACTCCCCCTTTCAAGGTGTTGGGAGGTAGTGTCGGCACCTGTACTCTTAGATACTCTTGTCTTAGCCATGTGGATGTGTTTAGGAAAAAAATAGACGATGCCAAATGTTATTGGTGAATTTTGGGATCAAGGAAAATCCTACAAAAGAGAATGAAATGCTTGGTACCGGGGTCAGTCCAGTACGTCCACTTTGATGCCTAAGTTAGTAGGGTGACTTTGTATAAAAAGTATGTGAGTGAAGTATTAAGAGATCTTATGGAGTTTTCTTTCTCATATTTATAGTTGGTTGTAATGTCTAAGGCAGTTGTCGGAATAATTATTAAGACACGTGAAACGTTCTTGATTTGACATCTTTTCTAATATGTAAAGACAGTAGGTGGTTATGTAATATAACCGTACTTATGATAACTGTTTGTACCATGGGCTTGAATTCAAACCAGGAATGGATTTAAGATACTTGGCATAAATGCCGTGCGGCATCTTTCCAAAGGTATGCCAAAAGATTCAAAATATTTGGCTTATTGGTGGCCGAATGAACGAGTATGCTAGATCAGTAAAAACTAACTATCAACAACCTTAATTATATAACGCATTGATCTAATTATTATGTCCCCCCTAAATATACATCAAACCAAGGATAATTTTCACATAATATGATATCATGAAATTTCACTGATAATATACCTTTATTATTATTCTATACATGCTGTAGTTATCCATGTAGCTTTATTGTTAAATACATACAAGCATATGCACACATACACATACAATAAAAACTTGTATTGTGTTAATAATTTTCATAAATGCATTGAAAGTGTCTTGCTACATAATATATAGATAATAAGACTCTCACTTACACTATTGCCAAGTATTACATGTACTAAGTCCTAGGTTCCTCCCATTCGTTTTATGTTTCTGTTGGGTAGATCTACAACATTTTCATTTGTTGGTATACTATAAATTAGCACATCACCTCTTTGAGACATCTCCCTTAGGTTGTGAAACTTTTAAGGCATATGTTGGGAACTTTTTTGAAACTTAGTTCCTTAGCCTAGGCTATAGCTATATTGTAATCATAATATAATGTAACTGGATCAACAATGCTTAGAACCACTCTTAACTCGAGGATGAAATTTCTAATCTAAATGGCTTCTTTAGTTGCTTCAAAAGTTATGATGTACAAGGACTCCGCCGTGGAATCTACTATTGTATCTTGCTTGGAACTTCTATAATTAACAACATTATTGTTTGGGCAAAATACATAACCTTATTGCAATTCTAGATCATCCTAATTTGTTTAGAAACTAACATCAATATATCCTTAAACAACTAGTTCCTCATGTCCTCCATATATTAAGAATAAATGAATTGTTCTTCTTAAATACTTGAGAATCACCTTAACAACAACCCTTTAACCCTTAGTCGGGTTAGCCTCATATCTACTTGTTATGCTTATACCTTTGTCCACTTATCCTTCTCTAATGGCATTTTGGGACACATTACCTTAGAGAGATGTTATATGAATCAAGGCCCAATAACTTGCTCCTAAACTCAGGGAATGGCTACTTTAGTTTATCGAGATCTCTTATAGTAGTTTGCTAAGGAAGAGGCTAAGCTCTTATTGAAGATTGACCAACTTAGGTACTTGAGCTCTAGCTTATGTTATATAATCTCTCGAGTAATGGAGTTTAGCTAATAGTTTGATTTAAACAACTCGATTAACCTTGTTGTAGGTTCGTCCTAATGTTTTAAGATGTCTATTGAGGTTGCTAAACTATTTATGAGACTTTGTCCCATAACCTTCTCTGTCCAGGAGCAAATTTGCTGTGTCATCAATGCAAAGATATGTTTCCTTTACTTTTTTTGATAATGTACTATGTACCATATGAATATTACTTTTGTTGCTTACCATTTTTAACCTTATACATGCCTTGTTTGCTACTTTTTTTACTAAATCCTCTTAGATAATTGTGTATGCCTAGGAGCCTTAATTGGGGACTAGAAATACCCCTTTCTATACATTTGGCCAAATCAATCAAGTGAATATTCATATTACCCTTTCCTTCATTCATCTTAAGCCAGCATAGCTTAAGTTTGAAACTATTCTCATCTAATCCTTGAGTAAGTGCCCCATCTAGTTGATTCCTACATGATATTGAGTTGAATAGTTGGTTCGTATGAAGTATACTGTGCATCATGTCTATATACTTGTGTACGAGTTTGCTTTACCTTTCACTATCATTCATTCTTCAAACTATATCTTGAGGTTTGAACCCATCCATTGTCCAAGTGATTATGTTGGTGTATATTCATCTACATTCATGCTTTTACATCTTCTTGGTATGAGAGCTTTGGCATGATGATGGAGCTGTTGGAGCTGCTATTATTAGTTGTAGCGTTATTGAAGTACTATAGTTGGTTGTTGAGTTGTATTAGAGTATTATAAGCTATTAATGGTGTTAGTGGAGTTCATGAGTAAGGTTACCATTTGTTTTGACCATGAGTGAAGTTGTTCTATGTTCAAGAGTATGGTTGCCATTCTTGGTTGAGCTATCACTATGGGTATTAAGTGTAACATGAGATGTTAGTGTTTGAATAGCTGTGTTGAGTAGCTATAAAAGTTGAGTTGAGGTGTTATTAGGTTATTGTGTTTGTGTTTCTAGAAGCACAGATTTTTCTTCATTTTTCTCATTTCATTTGCAAATTCTTTCTTTAATTTCATCTCTAAGTTTCTCCACAATCTAGACTTTAGATCTCCAAATATTATCCTTAGTTTTTCCCCAAGTTATTCTCAAATTTCTCTTCATATCCATTTCTTAAAGTTTGAACCTCGTCTACTTATATGCTCTCAAATTCCAACTTTAGTAATTTTTTAATATTCTCCCAATCTTGGTTCCTACATTCTCACATTTGATATAGCTACCACACTCCATTTGATATTACTCCATGTTCGTCCTTTGCTTCCACACAATACTTCACTTTAGTTATTATAGGTAGAAGGAAAAAAGTTATGCTCTTCTTACTATTATCATTCTATAAATAGAATCATTTATATTGCATTTTATAACATGAGTTCCTCCTTATTATGGCTTATTATTTTCAAGTTTTGTTACATTATTTTCTTATTTATTTACTTCCTCATTTATATGCAACTAGTTGTCCTTTACTTATTTGTTAGATTATGCATTAACTGACTTATTTGTTCATAGTTTATTTCTCTTCATGATTATTTTCTTTACTTTTTATTTTGATATTAAGGAACCAATATTCCATATCATTTAACACAATTACTTATTTGAATAGAGTTGGCAAATTTGACCTTTACTAAACTAGATATTAATGGAATATGAGCCCTGTAAACTCACATATCAGATTCCAAGAGCTTGTAGTCTTACGTATTAGATTTCGAGCAAATAATTTAAGGCATACACGAAAGTTAATCGATTAAGGTGATACTTCACATGTGAGTATTAGTAGCTAGACGATAAAACGTCATAAGCCTAGAATGTTGAAATATAATAAAATAATAGAATTATTGCTAAAAATAGATAATTTTACCAAATTATATTATATTGTAATTTACCCCACATAAATGCATAAATTAGATAATGGAAAATAATCAAACATCAGAGATAAATTATTTAAAGACAAAAATTATAAAGTTACATAAAATAATATATAAATATAGTACATGTACCCTAGGTATAATTATTATATATAATTACATACTAAAAAATGCTTAAAATACTAGAAAACATGTATAATTAACTAAATAAATATAGGAAAAATAATTAAAAAATAGGAAAAATTGATAAAACACCAAATTTGCAATGGTCAGGGAATGACTTACTCTATAGACAACTATTGACACATCTCCTTCACATTAGGATGCCTAAGTATGCAAGATTAAGGAGATAAAGGCTCTTAGGAGAGAGCAAACACCCATTACATACCATGTAATCTTAGGAAATTCCACCAAAACCACTCTGTGTGTTCTTAATGATATGAGGAATTTTGGAAAAATTTGAAGAGGGAGTAGAAAAATTCTAGAAAAATTGAAAAGTGAAACTTCATGAATCAAGTGGAATTAGTGAACACTAGTCTGAGTAGTACCTAGGTGTGAACCACTATCACTACCTACTAGTAGCGGTAGCGGTAAGGAGGGTTAATAGGGTAGAGGTCGGCATTGGTGGCCGGAAGTTCCATTTTCCAATGAGTGGAATTTGCACCTAATTTTCATTTAAATTGTAAAAATATTAATTTAATTAAAAAAATTATTCTAAGATATTTTTACATTTAATTTTAAAGAAAAAATATCAAATTATAATGTTTTTGATCAAGTATGGGACTTCCGTAATAAACTAAATGAAATTAATCAATTTTCAAATATGATTTAAATAACCCCATTGACGTAGTTTCAAAACTAAACTTTTTCTGGAGAGACCTTATATTGCACGTGAGACTTACATGAAGATTTTTTGGAAAAAAAAATAATTTCTATAATTTTTAGAGATTTTCATGTCTTTAAATTAGGTAAAAAAATGCAATTTTCTTAAAGATTTTGTATATGGTGCTTGATGAGACCCTTAGTGTTAGGTTTTGAAGTTTACTTGGATCACATTTTATTTTGAAGAACAATCTGGAGTTGTGTGATTTGAGTTAAGGTTGAGATATGTGCAAGTTGGTGGATATGGGCTTAATGCATTAATAGGTAAGTATGTGAATTTGAGGAACTTAGTATTATGGTGTTACTTGGTATGATAAAGATGATTTACCATATCTATAATCTAGAATATGATGTTGGGATAAATTGTTTTGAGTAAACCTTGCAAAATGACCTTGTTTAGATAGTTCTTCAAAAGGTTAGTCTGTTAAAAAATAAGTTAATCCTAAGTTCAAAGACTTAATCAGAGAGCTTATTGATATGAAATACTTGGTTGATATAACATCCACAAATTAACTAAAGAATTCCTAGTCAATAAGGCTATTTTTAGATACTTGTTTAGATAGTACTTAGTTAACGAAACTGTTTTCAGATACTTGTTAAGAAGGTTCTAGAGCAAAAGCTATATTAAGACTAATATTTAGAACCTTATTCAAAGACTTCAGTAATGAGCTAAAACTTGACCAGAGACTTAATAACCTATGTAAACAACATGTAAGACATTAAAAAGTAATCATATACTTTCTACTTAGCAAAAACTAAAATATTTATATTGATTATTTTGGGACTTATGAAGGGATTAAGCATGAGAAGCAAGATTAACTTGTGTTGGCATCAAGTAGGTTAGGATCAATGCTTCATGGATACTTGGAGAATAAAGAGTGCTTGTTTGTGGTTGTAGCTACATTGTTTATGCATATGCTATGTGAGTGCTTATGATACTCATTAATGATTAGGAGTTGAAATTTGAGTGCTGTTTTTTGCTTAAGCATATCATGTTTATTGTGCATGAACTTGGTTATGTACGCTATAGTTTGGACTAATCTTAAGTTGACTAAGATCTAGCGTGACGTTTATGATAACTCAATATGGGTAACAATTAGGCTATTAGACTAAATACTAACACTTTGATGAGGATAGTAGAAATGATCCTTTTCGCACCCTTAATCAAACTAAGTGATAGGAGAAGGGGTTAAGGTAAGGTCGAGAACCATAGTTTGAATGTTGTTTAGGGAGAAGCGTGTTTTCCATTGCATAAGCCTAGATTTAGTTTGATAGTGTTGTGTTGAAACCCAAAATCTAAGTTAAAGTGAATGAAATTTCTCTAATTTTACAATGGATTTGTTAAACATTGCAAGATAATCTATCATTTGCTTGCTATAATTGCATTTATATACTGATTAAACAATCATGTTTGTTCAGCTTACATCTTGATAAATTGTTTTGCAAGTTTGTAATAGTATTTGAAGATGCCTTATTACAATAATTTACAAGTTAGTTTTGACTGGTTAAGGAATGAAGAGTTGAATGGATTAATGTTCAAGTTTTCTTTCTTTGTTTTCCTTTTGTGGGAAGACTATAAGGTATTCTTAGGAGGCCTTATAGTTTTCATTGACTCACTAATATATCTATGATATGTAATGAACTCTTCTTGTACGGCACGTTCACGTCATATAATAAAATGAGGAAGGAATTCCATAAGGAATGGAATAAGAATGTAATACATATTACTTTGTTTAGTTGGATTTATAAGCTGTTTAGACATATAATATAACTTTAATGATTAAATTATCTTTGGTCCATTTTCTTTCTCAAGTAATCCTAAAGTAATAAGTAATGGTGGTAGTTGGTGACTATGGTTGGCAGTGGTGGTTGGTGGTGGTGATGGTAGTAGTGACGGCGGTAGTGGTGGAGGTAGCTATAATGGTTGGTAGTGGCGGCAGTGGCGATGGTGGCAGTGGTAGTGGCAGCAACGGTGGTGGTAGCAGTGGCAGTCATAGTGGTGACGACAACAGCGGTAACAGTCAGTGGTGGTGGAGGTAGCAGTAGCGGTAACAATGGTGTTAGTGGTGGTAATGATGTGGAATCGTGATTATTTAGTTGAATTGAGGAATCCCTATTACTTGATTTCAAGTAATAGAAATTCCTATGGAATTGTGATTTTGTGATAAAAAAACCAAGTGAACATGGTGATGGCAGAATAAGGAGGGAATGAAATTCAAATTCCATAAAGTGAACGTACTGGTAGAGTTATACAATACTTTTGGAAACCTTAAAACTTATGATGTATATAAACCTATGAAAAGGACTTGGACTATTTATAAATATGAGAGACTATATTTTGTAAAGTGTTATTTCACAAGTATTATATATTGCAGGTGCCCATTTGACTGCTTCAAAGATGGTTAAGTTATTGTTCACCTTGTGCTAACTATACTTATGTTACCGGCTAAGGAAGATAGCTTATAGCTTATAGCTTAAGTTAGTTTACACAATGGAGTTGTTATGACTCCTCGGGTTTAGGGCATAACAGTTCTAGGTGGTATTAAGGCATAGTTTGTAAAGAACCAAGATTTGAAGCATTTAATTAAAATAAACTAAATGCTAGGAATAATGAGAGTTAGGAAAAATAAGCG
The DNA here is from genome assembly GCA_024138005.1 of Lumnitzera racemosa. Taxonomy (NCBI): domain Eukaryota; kingdom Viridiplantae; phylum Streptophyta; class Magnoliopsida; order Myrtales; family Combretaceae; genus Lumnitzera; species Lumnitzera racemosa. The sequence goes on along the minus strand of JAMXBC010000010.1, from coordinate 86,617,956 downwards.
GGACGTAAAAGACTTAGATTGTAGGTGTATATCTAAGTTATTTATGTATAAGAACTTAAGAAAAATAAAATGAAAACAAGTAAAAGATAATACTAATCTAACTTATGTTGTGTTGTGCTTGCTTTCAGATTCGAAAATATGGGCTTATTTATGCTTGGTTACATTTTGATTGAGAAGGAGATGAATCCCCTATTGACTATTGAGTTCGATTGCAAAATTTATTATTAGACTTAGTTGACTAGATGATATTTTATACTATAGATGAGATTATAATTTCTTATAAGAGGGGATTATCATAAAGTATGAAGGCTGATTGGAAGATTATGGAGGATGAGTTAAGTCATTTGTGTAATTAATACATTACAATTGTAGCTTTTCAGAAGAAATATATGCATGGTAAGGGGATTGTATCCATGATGATCTCGATGATGTACTTTCTTGCTAAAGTGGAACCTGGTAAGAATTATCCACCCAGTTTTGATTAAGCCTTTATAGGAACCCTACATGTACCTAGAGATTTTCTTCTTGGAATCATAGATTGGTTTTCAAGATTTCCATAGACTAGGAATACAGGTATTGAAGTACCCTTGTAATCACATGAGCTTAAACCATCCGTAGAACCTCCTGAAAGTTTACTTTCAGTTCAATAGGAAAATGTAAGTAGGAATGTAGAAGAAGAGAATCCTGAGGAAGATTCTGAAGAAGATTCAGAGTATAAGTTAGAAGTAGCAATAGTACAGGAAAAAAGAGAAAATGAGATTGAGGAGGAAGTTGAAATAGATGTGGTAGCTAATTTTGGAGATCAAGTAGAAGTTAATGAAGGATAGAAGGTGAATCAAGTTAAAGGACTTGAGCTGACAAATGAGATAGTGAAGATGTGTAGGAAGTTGTTTATGTTCCTAAGATAAGTGAATATATAATGGTAAGTTCTAACTCAAACGTAGAAAATGAAAATATAAATTTAAATGCTTATGAAAATCGGTTTCCTTTAGAAGGTGTTGCTACATTGGATGAATCAGATTGATAAAGTGAATAGAAGTTTGACTACTTTTTGAACTTGTGGATTGTGGGTTTATGTTATGTACTTTATTATTTGAATGTTCCAGCTTCTTTTTGATGTAAATAGTATTTCGGAAATGTAAATATACTTTTGTACTTGAGGTAAGAAAAATGAATCTAGAACTTATGTGTTAGGAAGTCACGATGTAATTTTTGCTTATATAGTTATAGTTATATGTAATCAACAATGTAAAAGGTTCAATTTCATATAATTATCTTGATGTAAAGTTAAGTTGTGATATAGTTCATTTCTTATGTAAAAGTTTAAGTTATGATGTATACTCTTGAGTTCTAAAGTGTAATAGTATGTGTAAAAGTGATTTGTCATAGATGATTCTTTAGTATTATCATGTGTTTAAGAGAATATAAGTGATTATAGGTGATGTAATAGTGTATAAATGAATTTAGGTGATACTGTATTTATAGACGTTAATTTAATGTCACTTTTCATTGAACTGAGACTTAGAGATATGTGAAGAGTATCCCTTCATTTATTTAGATCTAGAGCAATGTGAGAGTAATAGTTGTTACTTCATTATTGAAGAGCCATGTGACTAGATGAAGCTTCTAGACATAAAGAGTGGTAGGAGGCTATGGAAAATAAGATAAAAATGATAATGAAGAATGACATATGGGAGTTGGTTAATAAACCTAATGACCAAAATGTGATAGGTGTGAAATGTGTCTACAAAATCATATTGAACCTTAATGGCTCTATCAATAGATACAAGGCTAGATTTGGCATTAAAGGCTACTTACAACAAGCTAGAATAAATCATGGAGTTACCTTCACATTAGTGGCATGAAAAGGTATAATTAGGACTCTCATTGCTTTAGCCACTCAAGAAAAGTGGAAAATATAGTAACTTGATGTCAAATCTACCTTCCTTAATGGAGAGCTAAAGGAGGAGATTTATAGTAAGCAACCTCCATGATTCATTGTCAAAGGAGAAGAAGAAAAGGTGTACAAATTGAAAAAGCTTTATATGATCTCAAATAGGCATTGGAAGCATGTTATAGCCAAATCGACTCTTATTTTATTGAATAAGGATTCGAGAGAAGTAAAAATGAACATACACCTTACGTACAAAAGCATAGCAAGAAGGATATGCTCATTATATCACTCTATGTTAACGATTTTCTTATCATGGAAAATAATCCTAAGATGATCCTCACATTTAAGGAGGAGATGAAAAGGAAGTTTGAGATGACTGATTTAGGTTTAGTGAATTACTTTCTTAGCATGGAAGTCCATCAAGTAGAAGATGGAATTTTCATTTCTCAGACTAAGTGTGCACATGATACTTTAAGAAGTTTAAGATGGAGCATTGCAAGTTGGTTGTGATGCCTTTTATGGTGAATGGCAAATTATCTAAATTGGTGGACAAGGGAAAGTTGATGTGAAGGCACTCAAAAGCATAGTTGGGAGCCTACTGCACCTCACATCAACTAGGTCTGAATAAAAGTTCCTTGCTAGTTCATTATCAAGCCTCATGAGTGAACCAAGTGATGTTCACATAGGTATAGCAAAAAGAGTACTTAGATACTTAAGAGGTACCTTACATTTCAGTATATCTTTCTAGTTATTATCAGACCTGATGTTAATTGCATATTCTGACAACGATTAGGAGGTTTAATATATGACATGAAAAGTACTCTTGGTTATACTTTCTCACTTTTCTTAGGAGTATTTTTGTACATTTCAAAGAAATAAGAAGTTGTAGCCCAATCAATAGCAAAAGCTGAATACATTATAACTTTAACAATCGTTAATCAAGCAATATAGTTAGGAAAGATATATGCAGACTTGGGTTGCAAGTAAGGATAAGCTATAGAGGTGTTGGTGGATAACAAGTCAACAATTTCCATTATAAAGAATCCAGTTTTCCATAGTTAGACTAAGCATATGAAAGTAAAGTTCCATGCTATTAGAGATGCAAAACAAGAAAAAGAAGTGAAGCTTGTTTATTGTTTATCAAAGTTTCAACTAGCAAGCTTTTTTACCAAGGCCTTACCAAAAGGTAAGTTTGGGTTTCTAAGATTCAAGCTTGGTATAATGGCAAAATGTCTTAAGGAGGAGGTTGAAAGATGAGACTTTTACCAATAGTTATTAACCAAATTATAGTATTTTGTTATAGAATAAAAGGTTATGAGTGTATTTTTCTTTTTTTGCTAAAAATAAATAGTATCCTTTAAAGTTCTTAGGATTTAGTTATAGAATAATTTTTCTAAGCTTATCAATAAAATCTTAGAAATCAATTTAAAGGTGTACTTAGAAAATCATTAAAAAAACAATAGAAAAAATAAGAAAATATTAAATTAGAAGTTATCCCCTCTTATTTCCAAATTTCTCTACTTAAACATTCATATTACCAATAGTAACATATATGCTAAACACTTAAGGTTTGCTAAGGTTTTGTTTTTTCAATTACTTTGATCTGGATGTTTGGTTATTAGCTTCAATTGGATTGATGAGCTACACCAATATTTAATATGCACATGTTTGGCCCCTTTTCTATTTTAAAAGAGAAAATAATGGTAATAATTCTTATCCTTTCTCTTTCTTACTAAGATGACTCTTACTATTGTCTCGCTCTAGGTCTTGCATTTATTATCCTGATGGGCCCATGCTTAACTTCAATCATTAGCTTCGATTTCCAAAATCTAATAATTCATTCAGGCCCTTGGTTAACCTTAGGTGTTATTGTGGATTCTTGACATATGGGCCTATAGTTAACTTTTGGCATTTTCTTAGTTTCTCATTTCATTAACCATGGTTAAGTCTAAGACCAACTAACCTAAGCCCATTAGAGGACGCCGTTAAAGAGAGTTATTAGCTTATAATGGTGAAATACAACAAGTTCCATTTCCTCATAGGGATTGGACTAATGATGTGATCAAATGAGATTCTCATTAGATTTGAGCTTGTTCTCGGGAGAAGCGCATGACCATACCTATGGCCGAATCCCCTAAGGAGCGGAATTAGTGCTCGAATTATTAATGAAATGAGAGTTTATGTTCGTTTTGGAATGAGAGGAAAGAGTGGTCCTTCCTTGTGCCCAATTCACCTTTCCAAAGTAAGTAATCAATGGATGGTACCTGTAGGTGTAATACATAACAAGGCATAAGCACTATACCCCGCTATTATGGTAGGCTAAGATTTTCAATGCCATAGCCATGACTTTATGCTTTATTATGGCAAGCCATAATGGCTAGGTAAGTATACAGACTTACACATTTATAACTTCATGGATTGAATTTACACCAACCTTAGAGGACATTTTTTCTTGTTAAAGTTGTGTGACTTTGGGAGGGTAGAAGTTATAGTTACTTTAACCACTCGTAAGGACTAGAGTGCACATTTAGCTCCCTTAGCAAATATCAAGTCGAGCAAGAATCCTTTAAAAAGGTCTACATTTACTACATAGATTGAGTATTTCTTTGGCGGTAAAAGAGGCGATAACATTGCTTTTCGAGGCCCATATCATTGAACTTGGTGAGCATCGACTAATCTTTTCCTCATGATTATGTACCTTCTTTACAACAATGCCTTAAATCATTATGTGTCTTTTGATAAGTATGAACTTGCAGTATTTATCGACTTATGGTTGTCTATGTATACCTTTTTGAGAGATCTTGAGGATGGGGCAATTTCTTGTCTATTTCCAATGGTGATCCATATGCCTTGAGGGGAGTGCTTTGTGTAAGCACCCCTTTATATGGGTTTCTTATATCATCGTTTAGACTTGTATCATCATGCCTCTATTCATTTAATGGTCCCTTACATAGCATTGTGCTATGTGGATGTTATCTTTCTTTGGCTTTTCTTTTGTGAGAGGTGTAGGAGCTATATTTCATCTCTAAATGTAAATACCAACCCTAACTCAATTTAGCCATGATCATGGGTGTAGGTTGAGTGGCAATGCAAATGTCCTTTGTTTAGTGTTATTGACTTTGTTGACAAGTAGCATTTTGTCTATATGTAGAGAAAACTAATGGCAATTGGTCATGTAGTGATTATTACATACCTAGTTCATAAGATTACAATTCCTTATAGACCCATAAGCATTTGCAACATTTAGAAGCTAGTTTTCTTTTATCATGTGTCCTAGGTGGTCTTCCTTCATTACTTGATGTCAAGAGTTCAAACAATAAATTCCTTAAGCTAGGGTTTGTAGTGTATTCTCCATATAAGTTGGCACATCAGTTTAGGTTTGATCACGGCATTCCCTATGAGATAGTTCCAACTGCATATTTTGAGTCTTATTGCTAGTAGTTATTAACTACAGACATCATGACTGTTGTTCTTGAGATTGATTGATTCTACTTTCCCTCTTATACTTTCCATGTCATCATCTCCCCATAGTAGTCATCATATTGTGCAACTTATTTGGAGGGATTTAAGGCGTATGCTTTTGCTTCCAATGTAGAGCTAATTGTAGAAGCAACTATTTATTGAGACAAGTTTTATCTTCGACTTCTAAGGATAAATAGGCTTAAAGAATCGTAAGGCATGAAGAACACTAATCATGCTAATGAGGAGTAAGGCTCTTCTAAACAAGTTGAGATAAGGGTGAAAGCATCATAGTGCCCTTCTCCATTGCTTCCTTGCTAAAATGATATAAAAAAAGATATGCATCCAACAAGTAAGGATTATTACTCTAAGAATCTTTCTCTTTAGTAGTACTGTTCCTTTTAACCATAAATGTCATTCATCATTTTCATTTTTAATTTTGGTAGGACACTATTCGAGGTCATTTGCAACATGAAGAGCAGAGGTCTTCGTGTAGAGATCCTACCCTATAGGGTAAAGGAAATGATGACTAGGAGTTAATTAATTATGACATGACTCCTAAGGCATATGATTGTATAGATGATGATGCTAACCTAAGTGATATAGTGATTGTTACAAGATAGAGGAGAATAGAGAGGAAATATGTGTAATCAATAAGATTGATGCAATTGTAGTTGCTGGGGCTCTTTAGTAGTACTGTTCCTTTCGACCATAGGTGTAATTCATCATTTTCTTTTTTAATTTTGGTAAGATACTATCTAGGGCCATTTGTGACATGAAGAGTAGAGGTCCTTGTGTAGAGATCCCATCCCATAGGCTAAAGGAAATGATGATTAGGAGTTAATTAATTATGACGTGACTCCTAAGGCTTATGATTGTATGGATGATGACACGAATCCAAGTGATATAGTGATTGTTACAAGATTGAGGAGAATAAAGAGGAAATATGTGTAATCAATGAGACTAACGCAATTGTTGTTGCTGGGGCTCGAGTTCCAAATCTATCATTGAATATAGATTTTGAGACCTATGCTGATGCTTTGTTGTGTATGGCTACTCATGATGAGGGTTTCTCATAGGCAGTAGTTTCCTCTTGTGTAGATCTTTTTGTTGCTTCTATCGGTTAGTTTTCTCCCATAATAATTGACCTATCTTATCAAGATAGGGAAGCAACTCCAATTTGAGGTGAAGCGCATTCTCATAGGTTTGATGTAGCACCACATCTTACACTACCCTTAGAGTGTTTATATGCTTTAGATGGGGAATTCTAAGTGGACTCAACATTTGCTAGGTCTTGTTTATGTCATATTATATTGGATATGTTAAGTAAGCAGTGCTATATATTAGTTGCCCATAAGGTAGACTGAATGTCTTTTGTGGATGCATATGATGGTCCATGCCAGTTGTTTCTTTATGTATTAAGCCCATAAATTGTAGTATAAAAGGCTCATAAACTAGTTGACTGTCGTCCCCTTCCAAAGAATCTGGTGAAGGTTAAATGAAAGCTTAAAGCTTTGATGGGTGAGATGGCAGCACTTGAAGAGGAAGCTAAAGCCCTTGAAGTTGACATAAATAGGATGATTGGCAATATATATCTTAAATCCATTATAGAACAAGACCTTGGTTCTTGATCTTTTTTTTTCATATACTATTATTTTTCTTAATCTCTTTCCTTTATGTAATCGATGAGACAATCAATAAGTAGAACAATATAATAATTTAGTTGCTTAATTACCTTAGCTTCATGAATCTCTTAATGATTTTATTGCTTATTTATTGTTTATACTTGAACGGTTGCCAACATCTTTGTTGTTAAGTAGCATATTTATGAAAGTTTCTTGGAAAGCTTATAGTGAGTTTGGCACTCAACCTCTTAAAGTATGATTCCTATTGTATGCTTAGAGCGATGCTCTCTTAAGTTAAAACTGCTATTAAACTTGTAGATCGCTAATATTACGGTTGCCATGATTGTTATAGGGTTACTTAAACCATTCAGAGCTGAGATTACTTCAATTGCATGGTTTAGGGATCATAGGAGGTCATTATACTAGTTGCATGCTGAGGATAGAAAAGTAATGCTTTTACCAAGCAACTACAACTGTTCTGGCAAGATCATTTTGATCTCTTACAGTTGAGTTCACTCTAACCTCGAAATCTACATTAAGGCATTATGGTTACAAGCTTACTATGGGACTATTCCGATCCATTATAGTTGAGATCATACTAATCTCATGATTTAGATGCTGTAGAAGGATGCGTGCTTGTTGCATGCTTAAGGGTGATCCTTTTACTAAGTAATTGCAGCTACTATGATAAGGTCACTTCAACTTTTTACAAATGAGGTTGCTCCAATCCTAGAATCTACATTAAGGTGTTACTGCTACGAGGCCTACTATAAGATCAATTCGATTGAATAGCTAAGATCGCTTTGATCTTGTAGTCGGGTGTTGTAGAAGGGTATTGTGCCCATTGCAAGCTTAAGACTTCTACTAAGCAATTGAAGCTACTATGATAACATCGCTTTGACCTTTCACATATGAGGTTACTTCAACTTTAGAAACTACATTAAGGCATTACAACTACCAAGCTTGCTTAGGATCACTTTGATTAACACAACAATGATCACTTTGGTCTCGTAATTAGTAAATGAAATAACAAGAGTAAAGGGGAGTAAGGCAATGAAGACAAAATAGATGAAATTGTGATAATCTCATTAAGTCCTAAAAAAATTATAGAAGAAATTTCTTAATACATTAAAAATTTATGGTTGCAATAATTGTGTCAATTTTGGGATTCCACAACTTGCAATACCCATTACCATAGACTTATTTCAAGTGGACCTTCCCATTTTGGGGTAAATTGCTAGTGTACATTTCCTTATGTGCTCTACCATTCGAAGGACAACATAATTGAATAAATTCATTTTGCACATAAATTTAGGGTAGTTTTATTGTGATTTTAGCATTAATTTGTGTTCATTTTTAAGTATTTGAAGCTTAATTGTGAAATATTTACTTTGCAGGCATTGGTTAAAAAAGTTGATGAAGTTTTGATGATTTTGTGGAAGTTTTGATGAAGTTTTGAAGCATTTAGGAGCAATATTTTAACAAAAAATAGAGGCTAGAGAAGATCATAGTAGATATTACACTAGTACTTCTTGGCTGTGATCATTATGTTTGTGGAATTTCTCACTTTTCAGTGCAAAGAAGCATTACACTTAAGTTTCAAGTTCTACATCGTGAGATGTGAACATGTTATTGTTGAAAAGAATTTCTATCTTTGAAAACTTCCTTACAACCTTGTGTTTCGGGTCTTATAAATAGGAGTCTAGGCATAAGTTAGGGATAGAAGAACCTTAGAAGAGTAAATAAGGTAAAATTGGAGGCTAAGGTTGTTTGTTTCTCTTATTCTTTTTAATTTCATTTTTTTTATCTTTCTAATTGAATTGTTATTGAACCACAATTTCTTATGTAACATTGTTTCTTGTTGATTTAATCAATGATATTTACTATTTCCATCTAATTGCACTATGCTTTATTATATGAAGTTAATATTTACCAATGTTAAAGGTCACCTTAGAGTTTGCGAATTCTATTGTGAATGGACTCATGTAATTAGAAGGAACTGAAATAGATTAAGTGATTAGCTATTTAGTTTTTGCGGATTAGAATAACCGAATAGTGGAATTCCAAAGTTTAATGTGATCTTAATACATTCTACTACAAAAGTAATTCGTATAGAGTATACTTAAGGCTAGGAGTTAATTTGTTAAGGTGATATTGGTTAACTTATACTTGAAATTCCTACAGTATAATAAGTAATTGAGATTAAAAGTTTAATAGGGCTAGGTAGTATATAATATATTTACTAAGGTTTATTCTTTCTTAAATAATTTTATTTCCTTGATTTTATTTATTTTGTTTTAGTTTTTGTTGGTTAAAGTTAGTTTAATAATTAGAATTTCTAATTAGTTAATTGATCTTAATTGTTGAGTTGAATAATTGGAGAAAAAAAGGAAAACTACTAGTATTTTAATTGATTTAATGTAAATTCACAAGAGTCTCTAAGTGATTAACATTTGAACTTACATCTTCTATATTATAAAATTGATAGGTGCACTTGGTTGCCATTAAGTTTTTGCATTGTTGCTAGGGACATCTCTTTGAAATATTATGAAAATCCCTTAAACTAGTTATTTGAACTATTTTTTTTTATGCGTATGTTGTATCCTTCTTTTCTTACAATGCTTCATTCTCTATTTTGGTTGCCTCTAACATATATATGTTTCTATTCTATGACATGGAATAACATAATCGGTCTTATAGAATTTGACCTTAAAATTGAAAAGAATACTCATTTTATTAGCATGTATGGAACAATTATATTAATTAGCCAAGGTTTTCTGCTTAGTTAAATTAATTAGCCAACAAAACCATGTTTGAGTACGCTAAGGCAACTATGACTAGACTTGATTCCAGTATAATCAAACCGTAGTTCAGGCACATAACTTTCATACTCAACAAAATACAATTAATATGGTGTTGCGATTCATTTACTTTGACGAGTTAGCAGTTGAGGGTCCAAATAATCACATCTTAAGTTTTCTAGAGATTTATGGCGTGTTTAAAATCAATGGGGCTATATATGATGCAATTATGATAAGGTTATTCCTTTTTTATACTTAGGGACAAAGTTAAGTAATGGTTGAATTCACCCTTGAGAGGATTGATTACCACATGGGATGATTTAGTTGTGAAATTCTTAAGGAAATATTTTCCACTGACCAGGAATGCAAGTATCATCTTGCACTCAGATTGATCGTGACATTCTATATGATGCATAGGAAATATATAAGGATTTCTTAAGGTGTTGTCCACACCATGGTCTCTCATTAAGGATGTAAATCTAGAATTTTTACAAATGGCCTTTATTATCCTGCCAAACAGACGATCGATACTATAGCGTGAGGTATTTTAAGTGCAAAGGCACTAGATGAAGCTCTAAAGTTGATTAAAGGCATGGATATGTGTGGACATCAAATTTTTGCCTCATAATTTTTAAAAATTCATTTAGGTAATAAAAGGGTCTTAATTGAAAATTATTAAAAAAATAAAAAAGTTAGAAAATTAAAAAACATTGAAAATTAACAAAAATAAAAAATTTAGAAAACAAAAAAAGAGATTAAAAAAATATAAAAAAAGGGAAAATAAAAAATAAAAAATTGAAAAAAATGTAAAAGATAGAAAATTTAGAAAAAGCGCAAAAGTGTTGAAAATGGAAAAAAAAAAAAGAAGTTGAAAATTGGAAAATATACAAAAGTTAGGGAAAGTCTTTAGGACAAAATAACATCTTAGATTAGAATAATAATGGCTCAAGTATCTTTCATGTTAGGTTGATTAGGCCAAGATACAATTAAAATCAAAATTTAGAGCATGCCAAAACCCTTATATGTATTTTCATTGTATAAATTAATAAGGTTTGAGCCAACAGCTCATCCAGTACAACAATTGGTCTTAGCAATGAAAGAAATAGAAGGTTCTAGGTTTAATTCTTATAAAAGGCACTCTATACCTTTTATATCTTTCCCTTTGCCAAGGACACATGTCAAGTGCCTATTGAGCCACATGTCTTTCATTAATATGTAGCAATAGCTGGTTGGACCAAGTGGCTAACGTGGTGTTAAGTAGTACCTTTTCTTCCCCCTCTTTCCTTCCCTTTCTCGTGTTTTCTCAGACATGAATAGGTTGACTTCCTTACTTTGCCTTGATTTTTCCTATGCTTTATAAATGATTTCCATCAAATTAATGATGGAAATGTGTGCTAGATATGACCTAATCTTGATTCCAACTAAGTTAGTGTCTAAATTCATATGATTAAAAGGATAAATTGACTTAGAAAATCAAGAAAAACTTAGATTGGAAGTTAAAGCTCAATCTTGACTGAGCTTGATTCAAGCTATTATAATTATTTTCGAAGCTTTTGAATGCTAGATTACATAAGAAGGATGCTTAAGGAACATATTTTGGTTAGTAATTGCAATCTTTTATTAAATTCAAAAATCAAACTGATCAAAACCCATTTATTGAGATTTTTCAAATCCAATGTGTGTAATAGCTTTCTATGTCTATTTGAGCTCTAAGTAGTATAAATAGGACTCGATCATCTATTCTTAGGTATTAGTTCTTGTCCATTTTCACTCCTCACACTCTTTCTTGAGCTTTATATCTCTAATCCAAGCAATCTTCTTTCTCCCTCTAGGTTATGGTTAAGCTCAAAGCAACTCAAGAAAAACTAACTACATGTTGAGTTCCTTAGCTCCTAAGCTTTCCATTCTACCACCTCTTTCCCTTAGTTGTACCCTCTAGCTCAAGCAACACCACCTAAGGGTTTTGTATGAACCCTAGGCCTTTCATTGCTACTCTATGATAGTTCTTACTTCAAGCTACCCATACCATTAGCTTCACCACCCTTGAAAACCTTGAGCCACACTCTCCTTTCATGCTTAGAAACACCTACACAACACTAGACTCCCTTATACCACAACTTAAATCCCTTATCCCAGTGAAAAACCCATGAATACCTTTTTTTCCCACTCAAAAAACTAGCCAAAACTACTCGTGAAGAACCTCCTTAGCTAACTGCTTCATCTCCATTCATCATATGTGCATAACATATGATAACCTAGATTCGATCTCTAAATCGCTAACGTTTGTATTTAGGTGAATGGGAGCCTCAGACTTCTATGCCTGGCGATGGATTTAATGATGGAGGAGGGATGAATCTTAGCAATGAAAGGTTGAATCTTAGTAAACCATAGCAGTAAGGTTACTCTGCCACTTATAATACCCCATCACATATTTAAGTTGTCTGCAAAGGATTTACTAGTCGCTTATTGGAAATTACATTTCAATACAGCTTACGTAGCTCCTTCGCTGTGGGGCCTTTGCCAATAGCATGCGCCTTTGGGGGATGAGGCCCCTATTATAAGTTGGTAGTCGAGTAGTAGATGCGTGCATCTCTTCTAGCTTGGATTCTAACTTATAGGTATTCAATCATAATTCAGTGTACGATAGTTTTAAGCCATTAACTTTTCAACCAAGCACGATGACCATTTGTGAGAATCAGTAGTTTGTCTTGTACTAGGTTGAACTGCTATTATGATACTACCATCAGCATGGTAAAACTAACCTATATCACAACGGTCTAAACCCAACTAACGTTCCCTATTAGTAAGTGAACAATCCAACACTTAGTGAGTTATGCTTCACAATGATAGGAAGAGTCGACATTAAAGGGTAAAAAAGCAATGTCACTACAAATGCTTGGCCACTACAAGCTAGTTATCCTTATGATAACTTTTTTGATACCTTTAGCTTCAAATTTTGAAAGTCTAAAGGATTGATAGGCCACGCATTCATGGTTCATATTCATACTAGAAATTAGAATCAAACAAGATTTTACCCTTTTGTTCCATAAGAGATTTCTATTCTCATTGAGCTCATCTTAAGGCACATTAATTATCTTTTAACAGATGTGCCACCCCAACAAAAATCCCCACCTAATAATGTTTCTCGCTTGGATCAGCCTACTGAAGTGGACCTTAGGTCCAAAAGAAGGGGCCAAGCCCTACCTCTGATGTACAAATAAGTAAAATAGCGTTACAAGTAAGAGTATTGCACTTTTAGCTGAGGGCTCCCACTTATCCTACACCTATTGATACGAACTCATGGATGAACATACAAACCTGATATCATGCATAACTAAAGGTGTAAACCCCTACATTTTTTTTCGATCTAACATCTGAAGTAGACTTGACTATGTTAGATAATCTAGGAGTTGACAAAGCTAATGAAAGTGAAAATCTTAAAATAACTAGTCAATCGCGTATAAAATTTTTCTACCCTAAATGTACGTAAACACTAAAGATTTCATTTGAAAGTGATAAAAACCCTAAAAATATAACCTTAAAGACATAGTACTAATTCATCATAATATACCCTAAAACCCTAATTGATAATATAACCTTTGTATTTTGCCAAATCATTAGTGAAAGATTAGAGATAACTTTCAATCATGCATACATATTTAGAATCCTTAAGTAATCCTTTAGAAACAAAGATATTGCATTATAGATCACATTTATCTTCTACGTATATAATTAGAATAGTAATACATAGAGTTAAGGGTTTAGTTGATGCTTAGGTTACATATAGCAAACTTTAATACCTTAATTGATACTTTTCATACTAGTTATACTAAGTAGCCTACCAAATGATGTATATAGGATATCAACACTTCAAGTAAGATCTCATCATCTATTTTTACTAATCAATTCACCAAATGTCTCATTTCCTTAATTTTTCTCTTAATTTTCCTTAATTACTATATTATGTATACTAAATGGCTTATGCTTTTGGAAAGTTGACTAAGTCAACACATGTTGACCAAGGTCAAAAGGTTAACTAAGTCAACACATGTTAACTAAAGTCAACATGTAGAAAATTCAACAAAAGTTACTTTCACTTTAGAAAATATATATGTCTTCTAATGATTTCTTTTCTTTTAGCTTTTTCTTCCTTTTCTTTTCTTTAATTGCCGCCCACAACTTATCCCCTTCTAGACCCTACTTTCTTCTTCTTTTCAAACATAACACAAAACAAAAATCAAACCCTTACCCCACCTCCATAGCCGTCACCTCCCCCTTCCCTTTCACTTTCCAAAATTTCCAAATTTTCATCCATATTTCAAGAGCAAACTAAGGTATGTTATTATGTATTGCTTCATATTATTCACTAGTTAGATGAAGAGGTAGGTTAGTTTGAGTAGTTATGTGTTATGTACATCTATGTTGAAGAAGGCATAAAGTTTCAATCTTTATGTGCAGAAGAGTAGAGATCATTGTAAAATGGAAGAAGATGCATGTGTATATGTCTTTAAGTATGTGTACATAAGGGTATACTAGAGAAATACAAGTATAGAGACCTTTGTATATAAGTATTCATTATGTACATAACCTAAACTAAGACATACACTAACTATACATACCTATACCATGTTAAATATACCCTTAAAACACGAAAAGAATGAAATTAGAGAAGCTTTCTTAAAAGGAAATTTAGGCATACGAAATTAATATAAAAACACATATGTAACTATATATATATATATATATATATGGGTATATGTACAAGTATAAATATGGTATAAGTATAAGTATGTGTATGAGTATACTAGTATACATATAAGTAGAGTAATGGTATAAGTATAAACTTAACATATGTATAAATGTACATAATACACTTAGGCGTGAGGTAAGGCTTATGTAAGCCAAGGATGAGGTAAGCAATGATGTAATCACATGATGAAATAAGCCATGACATAAGTAAATGATGACATAAGCAATAACACAAGCGATTGATGACATAAGCGATGATATAATTATAAGTTTATAAAATTAAAAATGAGAAGAGTACATAAGAATTAGGTACATAAATTAGTAAACCCTAATATATTTCCTAAATTAGATTAAACTTAACTAAGTACATGAATGAGTAATATCAAGATAAAATTCTCTAAGTGTAAGAATCTAAAGCTAACTAAATCATTAAGTACAAACATAGGATATAAATATTTCCATAAATTTAGTCTATATCATAAAACATGGGTCTTAACATCCAAAATAGATGTTACCGTGTGAACGTGCATCCAAAAACAATAAAAAACAACCACAAATTCATAAATATTGGAAATATAACGAAAAAGTTACATACGATTAGTGATAAAGTTTAACTAGATAAAAATTGACAGTAATCTAAGTAGAATTAGGTAAATAGATATTTAGAATTATTAGTTGATTCAATTATTTACTAGCGTTATTATATCATAATGATCAGGTGATCCTAAGGTGGGTGATGATCTCCCGATTAATTACTACAACTAGAGCTAGTCATTATGGCTGAATGAGTATTTACCTTATGATACCATACTTGTATGTGATTGCAGATAGTGGACTTAAATGTTATTGTTAATTGATTGTTGTGTGAGGTCGAGATATGCTTGTATATGTTATTATGTGCTGAGTTATGAATTTACCTTAAGTATGAATAATACTTTGTTTGCTACATGGTAGTATAGAAAATGATTGTTTGTACTATTGAATGGTCACATTATAATTGGACTTAATTATACTTGGCTTATAAGAAGAAATTGGTATATGCATCAACATGCATTGCATAGACTTAATTCCGGCCATCACATCACACAGAGGTAAAGAGAGGCCATTATGGGGTTGTTATTATAAATTTATTGGTTATGTACAGTGCACCTATACAAAATGACCTTACCCTAGCCCATGGGAATTCTATGCGTTGGAGGCGCCAACCACTTAGCCAAGGGTTGAGTTTAGAGGTCTCTGTTTAGGGGTGAGTGTGGAGTACGGGGGCTTACTCATGATTATACTAGAACTTGATTTTTATGAAAATAAAAGACTTATTTGATTTAAGTACAGAACGCAGGGTTCCGTAGTAAAGTAAGTTCTAGTATAATACCTAAATCTGATTGGTGCCATGTATTCTCCAACCTTGACTTTGGAGGGCGTTAAATTTGAGTTATGCATATGGACTAGTTAACTATGCGTATTATTTAGCATTCTATTTGTTCATTCATTCATATGCATAAATACAATGCATTTATAACTTACCTATAGTGTGGCTAAGGGTTTTGTTCACTAAACTTAGGCTTATACCCCCTTAGACTTTTGCAGTAAGATAACTTGTTCGTAGAGGCTGGCTGGGGAATGCTATAGGTTAGCTTGGGGACTTGGGTAAGAGTGAGCCATCCAACATACTGAGAGAACGGATTATGTAGACTCTTACTTATGTATTTTTGTTTTACCAGTAATATAGGCTTAGATATACTAAATTACTATGTCTTGTAAACTTTATAGTTCAAATTTTATAAAAATATGTTTGTATGACGATGTCATATGGATTTGTATGTTCTTGGGAAACTAGTGGTTGTAGAGCTTTGTATATTGTGTGAAGAGTTCATGAATGGAAGGGTAACCAATTAGGGGTTCTTTGTATAATATACGGCGCCACAACTTGGTTGTCCTCAGTTTGTGACAAAAGGGGTGGGTCTAAGCCGTAAGATAGATTGAAAAGTAAATGATAGTCGAATGTTGAGCAAGAGTGTTCCTGTATATCGACGAAGGATATGATGTACCAACGTCTTACACGAGCTTAGGTTACACTTGATATAACGTATAAGTATGGCCGAAGGTCAATCGCCACTAGTTCATGCTCGAATGGGCTAGATAAGAGTAGCTCAAGAGTAAGAGAGACACTTAACTCGAGAGTGAAAAAGTTTAATATATTCATCTGTATTTTGATATGATTTCAACTTTTACAGTATGACAATATTTATAATCATCCCATTAAGGCAAATCCTAAGTTACAGAAATTACAAAAGAATGGTCTTTATTTGCTAAAAACAAAAGAGAATAATTTACAAGGAAAATATGAAATTGTGTAAAAGAAGGAACACAGACGTCCTTTGTTAGAAAGGATAGTACAGATGTCAGTAAAGGACAGTGCATGCACGTTTTTACTTTAATTTTGACAGTATTGTGGTTTAAGTAGGGGTAGATCTCAGTTCAGGCTTGTTTAACATTAGAAGCGGCTGGACAGTGGTTGGTTTAAGGACGATTCACATTGGGGTTGGCCTTAGATGGTTGGCTCCTGATAGTTCTGCTTGACCTTGATACAGTAGAGATTGCTGCATTCAGATTTAGTGCTTGGACTATGGTTTAGTAGAGGTTTCGGGTTGGCATGCTGGTTGATCACCTCGGCAACATCTTGGATGGCATAGAGAGTAAAGTAGTTAGGAAGATCGGATTGGGGCAAGCATTGCTCCTCAATGCTTAACTCACCTCAAATAGCTTAGTGGACCACCTGAGAGAGCCCTTAGGCTCGGGAGAGTGTAATTTGTCTTTGATCCCTATCATCCCCTCCGAGTTGTTTGAGATTTGGGAACAAATCTGGTTTAAGTCCAATTTGCTTGTCTTCAGGAGTGTAAGGTTAGAGGTTGGCAATGTTGAAAGAGTCTGAGACTCCGTATTCTTTAGGTAATTCAATCTTACAGGCATTAGGATTGATCTTTTCAAGCATTTTGAAAGGTCCGTTGGCTTTGAGAGACAAATTGCTCTTCCTTAAGTTTGGGAATTGTTCCTTACTAAGGTGTATCTAGAGCAAATCGCCTAATCTAAATTCTTTCTTCTTCAGTTTTTGGCTTCACTTCTCAAGCTTAATAGTTGTTTGACCTAGTTGCTCTATGACCTTCTAGTGCATGGTTTTGATGACTTCAACTTTTTCGACGACTAGTTGATCATCATCATCGGTTCTTAGTTAGGGTACTTGGTCTAATGGGAGCTCGAGGTTAAACCTGTAGGCAACTTCAAATGGTGACATGCTTGTGACACTTTAGGCAAATTTGATGATTGGTAGACATAGATCCGAATTGGCTATGTTCGTATGACAGCGACTTATAACAAAGTTCCCACAATTCGGTTGACAACTTTAGTTTTCCCATCGGTCTGTGAATGGCTGGACATGCTGTATAATAACTTGGTCCCTAATCATCTCCAAAGTATCTTCTAAAAGTGGCTCATGAACTTGGGATTTCTATCCGAAACTACGGTTCTAGGCACACTACGAAGCTTAATTACCTCCTACAAGAAAAGAAAAGAGATAGCTGAAGCATCATTCGTCTTAGAATAGGGCACAAAAAGTACCATCTTGCTAAATCAATCTATAACCACTATGATGGAGTCCTTCCCTTAGGACGTCCTTGGTAATCCTAACATGAAGTCCATACTCAGTTCGGACTATGATTTAGTTAGGATTGGGAAGGGTTGGTAGTATCCCTACTTGGCTCGACTCTTTGCTTTTTAGCAGATCACATACTTTTCTATCATGGATTGAACATCTCTCTTCATTCTTAGTCGAAAGAATTTGGAACATAATACCTCATAAGTTCAACGCTAGCCAAAATGTCCTGTCAATCCCCCTCCATGCGCTTCACATAGTAGCAATTCTTGCATGGAATAGGTCAGGATGCATAACCTCCTCTTCCTAAATAAGTATCCATCCTCCTTGTGATAATTGTCTAGCGTCCATCCTTCCTTACAATGGGCATAGATAGGACCAAAGTGTAGGTCCTCGGCATACTAATTCTTGATGGTTGAAAAACTAAGTAGCCTCATCTACAGTTTAGTTAGGAGGGTATATTGTCTCGATAGGGCATCAGCCACTACATTGTTCTTTCCATTCTTGTATTTTACGACATAAGAAAAACCTTCCATTAACTCAACCCACTTGGCCTGTCTTTAGGACAATTTCGGTTGGCTCTTTAGATATCTCAAGGATTCATGATTGGTGTAGATCACGAATTCCTTAGGCAACAAGTAGTATTGCCATACCGTTAGCGTTTGGATTAAGGAGTAGAACTCCTTGTCATAGATGGAATAGCTGAGTGTGGATCTTCAAAGTTTCTCGCTAAAATAAGCAATAGGTTGGCCTTCTTGCATTAGCACAGCACTTATTCCTAGTCTGGACGCATCACACTCTACCTCAAATACTTTATCGAGGCTCAATAGAGCTAAGACGAGAGCTATAGTTAGCTTCTCCTTCACGTCTTCAAAACTCCTCTTCTCTTTCTCACTCCATCTGAATTTAACATTCTTCTTCAAGAGTTCGGTGAGGAGGGCAACAATCGTATTGAAATTCTTTATGAATCGACAATAGAATGATGCCAAGCTATGGAAACTTCTCACGTTGGTAGATAGGTCTGCTTGGGCCATTCTATAATCACTCTTGTCTTCTCCTCATCAACTCGGATGCCACCTCCACTCACAACAAATTTTAAGAAGATCACTTCAGATTGTTAGAATCACACTTCTTCAGATTGGTGTAGAGCTATTAAGCTTGGAGTTTTGCAAGCACTTCTTAGAGTTGCTCTCGGTGTGTCTCCAGGTTAAGACTATATACTTGAATATTGTCAAAATAAACTACGACAAACCTTCCCAGTAACTCTTGGAGCATGTGATAATAAGTCGCATGAATGTACTCGGTGCATTAGATAGGCTAAATGGCATTATAAGCCACTCATATAAACCATGTTGTGTCTTGAATGTGATCTTCTATTCATCTCTTTCATGCATTCAGATCTGATGGTATCTAGATTTGAGATCGATCTTGGAGAAAACTCTTACTCCACTTAACTCATTTAGCATATCATCAAGCCTGAGTATAGGATACCTATATTTGATGGTGATTCAATTGATGGCTCGGCAATCGATACACATCCTCCAAGAACTATCCTTCTTTGGCACTTACGGGGTCGACACAACATAGGGGCTTAAGGACTCGTGTACATACCCTTTCTTTAAGAGGTTGTCTACTTACCTCTACAGCTCGGTAGCCTATTTAGGGTTCATCCTATAGGTAAGCTTGTTCATTAGGGCAGCCCCTAGTTACAGGTCGATCACATGCTTGAGGCCTTGCATTAAGGGTAGACCTTCAGGTAGCTCCTCTGGAAACAAGATGGCAAAGTCTTCCAGTAAGGTTTTTACCTTAATCGGCAGCTCTTCCTCCCCAGGTCTCATCTCTAGAAGCCTCTTAACAATCAAATAGGTCGGTCCCTCCAGCTTCATTTCTCTTTTTAGTTCAGTTCGGGTTAGTACCAAAGCCTCCTTCTTCAGGGTTCAGCTAAGCTGGGACAACATGATTTTTACCTACTCGATAATCATGGGACCTAATTTCAACCTTCTCCCTTCATTCTCCATAGAACACATGTTCCTCTTACCATCATATATAACTGCTCGGTCAAACATCCATGCTCATCTAAGTAGAAGGTGGGATGCACTCATGGGTAGCATGTCACAAAGCACTTCATCTCAATACTTGCTTATACAGATTAGCATAGAATCCTATTTGTTCACTTATAGGGCTCCCTTATCACTAAGCCAAATAAGCTTGTAAGGTTTCGGGTGTGGCATGGTTGGTAATTTCAACTGTTGGACCATAAATGCAAAGGCTGCATTGGTACAGCTTCTATTGTCAACAATTAGCGCACATAGTGATTCATTCACTTTGCATCTAATATGGAAGAGATTTTCTCTCTATTTGCCTTTAGTTATAAGACTAATACTCATCGTCCTCCTCAACACTAGAGCAGTCGGCATGAAATTGCCTTCCTTACTATAGATGACTTCCTCGTTGGATAACTCAGCTTGTCCATCCTCTTTCAGCTCTTCTACTTCTTCTTCTATATTATCGACCTCTACGGTCGGTACCTTACCTTTGATCACCATCATTCGACTATTTAGACATTAAGTGGCCATTTGTCTAAATCCTTAGCATTTGAAACACTTGATCTCACTCACCTTCTCCTTTGTTTAAGTAGTCTGAGTAGGTCGATCTCAGTAACCTTGCTCAGTTCTATTCATACAGGTCTACTCTAAATAGGTCATCTATTGCCAAGATGGTTGACGGGTGGTCAGAATCTTCCTGTTTAGTGCCTTTCTATCCTTTAGGCGGCTCAGATTTCGTCATCGAGCATTCTAACATCTAGGGTTTCCAGGACATCCCCAATCTCATACTTCAATCCACTAATGAATCAAGATACAGTTTAGTCTTCTGGCTTTACGACTTTGCATTGGATCATTAGCACCTGGAATTCTTTAATGTAAGCATCTACACTCGATCCTCCTTGCCTCAATTCTTACAGTTTCTTGAAGGTTTCCTATAGATAATAGCTCAGCATAAACCTTCTCCACATGACTCTTTTCATATCATCCCAACTCCTAATCTTTCGTTCTCCTTCCCTTCTTCTAGTAGCTTATAAGTTCTTCTATCATAAGATGACATAACCAGTGAACTCTAACACAACAAGTCTAACCTTTACATTTGTAGGCACTTCGTAACATTCAAAATGCTTTTCAATCTTATCTACCTAATCTAGGTAGTCTTTAGCATCACAATTTCTAGAAAAACTTGGGATATGCATCCTGAATCCTTCGACTCTAGGGCCCTGCACATTTCTTTCTTTAGCTCTGTAGTACTCTTTTGCATCATCATCTTCTTTAACTTCTTCCTTAATCTCTTTAAGCGTTAACCTATGTCTCATATCGTTACCAACTCCTTCAGCTCGAGATGGTCATGCCGAGGCATTAGCTTAGCATAATTGGCCATTTCCTTGTTATTGCTCATGTTCCCTAATAAGGCTATTCTTAGCTTGCTATCTATCTTCTTGTATGACAGTCATTAGACTAGCTATCAAATAGGTAAGCCTATCCAAGCGATCACCTACTGATTGAGGTGAGAAACTTCCTTCCTGTCCTTGACCATGTCGAGTACCACTTTCTTGGTTTCCCTAAGTTCCGTACATACTTGAATTCGACATTGATGTTTACTTCACAGTGAAAATTTCTCAACAAACACACAGCCAACCACACTTTGTTAGCTTTGAAGTTTATTTACTTAATAAAAGCAATAGGGCTGATCATTTATGGGTAGAAGCTACTTCAATAGCTTGTTACATCATAAATCAGGTATATGTATGACCCTTGACAAATCAAACTACTTATGAAGTTTACAAAAGAAGGAAACCTACTATTTCATATTTTCACACATTTAGTTATAAGTGTTTTGTTAAGAAAACAAGAAATGTTTTAGAAAAATTTGAAGAGAGAGTTGATGAGGCTATCGTTTTGGGCTACTACCAGTATCACACGAGAGTGGTGACAAACTATTAAAAGAACACTAGCAAAATCCAGCTTCGAATGTAGCCAAGCTCTGACACCAAGATGATACGGACTCGTATCCATATGAACACACGAACCTGATATCATGCATGACCAAAGGGGTGGGTTTAAGCCGTAAGATGGCTTGAAAGGTAAATAATAGTCGAAGGTTGAGTAAGGGGGTTCCCGTGAACTGACAAAGGATATGATGCACCAATACCTCACACGACACCACTAGTCTACGCTCGAATGGGCTAGATAAGAGTATCTCAAGAGTAAGATGGACACTTAGCTCGAGAGTGAAAATGTTTAGTATATTCATCTGTATTTTGATAAGATTTCAACTTTTATAGTATGACGGTATTTATATCATCCCATTAGGGCAAATCCTAAATTATAGAAATTACAAAAGAATAGTCCTTTTCTATTAAAAACAAAAGAGAATAATTTACAAAGAAAATATGAAATCGTACAAAAGAAGGAACACAGACATCCTTTGTTAAAAAGGATAGTATAGATGTTAGTAAAGGACAGTGTACGCACATTTTTATTGTAATTCTAACAGTATTGTGGTTAGGGTAGGGGTGGACCTTGGTTCAGGCCTATTCGGCATAAAAAAGGGTTAGACAGTGGTTGGTTCAAGGTTGGCTCGCATTAGCGTTGGCTTTGGATAGTCAGCTCAGCCTCAGCATAGTAGAGCTTACTGCATTAAGATTTGCCACTTGGAGTACGGTTTAGTGGAGGGTTCGGCTCGGCATGCTGGTTGATTACCTCGACAACATCACAGATGGCATGGAGAGCAAAGCAGCTGAGCAGATCAGACTAAGGCAAGCACTACTTCTTGGTGCTTAACTCACCTCAGACAGCTCGGTAGACTACCTGAGAGAACCCTTGGGCTCGGGAGCATGTAATCGGTCCTTGATCCTTATCATCTCTCGAGTCATTTCACAAAGTCGAACTAGAGTCAAGCTAAACAAGGTCTTCTTTCCCATTGATTCTACTAAGCTCATTCCCTTTGGCTATGGTTTTGCTAGATAGTAGATAAAGACAGTAGGAATCTTGTTAAATCTTTCATGCGCGTCACTAATTAGATGATGAAGAATTTGGCTACCTTAAGAGAGTCGTAGTTACTCCCACTATTTACTTGCACTTAGGCGAATTTCTTTACTTTGACGTTCAGAGCACTAGGTAGAAATCACATTGTGTCAGCATCCATAGGGACCATTGCAATGCTTTGTTTTAATTAAACCGTCGGATTCCCCTTGTTTATACTAGTTTTGAGTTGGTTGTTCAATGCCAAGGAAGGCCCTAAGGGAGCACTTCCCAATTTTTCCCCCAATCGGTATGCGGCAACCTGCTCTCACTATAGAAGCAGCTCAAGCAGTCTACCGGCAGCTAATGGGTTTAGGACTAGGACCCCTATACCTAGCCCTTAGAACCAATCCTTTTCTTGAGGTTATGGATCCATTTTGCTAACTTCCCTTACTTACATTATTCCATTAACCAGAAGCTGTTCACCTTAGAGACTTTATGTGGTTATGGGTACAACCTGGCATAGGAGGCACTTGGTCTTTCGGATTTTCAAGGGCCTCTGAGGGTACACTAGATACCTTGTGACGTACAATGCTCTTCTAGTTGCTGGACCTTACCCCCAACTAAGCCATATCTATGGTGGGAAAGATATTAAATAGAAAAGATAGCTCTTCTCAAGGCCTCCACTGATGTCTTTAGACTCCTTAACATTGTCATCAACCGCTATATCCTAGTTCAGAAATTTTAACTCGATGCCCTCTCTAAGCTTACAAACTGAGCGTTGTTAGATAGGCTTCCCTCGTCTCTTAGGATCGATTAACCTATGTGTAAATGCCATTGACATGGAACCTTTCCACTCATTGTCCTTTAAAGTTCACATTTGAATATTTGCTACTACTACCAAGATTTTCACCAATGACTGCTTCGCCCAAGCTCATGCCTTAGGTTTTACAGTGACTGTTTCACCTTCCTACTCATTGGGGCGTGGCACTTACCTCGATGGCTATGTATAGGTTGCATACTTCAGTGCCATCCATTTTCAAGGCTAGTTAATTTGGTAGGTGAGTTATTATACACTCCTTAATGGATTTTGACTTTCATGACCATCATCTTATTGTCTTAATCAACCAACACCCTTTATAGGATTTAGGTTAGCGTATAGTTAAGCAACATAACCCAGCTTTGAGGTCATCCCGTATCGTAGTTCTACTTACCAAAAATGGCCCACTTAGAGCTCTCGATCCTATGGTATGGCTTAGCAAAGTAGCTATATCATCCTACCTATCCAAAGTTTGAGAATAGGTCGAGGGCGTTGCGGCCCCAATGCCTCTAATCATTAGCTTTATACAATAGAACTCACCTTCGAGCTCTAGTAGTCATCCTAAGGGAAACTTTAAAAGGAACCAACTACTAGTTAGTTAGATTGGTCTTTTGCTCTTATACCTAAGTTAGACGAATAATTTTCATGTTAATATCACTATAAGCCTTTACCAAAGTTTCCTTTAGCTTTACTTTACTTTGCTCAGGCATAGTTTACCATCTTTTAGGTCTCTACATGCATGCTCTCATTTAACCCCATTCTTAGAAGATCATGGTTGATCGATGGTGTACCTACAGGAGATCCTAATAATTAGCTTCCTTGTGCCTTATGGGTTTGCCACCCGTTGACTTGCATACATGTCAAAATCCTTGGACCGTGTTTCAAGACAGGCTGAATGGAGAGCTTACAAGCTAACGCCTTGAGCGTGCATATGCTAAAGCAAGATCGAAGGCATTATAGCCTTGCATGATGATGATGATGATGTTTTCATAGCCATATCGAAGGCTTAGGCTTAGGCTGCCACTATAATTCGTGTCGGTCTACGCCTCGAGCCGATTAGCGGATCGGCTTGTAGCTATTCTACATCCAACTGAAGCACATTGCCTGTAGCTATCTACTTCCTTCCCAACAATTTCAAGCACTCTTTGACTCTCTTTTCAAAGTCCTTTTCATCTTTTCCTTGTGGTATATGTTTGCTATAGGTCTCTCTCCTTTATTTAGCCTTGGACTGAATTTATTGCTCGATTAGGGCTACATTCCCAAACAACCTGACTCATTGATAGTACCTTATGGTGTGACACCACATTGTACCAAACCGTCACCACATCGTTCGATGGGTTAGGGTTTGGAGGCAACACGATGTGTGATACCTAGGTGGACGTACACTTAGCTAAAGCTTTGGGCATAACTTACATTCAAAGACTCGATGGTTCACAAGATTCTACAATTCACACTAAGTATCGCATTTCGTTATGTTCTTGATCGACGCAAGAGCTGAGATATCTATTGCTAAGAGTCATTTAAGATGATATGTTATTTTAGGAGGATGTATCAAGGTTGATGATGAGAAGGTCCAAGTTATTATCAAATGGCTAATGTTAACTAATACTGCCGAAGTACGGAGTTTCCATGGTTTAGCTTTGTTTTATAGAAGATTCATTTGAAACTTTAGTTCCATAGTAGCCCCATTAATTGAGTTAATGAGCAACAAGTTTGAATTTAAATGGTTCGAAAGAGCTCAAAGCATTTTTGAGGTAATCAAATCTAAGTTGACTTCTACCCTAGTACTTGTGCTATTGAATTTTGAGAAAGTTTTCGAATTAGAGTATGATGCATCAAGAATGGGTATTGGTGCTATCTTTATGCAAGAATGTTGACCAGTTGCATACTTCAGTGAGAAGCTCATAAGTGATACTCTAAATTATTTGACATATGACAAAGAGTTTATGCCCTTATTCGAGCACTTCAAAACTAGCAACATTACTTACTATCGAGAAAATTCATTATCTATACTAACCATAAATCTCTTAAGCGTCTCAGAGGCTAACAAAAATTCTCCTAAAATCATGCCAAGTAGGTAGAGTTCCTATAAACCTTTGGTTACATCATCAAGTATAAGAGAAGTACAAACACTATGGCTAATACCCTTTCTTGTCAACATGCTCTTATTACTACATTGTAGGCCAAGATACATGGATTTGGTACCCTACTTGATTTGTATGAGCATAATCTGTACTTTGGACCCTTAATGGCCAAGTACGATATTAGAGGAGTAGTGGATGGGTTTTACTTGAACCAAGGGTTTCCGATGAAAGGAAAACATGCATGTATGCTAAGCAATTCTACTAGGGAATTACTTGTGCGGGAAGCCCATGCTAGAGGCTTAGTCAGCCACTTTAGTGAAAAGAGAACTATCGAGATATTGAAAGAATACTTCTATTTGCTTGATAAAGAAGGATGTACATAAAGTTCTTGAACGTTGCAAGGTATGTAAGTGAGTTAAGGGAAGAATGGATCCATATAGGGAATATACATCCTTACTTATACCTAAGCAATCATGGATCAATCTAAGCATGTATTTCATTCTTGACCTACTTAGAATGCCTTAGAAACATGATTTTATTATGCTTTATTCATTGCAAACCTCTTTTGTATGAATTAGTGTGGTTGCATGGTATAGACACGCCATTTTTACGCTCCTTTATTTTTTTAATTTTTTGGATAAGGTAAAGGGTCCAAATTTAGCCAAAAAAATTAATTAATTAAAAAATTTTAGAAAAGTACAATAAAATAAAAATTTTAGGAAAAAATGAAAAAAAAATTTAGAAAAGCTCACAAAAAATAGAAAAATTGGAAAAGTCACAAAAAATGGAAAAATTGAAAAAATAGAGGATTTAGGAAAATTTAGAAGATAATAAATTTTTAGACAGCTTAAGTTTTTTTTTTTTATTTAATTTAAGTGTTGGGCTTAGGCTTAGATTCAAATCTAGCACAGGTTGATCTTGCTCATATGTGTAATTTAATTACACATATAAATAAAGCATATGCTAACGGCTTAACAATTAAGCATTTGGATATGATATTAGAATTGACTTGAAGAACTTTGGTTTGAACCTTACCAAAGGCATAAAAATGCCTTTTGTTTTTTCTTTTTTTTTTTTCACAAGCACACTTAACACATTACTACATATTGGAATATTGTTACATCACGTATCTATTGTGGGACATGTGGCACTGCCATATATACACACTACATAGATACGTACTACATAGCATGGCATGTGTCGCACATGTATCAACTACGCATGTGACGAGACATTAGAAACATGTCATTTAGGTTATGTAGCGCTTTCTCACTAGATGACGCGGGCCGGCATGGTGCTATGTCAGCAGTTTCCCTTTTGTGTCCTTCTCTTTCCCATGATTTCTTCCCCTTTCCCGCATGAAAACAAGCTTACCCTCCTCACTTGGACTCATTTTTCCATGTAATTTCCACAAGCACATGCATGATTTTGTAGCAAGATATTAATCTATACATGGCCATATTTGAATCAAGTCTAGAAACAAGGCCAGATTCACTTGTTTTCGCGCCCAAATCAGCTTTGAAAATTAAGGAAAAACTTAGAATCTGGATTTTCCATCCCTTTCCTTTTGCTTGATTCAAGTTTTTTTTTTTTTTTAATGCAAATTGAAGCTGCCTTTGGAGTCTTTTAACAAAAATGAAGTACGAGGAAGCAATTTTGACTCCAAAATCAATTGTTGCATGATTCAAAACTTAAGTAAAAGAAGATGAGATTTTGAGCAATCAAGGCCATTCATGGCCTTCCCTCTTCAATCTTAGCCAATGAAGTATAAATAAAAGATCTGAGCAAGCTTTAGGGGTAGGAATCAATTAGGAAACTCCTTCTCTCTCTCAAAATCCTTAGGCTCTCTCTCTCTCTCTCTAAATGCCCAACTGCATTAGCTCTCTCTCTCTCTATACATTCCTCTCTTTCATTATTCACTCCCGAACAAAGTCATGACTATGAACTCACTTCCCATGTTCCCAACTTTTGGTCTACACCACTCATGAAGCTCACTATACCTCCTAGGTACGTCTCTAAACCACCACCTTGAAGCCTTAATCATTACCTATCACCACCACATTGAACCATCCATTACCACCTCACCCTACTAATTCGACATCATGGCTAAACCTATTGCAGTCTGAAACCTAAAGCCACATCTCCCTCTCATACTTAACAACCTCCACCATGTACGACCCAACTCTACCATACCCTCTATTCCAATGACCACCCATTGCACTTCCATTGGCCAAGGCATAAAAAATACACCCTTTAAGTCAAATAAAGGATACACGAAATAGAAGTCACCTGCTTGATTTGGTTTCTAGAGCACTGAAGAGTACACCGTATCACCATTGCTGCTTTCTTCTTTCTCTTTCCGATCCGACCCGACCGTAACCTAATCCAATGTCTAACTCGACTGGACCGAATTGTTTTGACTTGCACACCACTTGCAAGTGTGGCCTTCGTCTAATTTCAAATTTGCAATAATATTTATTATATTTTCGATTGTACTTGTAAATTAAAAAAAAAAGAAAAATACAAAGAAAGAAAAAGAAGAAAAAAGAAGCTTAATTTAGTTTTATTTTTGGTTAATGGATAAATATAAACAAATAAAATAAAATAAAGAAGATAATATAAAAAAATATAATAATAAAATGGTGCTTTATAACTTGGAGAAATCTACTTTTCAAGTAGATGAAAATAATCAACCATTTTCCAAATTAGTATTACTTTTGAACTTTTTATAAATAAAATCCAATTTAGGACTCTTTAGAGACTTTTCTTAAAAAAAAAAACATTAAACTGGATAAAAACGTAAATCCGATCTTTTTAAAAAATTAAAATTAATCAACCTTTTATTATTTTCGAAAAGAACTACGTAAGTCTAATCCTAAATAGTGAGTACGTAGGCATCTCCAAGGTGATGTATAAAATGAAAAACATATTTTTCTATTTTAGTTTATATTTATTTAATTTGTTAACCAATGATTGATTTTCATTTTATAGGATTGTTTTGAAAGGTGATTTTAAGGGATCAAGTCTAAATTTGGAATGTTGATAGTATCCATAAGGGTTTAAAAAGCTTAACTCCTTAAGTGCTTTTTTTTTTTAGTTCTTAAAACCATTTATAAAAATTAATTTTATCAAAATATTGGTAGCTAAATTATAATCAATTCACTCAATTGGTCATAATTTAATTTTTTTTTCTTGACTCAAGTTGGGTGGCGACGCTAAAATGTTTTTAGAAAAATGAAAGAACTGGTTTTCTTTAAACCTTAATCGAGGGTTAGTATCAAATGAGTAGAGCTTAATATTGATCACTTTAAAGCAAACTAATTTAAAAAAATCGAGTAAAAATCATGCTCGACAAGATGGTAACTTCATTGGGGATGTCGAGAGGGCTAGCCATTCAACTTTCCAAAATTAGAATTAATTTCTAAAAAATCACTTTACTGAGTGTAATTTATTTATTCATTCATTCATTATTATTATTTGTCCATAATTGTACTAACATTTTTGCAAGTTTAGATTTAATTATTTTAGGGGTTGGATTTACTTTATGTACCATAAATATGTGATAGAAATGACCAAACTTGAATCGTATTGGGCTCTGAGTGTTGTAGTGTAACCACCACTCAAGGTTAATTAAGCCACCCCCACTTAAGCTTAAAGTGACCAATGAAAGTGTTTCTAACAAGTGAGGCCACGTAAGTTTAAGGAGCTTTAGAACCCACCCTTTATGCATTCACAACATCTAAAACCAACAAATAACTAAGCAAGATGAAAAGAAAAGAAAATAAGGAACAACTCGGAGTTTCCTTAATTTTCCTTATAAGTATAGAGTTGATGTCAATAGGTTTTTGTCTTTGTTTATACTTTATTGTAAATAGTAGTCTTTCAACCTTGTAACAAACATCTTTTTCTTTGTAATTCAACTTGAGAAATGGCTTATTTATCCAACTTCATCCACTTTAGAGAAAGCTACGTCAACAAGCCCAGTAACCCCAAGCCTATTATAGACCTATGGCTTCAACGCTTCAACCTAAGGGAATAGGAGACCATCACTAGCAAAATTAGACCTATTCTATCACTTCTTAAGGTAAAGACTAAGATCAATCTAATTAAGATCCTAACCAACTTTTGGGAACCTAAGGAAGCGGCTTTTCGAGTTGGGCCTCACCTGATTAGTCTAACACTTGAAGAGACAAATGAACCTAGCCCAAGAAGGAGGAAAGAAGCACCAACAGGATCCAATAAGAAGGGAACACCAACTAAGTGCCAAAAGAATGTCTAGAAATAGGAGTACTTTTCTTTTTTCATGATGTATTTTCCTTTTGTTTCTTTGCAATCATATGCCATACATTCTCGAATTATTGTACATTTATTTACTTATTTATTTTTCATGCATCTCATTTATTTAAAATATTTATGTGCTAACTTATTGAGAAGTGATCTTAAACTAGGTTGTAAAGATAGCTCCTAAACGTAAAACTTTCCAAACAAGTCTTATCTGAACCTGCTTTCAAACTAGAATGCCCAGTTAAGGAAATGACAACTCAACACCAAAAACAACAACAACGGGGTCAGCCCAAAAGTCATCGATCTTACTAAACTAAGGTTATGCTCTTTGGAACGAACAATGGGCAAGATTACAGATTAGTTAAGCTTCCTCATTAATAGGATTGCTTTGCTTCAATCTACAGCACCATCAAATGAGGAAAGCTCCAAAGCCCAATACAAAAAAAATGCCAAAACCCCGCTACTCCCCCTCGCCTTGCTCTCTCTCTCAATAGAAGAGGCTTATCTTAAAGTCAACCTAAAATTTGAATCTTTCGAGATAAAAAGGGTCTCTCCAAAGGTTAACCTGACTTTTGATCTAAGCTCTTATTCATTCCCATTCAACCCAAAGGTTGAAGGTGATCTAGATAGATTAAAAAAGCTAGAGAGGCGATTAACCCAATAGATTACTAAGAAGATGAAAATGCTTGAAGGGTATGATGGTTTCAAGTAGGTTGGTATCATAGACTTCTCTGCTTACGACTATGAAAGTTTCCTTGAAAAATTCAAAGTACCTAACTTTGAGAAGTATAATAGGACTTGCTGCCCTAAATTGTACACTAGATTGCATGTACAAAAGATAGGCAAATGCGTACAATACGACTAGCTCATGGTGAAGACTTTTCTAGATAGCTTAATAGGCCTTGCTTTTACCTGGTACATCTAACTAGATTTAAATTAGATAAACACATGGGAGAAGCTAGTTAGGGCGTTCTATGAACAATACAAATTCAATGTTGAAGTAGCATCAACAATGATAGACTTGGTTACCATGCAAAAAAGGCATAATGAGTCATTTAAGGAGTACGCTTATAAGTGGAGATCCTTAGCCACACGAGTATCCATCCCTATGACTGAGAAAGAGCTGACTTTAGCTTTTATTAATACTCTTGAAAGCCTTACTTTTCTCACCTGATCAAGCAAGCCTCTTCTAGCTATATAGATGTAATGGCCATAGGATGTTGGATTGAAAACGCCACCGCTTCTGGTAAATTATAAGAGCCATCAGATAGAAGACTACCCTTTGCAAAGCCTATTACTAGCAAGCCCAAAGAAGCAACTGTAGGCATTAGGAATTCAAGCACTAAGCCCAATACCCGAGTCTCCTTTAGAACAAATCCTCTGCTAATGCAACAACAATTTTAAAGTTAGCTATAAGTCAATAGGGTTCTGAGATAGTTCACTAAGATACTAGTTTCCCTCAACCAAGTCCTTGAAAAATTAAGAAAAGATAATCTAATACATTTTGAGCCTCCTAATAAAAGGCATTGGCTAAAGGTTTTTTATCCTAATGCCAAGTGTCAATATCACTTAGGATAGGTGGGCCATTCAACCAACTCCTCTTATAGATTAAGGAATAAGATTGAAAACTTAATCAATAAAGGTACGGTTTAACTAGACTTCATAGAGGCTCCAGTTCCAAATGTCAAGAACAACCCCCTGGCCAACCATGGCCCCATCATCAAAATGATTTTTAATGACTCAGATCCTGTTGTCAACATGATTAGTTCTAACTGAGAGCCTAAGGTCTACAAATTCTATAAATAGGAGGAGAAGTAAGCTCTAAAGACTAAAAGGTACACCATCCATGTGCCCTTAGCCCTTGAAAGTTACAAAACTACCCCTCTCAACTACCAGGCAGTAAATAATGGGCAATAGAGTTCATTCATTAGAGGAATTACTGTCACATCTTGGTAAAGCATAGGATGTACCATCACAAAAGAATACATGTTTATACTTAACACAAGTTCTATTTATAACAAAAGAGTACTGTAACAAAGTACACCTTAGCATGTGTTTATAAAAAAGATTACATCTGATAAACTTAACTAAACCTAAAATACAGTAATTTTTTTTTCATTATATGTATAGGTCCTTTATAGGAATTAGATCAAAAAATTGCAAGGCTTCTTTAAAAGCGGCTAACTCCATCTTAAGTGCTCTCAAAAGACCTTTTTCCCCTAAATTAGTATTGCCCTATCAATTCTCTTCATAAACTAAGGGTTGATAAATTTGTAGGATTACATATTTACCTCTACCAAAATGGCATACATTCATACATGTATTGGAACAATTATTTCAAACTATGCTAAAAAATTGATGAATACATGTTTTGGGTCAACTATTCAATAATCTCAACTAGAGGGGAAAAAAAAAAACCAAGCTTAAGTGGTTCATATGTCTTACTGGATTTGAGTTCAAATTCTAAAACAACTTTTAAAATTAAAATAGCAGTACAATTCCCTACTTCCAATATCTAAGACTGTCATCTTTTCAATCAGCAGCTAGATATCTATGCATCAAAACAGTAGTAGCTACAGTAAGATCAACCGAGAGCTCGCCAAGCAACCAATTTGCAATTGAGCTCTAGATCCTCAAAAGATCCAAGCATAAGCCAAGTTAAAACTAGTAGCTAAATTTGCTGAGTATAGAGCTTCACTATTACTAATTTTTCTCTTATTTGTTGCAAGCAATGAAAATATTGTACAGGAGGGCATGAGTGCTAACTTAGATGATAGCCACTGAACAATTCTAGAGTCGAGAGTGACTTCAGTACAAAAGCAAGATTGTTATAATTTTTTTTTTCATTGCAGTAGCTATCAATAATCTAACAAGGAGATTTAAAGCTATCACGGCCGTGATAAAGGACTATTGAGGAGATCAACTGAGACTCATCACGGCCATGATAAAAAGAATTTGAATGTTCAATACTCATCACTCCCCCCATTACGGCCGTGATTAAGAGAGTAATTGAGACGGAACCTGTTTTTCTACCTCTCCATCACGACCGCGATCAAGGGATTGATTGAGACGGAACCCATTTTTCCACCTCTCTATCATGCTCATAATCAAGGGAGTGACTGAGACGGAAGCTATTTTTTCCACCTATTCATCACGACCGTGACTCTACCTTAGAATTGTGTCCAACAATTCCAACCCGAGACCAAGCAACTGAATTCACAAACAAGAGTAACCTACACTTCTTCAATCTGTGATAGTAGTGCAGCATTCAATTTCCAATCGGCAGCAACCATTGAACAAACAAAGCAATCTACGATAGCAACTTATAGCAGCTGTGAACTTTAGCAACCAGTAGCCTCAACTAACAACTAAGTTGAAACAAAGACCAAGAGTAACAGTTGAATGAGCAGCCTTCCACGTGAACAACCCCAATGCCAAGCAACCAATCCGAAAGCCCCTTGTCCGATCACATGATGAGCAACATACTAAATTATGTTGCAGTTGCAGTCTAAATGTAGCAACTCCAAACACGGATAGCAGTAACTTGAACCGAGCATGCACCAGTAGCAGCTGATTTATAAGCAAAGCACCAAACTAAACACCACATGAGTAAGGCATGAAGTAGAATTAATTGTTGATATTACAGTAAGCTACTTTTATTTGGGAAGATATAATCTAAGTTGAGCAACCTATCATCATATTCAATTGTTGTATATGTGGAAGCTTATATTAGAAACCACTTTCATCCATTTCCAAATGAAGAAGTGTGAAGTACTATACAGTACTTGCTCATTTATCTTAAGAGGCATATCTCTTAGGTGTTAGAAATTTCCTTGGGCAGCAAAAATCAATTGGGCATTAATTTCAATGGGCTGATGTTAAAGGAAGAGCTCACACGTGGAGGCCATTGTTTTATTTTAGAAAAAAAAAATTAGAAGCCCACATGCAGATGAGAGAGGGCATTTTTCCTTTAAAATGGAGGACAGCCAAAACAGAAGGTGAAGTGAAGACAAGAGTGAGAGAGCCGAAACAGTCGGAGAGAAGATGGTAGCCAGAGAATATAGTAAATAGTTGAGGAAGATAAGAAAATTCCATAGCTTAGGGATTTTGATTTTTTACTTAGTTTACAAGAGAATAGAAACTTTATTTTCATTTTATTAATTTTATTATGTTTCATTTAATTTCAGGACTCTAAATCCTTATGTTCTAGCTCGCTAGAAGACTACCCCGGGTTCTAAATGAATCGGGATATACCAATTTTTGTAACGGCTTTTGGGATTAAATATACCGGTGAGGTGTTTTCTTTTCCTTGTTATTTCAATTTAGATATATCTTGATTCATTTGGGTTTTCCAATATGATTTAGCACTTAATGTAATTAGGTTTTGTATTGATGAATTTGATGAATTAAAGTATTCATGTTTTATTGCGATATCAATTTTGAATGTTTAGGTATTTTTCTATTGTGTTTAGTACGGGCCATTATTTTCTTTAGCTAGATAGAGTTGTAGGATATCTGGAAGGGTTTCGATAACTTGTGTTGAATATAGCTTGAATTTGTGAAAAAGCTCATCATAGGGATATGTAGGTTTTAATTAAATTCATGAACTCACACACTTAATACGGTTGGAAATATGATTCGGGTCATGGGGACATACTTAAACCATATTTCTAACTAGAATCATAAATTTGGTGTGAGCGGATTATTATTTACTAGATAATTATAAATAAATTACTTTAATGGGTGAATTTATGCTATAAATAGAATTCCACTACTTCGAGAGGTGGGTAAGTTCTAGTGAGTTTAGTTAAATCCCTTGTAGTCAATTTCAAATATTGATTTAAGACATCTCCTCGATTTGAATGATAGTGTAGCTAGAACATTTGGTTTAGTGTTCGTCTTACTATTTAGCTTTCTTAGAGAAAAAACTTAGATAATTTAGTATTCAGCACCTAGCTCCCTGTAGAATAGGACCCTGACTCACCATTTGTACTATTTCCACGACCCAATACACTTGTTGGTTCACAAACTCACATTATCACCTAGTTAAGGATACACAAGTATCCTCTTAGCTCTCTGTGATCTAAGTAAGACTAGATACAACAAAACATATGACCCGTAGGTCCTTTTTTACCACGCCATAAATGTAGTGAACAGTATAATAGCCCAGTATTAGGTACAAAATCTCAAGTTCTACGTTATGATTAATTCAATTATCTTAACTTCAGTTTTGTTTCTCAACTTTATATTACATTCATTCGCATAGGGCTCGCTTGGGCGATCACCCTAAAGAACAATTCAATTTCCAAGTTTTCCAAACAGAAATACATATTGATGAATCATTCATACACAAGGAAACATTTCACTTTCTCAACACATATTCAACAAAATCAAGTATCCAATCAATGCAGCACATCATTACAATTCTTAACATAACTGAGTCTAAGTCAAGTAGGCATAAGTTTACTCGTACTAAAATAGAAATATCCACTTACTTGAGCTCGACAATAGCGTAAAATCCTTAACTTCATAACATGGTCGTTTCTCACCTATCACACTTAGAAAAATCCATAGAGACCCCAAGTCAACTATACGTCAATACTAATTTCTTATGTGTTTTTGCTATTGCGTTTCTAAGCTTAATTCGATTGTATTTTATTCAATTCTTATCGAATTTTGACAAACTTTATATCATTGCGATTGTTATTTTGAGTACTATTAGGATATCTTAAGAATCAAGCCTTATCATTTTTCTTATCAAAATTCCAAAAATATCATTTTGTGTTATTGTTTCGATCGTATGTTATTGTAGCCTCATAATTAACTTAATTAAATCTTAAATCTAAATTAAAAGTTATAAAATTCATCATTCCCTGAGCTGGTCATCATTCACTATGTACGTAAAATTGCAAATCCTTTACACGTTTAACAGGTATCATATTAGTACTAATTAATATATTATATATTAGACTAATATATATGTTTATATTATGAAAATACATAATAAATACTATACAAGCCCAATTAATTCCTCAAAAAATCCTATAGACTCACAAAAATATGTCATTCAATTATTGACCATGAATTATATTAGACTAGTTATTATGTATTTTTGTGAAAATAGCGATTTTAACACAAAATTAGAGACAATTAAGTGAACAAGTGAATTTAATCACAAGATCAAATTTCAAGTGTCCCAAACATCATTATGAACTTTCAGGAATCATAATACATAGGGCTCATACATCAATTTTTTCAAAAACTAATTAATTCCATAAAACAATAAATTCGCTAGTTTTATCCAAAATAATTACAATAAATAGTAAACGTGATTATTTTCAAAAATTCTTGTTGCTACAATTAAATACATATATTTATTATGTTACATGCATATTTTCAACTTGAAAGAACATTATTTACTATTTCTAAAATTTAATTCAATTTTCGTCTAAATAGAGTCATTTCTTAAGGACCTTATATTTCTAGTAATCATTTATAAGAAATAAAATTATTATATTAATCTACACATAAGATAAATCCAACAAACCAAGTTTCATAATTAAATAACATGATTTGATATTTTTAGAGAAATTACAAAGTTTCGATCGGAAATTTAGTTCACCTAAATTGGTCGCCTCTGGCCACCCTCAAGTTACCCAACCTTATTGAAACACCTCCTCTGGGGGTGCTTCCTTAACCCCAAATGGCCACCTTAGCTGGACACTAATAACTTAGTGAACCGGTCTGATTGGATTCCGTGCCCTATTTTTGCTCTAATTTTCTTATTTTTATATAATTTGTTTCGAAATTTTCTTGAGTGATTTTCTATTCTTTTTAGACTTCCAAAATGTTGTTTTTGAAGTGTACAAGCCCTATTTATATTTTCCAAATGGATTAGGATTTATAAAAATTGGACATGTGACTTACATATGTCATTTTCTTATTTTTCCAAAGCATGAGGTGTCATTTT
Organism: Lumnitzera racemosa; assembly: GCA_024138005.1. Taxonomy (NCBI): domain Eukaryota; kingdom Viridiplantae; phylum Streptophyta; class Magnoliopsida; order Myrtales; family Combretaceae; genus Lumnitzera; species Lumnitzera racemosa. The sequence continues at coordinate 86,580,612 of JAMXBC010000010.1, read as the reverse complement.
CTTATTTTTTGCCTTTTGACTCATCAATCCAATTTAATCCTTGGTTGCCACATTATGGAATGACTCATCCTTCCATTTTTTTTATTAATTTTCCATTTTTTATATTAATTTGCCTTATTTAAATAATAATTTCTTATTATATATGTGTATTTAATACAAATAATGCATGTTCTATGTTAATACATGTATAATTTAACTTCATTTATTATTTTTATAAGTTAAATAACTTGTCTCTAATATCTTGTTATATCTAAATACTCGAATTTCACGTTTTTAATATTTATTGACTTTAGTGATAAATTGATGTTTTCTTAAATTAATATTTTTATATAGCTTATTTTGAAAAATTGACTTTACTTGAATTACTTCATCTATTTTTTCTAACCTTACTATGAAGTTTGAAATTAAACGAATATTATAACTCGGTGTCCTAAATTTAAGGGCTTGAATCCTAGGGTAATCGTATGGGCTTGACATCCTAGGGTATTACAATTACTCGCTCCAATAGAATTTATGACTCGAAAGAAGACTTGAAAAAGAAGACTATATTGGAAAGGCTAAACTATGAACCAACTAAATTGCCTTCACCAAGATGATTAAGTGTAGTAAGTATAAGATAATGGATCAGCTTGCTAAGACTTCAGCACAAACATCTCTTATAAGTCTATTGATGGCTTTTAAACCACATGGGGAAGTTCTATTCCTCCTTCTCAAGGAGGTCAAGGTCCCTCACGAAATACAGGTTGAAAAGATAGGATCAGTTACCCATTTTCTCTTCACTAAGGATCAAATTTCTTTCTCTACTAAAGAACTGGGTGAGGAAGGTAATCAACACACTAAGATACTCTTCATAATAGTAAGGGTAAACGATATAATCATAGCCAGAGTCCTCATCAACAATGGGCCTTCGCTAAATGTTTGCCTGCTTACCACCTTGGATCTACCGGGTATGGATGCAACTGTGATCAAGCCGAGTTCAACAACAGTCAGGGCTTTTGATGGATTTTAGAGAGAAATTATTAAGGAGATCGACTTACTAGTTGACATTGTCTTATAGACTTTCAACATTTGATTCTAGGTCTTAGACATCCCAAGGACCTTCAACCTCTTATTAAAAAGACCCTGGATAAATTCAGTAGGGGCCATACCTTCAAGTTTACATCAAAAGGTTAGGTTCTTCTTAAATGGCTAGGTCATAATGATTCTAGGTGACCATGATTACGAAACATATAAAGAAATAGCCATACCCTACATTGGCATTAAGGAGTAGGAGGACTTTAGACTTCAAATATTTCTAGAAGTGTGTATTATTACCAACCAAGCAAAGGATGAGAAGCCAAAATTCAAAGAAGGACAAATTGGTACCTATGGGCTCGACTACATTCCAACTCTGATAGAAGAGTTGCGTAATATCTAAGCTAGGGGTAAGAAAGATGACATATTGTATCACACCCCAATGACCTTTCTACTGTTGATAGAGCCTTTCATCTAGGCTAATGTTCAGACTTTAAAACCTACCAAAGAGGACACCTCCAACAAGAATAAGATAATGGGCTCATCTTGCAAGCTCCAGCATATGACTAATTAGTTCCTATCCCTATGAATAATGATAAGTCTTCTTTAGGGTAAATGATGAATCATAGTTTATTATTTCATTGAGTTTTATAATAATTACCTTTGCTTAACTGTACTCGAAAGAATTTCTTTTAATATAATAAAACAATATTCTTCATTCTCTTCACTCCTTTTTTTACCTACACTCTTTTCTTTACATACTTTTGACCTAGATCCAATGCTTTGAATAAAAGCCAAAGATACCTCATATAGATAGGTGATGAAAATATTGATATCACTTTTGACCTTACTAGGTTAGTCAATGGGAGTGATGTCGATGACCATAGTGACGTGTAAGACATGAAATGCGTAGAATTTCCATTAACAAGCTAACCTAGATAGTTAATGTTGCAACTGATGACAACCCTAAAGTTTTGAAGATTAGAGGGAATTTGAAAGAAGAGCAAAAGACAAAAATGACCGTACTCTTATTTGAGTATCAAGATGTGTTTGCATGGTCTTATGAAGATATGCTCGAGTTAGATCCATCAATTGTGGTCCACCGCTTACCTACACAAGAAGATGTCATACTTGAGAAGCATAAGACAAGGAGATTCCAACTAGATATCTTGTTGAAAATTAAAGAAGAAGTCAAAAAGTTACTAGAGATCAATTTCATTGAAGTGTCTAATTATCCTGAATGGGTAGCTAATATTGTGATAGTGATGAAAAAGAATGGAAAAGTTAGTGTTGCAAATTGTAACTAAGGACAGATAAGGTTGGTCGATGAATAGGTTCAAGCTTACTGAAAGCTTGAAGGGAAGTAATAGGGAATGTGTGAAAGCACAAAAATGAATGAAAAGTAAGTAAACCTATGAATAGCTCCAATGGATGTGATGTACCAATGGAACATCTGAAGACTTATGGCAGAACTCGATATGATGCATGAAATGGTTCGATGAGGTTATTCACTACCCAGCTTTGCTTAAGAGTTAGGATAAGAGTGAGATAGATGTAAACAAAGTAGTGTTTGCGAGAGGAAAAATGTTAAGTGTATTAATGTTCAATCTGATTTATAGTTACAAGTATAAGTGGTATTTATATATGAGAATTTAGGGCAACATGCCTAAAATAGAAAGGATAAAAAGGGTATTACCCTAAAGAAGTATTGTATAAGAATACAAAAGGGTAAAAAATGAAAATTAAAAAAAAGTAATGATTAGTGTGGTAAATTCTACATGTGGTCCTGTGCACGTAGTGGTAGTACACATAGTGGTGATACATTGGTGAGGTAGTTAGAGGTTGTAAACAAAAGAGTACAATCAAATGATTTGTTCAAGTAGGGGTAGCTATATCAATCCGAAGTCTCTCTCTCTCAATCTCTTAGCAAGAGTAATGCTGAATAAGTGGTTGGCTCGGGCTTAAGTGAGCAAGCACATGTAGTTTGACAAGTATCTCAGCATTCTGGCATTCGGCACACAATCTTCGAGAGATGGGAAGCCATATAGTTCAACATGTAGAGTTGCCTGGCAAAGAGATATTCGGCCTTGGTAGGAATCAGTTGGAATAAGAGGATCTGCCTTGCTAGTCCCTCTTGTCCTCAGGCTTAGCTGTAAGCTAATGATCTAGTGGCCTAATTCCCATCATTCCTTCTAGGTTGATTTAGAGTTGGGATCAAATTCGTATGATCTTCGATCAGTTCTCCATCAGGGTAATAGGGACTGAGGTTGGTAATGTTAAAGGTGTCAGATACCCCACAATCTTCTAGTAGCTCTAACCTATAAGCGTTATCATTTATCTTTTAGAGGATCCTGAAGGGTCTGTAAACTCTTGCAAATAATTTGTTCCTCCTTTTGCTAAAAAACTGTTCCTTGTTAAGGTACAACCATACTAAGTCTGCTTACAGGAATTGTTTAGCCATCCTACCCTTAGCCTTCTCTCACATTCCTCTAGCAGCTTGATTGATGTGTTGAGTGACTTTGTCATAGTTGTATTGAAGGGATTGTGCTCTAGCTCTTGCATCTGGGTCTTCTTGCTCAGATTCCGGCATGGGGGTATGATCGAGGAGCAACTCAGGACTAAAACCATAGATAACTTCAAAGGGGGTCTACTTGGTGGTGTCATGTACTATTCCGTTGTAAGCAAATTCAACCACAAGCAAGTAGATGTCCTAATAAGCCAAGTTCTTGCTTACTACAGCTCGGAGTAGTGGTCCTAAAATATAATTAACCGCCTTTGTTTGGCCATCATTTTAGGGGTGATAGGAGGTGCTAAATAGTAGTTTGGTCTCCATCTGACACCACAAGGTCCTCTAATTCTCAATACGCCATGTAATAGTACAATCTCTCGTAAGCAAAGAGAAGAAATAACTAAAGCATCAGCATAAGGAACAAAGTGCGCCATCTTATTGAACTAATCTATGATAACCATTACAGAAACTTTGCCTCGGGCAGTTTTTGGTAATCTGAGGACAAAGTCCATACTCAACTCAGTCCATGTTTTTGTTGGAATAGGCAAAGGCATTGCTTTCCCTTTCTCAACTTAGCATTTGGCCTTCTTGCACATGGTACAGCTTTCAACGATTCAGTGTACATCTCACCTCATTCTCAGCCAAAAGAATCGACCACTTAGCAATTCATATGTCCTTTTTCTCCTTAAAATGTCCCGATAGTCCTCTATTGTAGGCTTCCTTGATTAGTAGCTCCTCCAATGAATAAGTTGGCATACACAATTTTTTCCTTCAAAACAAGTAGCCATCTTCCACTTTGTACTCACCTACTGTTCTTCTATCGATACATTACGCAAATAGGGGTCCAAAGTATAGATCCCTAGAGTATTACTCTTTGATGCTTACAAACCCAAATAATATGGTTTGTAGTTCACTCAGGAGTATATGTTTTCTCGAAAGAGTATCGGCCACTATATTGCTCTTTCCTTGTTTATATTTTATTACAAAATTGAACCCTTCATAGAATTCAACCCATCTTGCCTGTCGCTTCAACAACTTGGTTTGGCTTCAGAGTACCTCAAGGGCTTGTGGTCAGTATAGATGATGAATTCTCTTAGTGGTAGATTATGCTACCACACTTATAGTGCTTGGATCAGCGCCAAGAGTTCTTTGTCATACACAAAATAGTTTAGCTGAGGTCCTTTAAGCTTCTCACTATAGGAGGCAACTGGTTGGCTTTTTTGCATTAGGACAATGCCTGACCCGAAGCACTCCAACTCAAATATTTTCTTGAAGTTAGGTAAAACTAATATCGAGGTAAAGGTCAATCTATCCTTTATCTTGGCAAAACTCCCCTCCTCCCTTTCTCCACATTGGAAGTCAGTGTTCTTCTTTGTTAGCTTAGTAAGTAGTATAGTGAAGGTACTGAAATTCCTGATGAATCTTCTATAGAATAAAGCTAGCCTATGGAAACTTCTTACGTTGGCACAAGTAGTAGGAGTTGGCCAATTAACGATTGTTCAGATCTTCTCGTTGTCTACTTATAAGCTTCCTCTACTACCTATGTAACCTAAGAATACCACTTCTTCATTATAAAAGTAACACTTTTTGAGATTGCCAAATAATCTCTTGGCATAGAGGATATCTAGAATGGTTCGAAGATACTCAGAGTGACTTGGTATGTTGGAATTATAGACCAAGATGTCGTCAAAGTACACCACGACATACTTCCCTATCTGGTGTGTCAGCATATGGTTCATTAGTCTCATGAAAGTGCTCGAAGCATTCGACGAGCCGAAGGGCATGACCATTCATTTGTAAAGTTCATGTCAAGTCTTAAATGTAGTTTTCCACTCATCTCCTAGCCTCATGCAAATTTGATGGTAACCAAACTTAAGATCAATCTTGCTGAAGATCTTAGCTCCACTCAATTCATCCAACATATTTTCCAACCTCGTAATAGGATACCTATACTTGATCGTAATCTTGTTTACGACTCAGCTATTAACACATATCCACTAAGTTTCATCCTTTTTTAGTACTAGAAGCACTAGCACAACATAAGGGTTGAAACTTTCCTTAACATACCCTCTCTTTAGTAACTCATTGACTTAACGCTGGAGCTTAAAAGCCTGTTAGAGACTTATTCGATAAGTAGGCTTATTTAGCAGCATGGCACCAGGTATTAAGTCAATGTAGTGTTCTATGCCTCGAATTGGAGGTAACCCTCGGGTAATTGTTTTGGGAATAGGTCAACATATTCGTCCAGCAATTCTTTTATTTTTTGGGGTAGTTTACCTTGCTCCTTCATCTCTAATAGGCGCCTAACCAACATGAGGGTCAGCTCGTCAGCATTGATGGCCTTTCGAAGCTCAACTTTACTCGTTGTTAGAGTCTTCTTCGATCCGTGAGCAAGTTTTTTTTGCAATTTATTAACTTCTCTTGGAGCCATTGAGTTTAGTGTAATCTTTTGGCCATCCTTTTCAAACATATACGTGTTCCAGTATTTTTCATAGATAACTTTTATGTCAAACAAATATGGTTGGACAAGCAACACGTGCGAAGTGTAGATAGGCAGTACATTGCAAAGAATCTAGTTGGAATAGTTTCCAATTGTGATTGGTAGTAGTACTTATCGGGTGACATGTAATGCTCGCTTATCACTTAGTCAATGCAACTTGTACTACTTCAAGTGTGCAATGGTTGGCAACTTCAACTGTATGACCATTTCGGTTGATGCTACATTAGTGCAACTTTCACTATCCATAATTAATGCTTGTACCTGGTCACTCACCTTACAGGTGGTATGAAACAAATTCTCCCTCTACTCTTCCTCTCATGAGAGCTCTAAGTTCATAGCACATCGGACAACCAGGACCAATTGGTCTAAGTCCTCAGCAAACACATCTTCTTCAATCATTTCCTTCTCGACATCTTCTCTCTCGGTAATGATCTCTTCCTCCTCGAGTTCCCCATCAGTACTTTCTACCTTTAGCTTTGAGACTTCCCTTGATGATTATTGTCCTTCGATTCGGGCACTAAGCAACTATATGTTCAAACCCTTAGCAATTGAAGCACTTAATTTGACTCATCTTCTTACTAGATCCCTACCATTTCTCATAAGTTCGAATTAGCACATCATTGTCAAGTCGGCCTTTCTGCATGGCTCGGACATCCATCTTTCGAGTTGGCTTGGTACTTAACTAAGCTCTATGACTTCCCTATCTAGGTCGGCTAGTCACCATTTTGGTTGGCGTTAGCTTCTCTACCTCTTTACTTGTAGGGCTATTCAAATGGCTTAATCCATTATGGTAAATTGTTGAAGTTCCACAGTCTTGAATATTACCTTGCAACCCAATAAAGAACCTAGATATTGTTTGTGCTGGTGGTTTCTCTACCTCACATTAAATCATCAGCATTTGGAATTCCTGAATATACTTGTCAACTATTCAGCCTCCTTATCTCAGCTCCTAAAGTCGAGTAAAGGTATCTTGCAAATAAGTATCCTGCACAAACTTGTTTATGAGTATTCTTTCCATTTCAAGCCAAGTACTAATCTCTTGGTAGCCTTCGTACCTCCTCATAGCCTAGAAATTCTTCCATCACATGGCGACATATGTAGAGAACTCAACAACAACAACAGTTCTCACTTTCTCGTAATCCTCGTACCGATAATAATAAAAACATTCTCCACTTTCTCTTCCCATTATAAGTATTCATTAGCATTCCTAGATCTATTAAAACTCGGAATCTGAAGTTTCACATGGTCAGATGCTCTAGGGGGCTCGAGCTCGCCCTTTTTCAAAGTACTCTTCCTCATTCTCTTCATATAGTTCTCTTAGGTCTATCCTTCATCTTACTTGTTTGCCAACTCCTCCACCTCGAACTTGTTGAGCTGGGTTATGACCTCTAACAGGTTGAGCAGCTTGTAGGGTGCTTTGTGTAGCCTTAGTCAGTTGGCAAGCCAACGCATGAATAACTTGAGTCAAATTTACCAAGAGGTTAGTCACCTCATTAAGTCTCTTGTTAGTGCTCCTAGGGGTTCCTTAAGACTGTTGCCTATGGTGAGCAACTCTAATGTTGTCATATCCAATACCAATGTTTACACTTAGGTTAATCATTTTTCTAAACTAGGAACTAAACAGCTAGTAAACATAGTAGCTAAGATGAATATAGTAACTTACTCCGTTTTATACACTCAAAACATGGTATAAATTAAACTTCGAAAAAATAAATTACAACTCAAACAAAACCTCCACTCTAATGCTAAGATGTTACAAACCGTAATGAAGAACAAATAAGGCCAGCCGCTAAATGAGTCTAAGCTTGCTAAAAGCTTGAAGGGAAGTGATGGGGAATCTGTAAAAGAACAAAAACAAATGAAAAGTAAGCAAACCCACGAACAGCTCCAATGGAAATTTTGAGGACTCATGGCACAACTCGATATGATGCACAAGATGGTCTGGTGATGTTACTAGTCACCTAGCCTTGCCAAAGGGTTAGCATAAAAGTGAGATGGATGTAAACAAAGTAGTGCTTACGAGAGGAAAAATGTCAAGTGTATTAATGTTTAATCTAATTCATAGCTATAAGTACAAGTGGTATTTATAATAGAAAATTTAGGGCAATATGCCTAAAATTGAAAAGATAAAAAGAGTATCACCCTAAAGAAGTATTGTATAAGAATATAAAAGAGTAAAAATAAATATTCAAGAAAAGTAATGATTAGTGTAGTAGATTCTATATGTAGTAGTATATACGTAGTGGTAATACATTGGTGAGGCTATTGGAGGATGCAAACAAAAGAGTATGATCAAATGGTTTATTCTAGTTAGGGTGGCTATATCAGTTTGGAGTCTTTCTTTCTCGATCTCTCAGCAAGAGTGATGCCAAATAAGTGGTTGGCTTAGGCTTGAGTGAGCAGGCACATGTGGTTTGGTTGGTATCTTGGTATTCTGGCATTTGGCATACAATCTCTAAGAGATGGGAAGTCATGTGGCTCAACATGTAGAGTTGCTCTGTAAAGAGATATTTAGCCTCAACATGAGTTGGCTAGAATAAGAGGATCTATCTTACTAACCCTTTTAGTCTTCGGGCTTAACTCTGAGGATTTACAGAGCTTCGGCCTTTTACCCACTACTTTCTTCCAGCTCTACTGTTGGGGATCCGGTCTACTTTACTAATGCCGTTCCACTTGATCTACTAAATCAAAATCATGAAAAGATTACAAGTAATTACCATACATAGGCTTACATAATACTCCACTTTACCTATCTAGCCTTTCCATAATCTAAGCTAATACAAATCTATAGAGTACAACCTAACTTCTTTCAACACTCAAACAACAAACAAAGTTTACACATTACAAGTGAGAACAATAATACAAGTCTCAAATGAATTTGCACTAAAACGAAAATGACGATTGATGAATAATTCTCTTTGGCTCAACTTTGTAAAGTAGTATCTGAGAGACTTTCTATTCTCTTTCAGTAAGTAGAATTTGATCATGATTTAAGTGTAACAAAAATATTATTATTTTCTCGGAGACGGACTTGATGTTTTGAATCCTTTCTCCTTTTATATTGGAGTCTTCAACAACTAAAAGATTATGAGAATTATCTTCAATTCAAGTTTATCCTTTTTCAACGACTAGATTATTCTAGGATATTTTGGAGAACATCTCGATAATTTGAATTTTTGAATTTGATTCTCTATGCTTGATTAGCAACTTCCAGGTAGACTTTGAATTTGAAAAATTTATGATAAGATAGACTTATCCAATGGTTTGTGGATCAGCATCAATCTTGGAAAATGAAATCCCACAAGATCTAAAACTAAGCTTATCATTATCAATTTGTATATCCTTTGATTTCCCAAAAAAATGTTCACTTAAATAATCCCTATGGATTTTTTTAATTCCATCTTTAGTGAAACGGGATTAAGTGTATTTCTATAATACACCCAATCTAATGGAGCTAGGCCTTATTTAATTCAAATCTAACATGACTTAATTTTTCACATTATTCTTTTAGACCAACTATCTGAATAACCTTTTGAAGAGTATTAGTTTTCTTTTTCTAAAGTCTTTGAACAAGTTTCTAAAGTGCAGTGCCGATTCTTTTTATAAAAGCTTGTGAAACACTTTTTGAAGATTTTCATACCAATCTCTTTTTCAAGCGATTTAGACCTTTTGAAAATGTTTCTAAAAACAACTCAATTTGCAAATTTTAACTTTCTGAGAACCCTTTTGAATACCTACATTCTCGATGATTCATTAGCATTCATCTCCTTTTTATTATTATCAAAATATATGAGAGATATCTAATATCACTCATGGCTTATCAAACTTCCATAAAAACATCAATAGGAACAATGCTTTACTCTTCAATATACGATACTAAAGTGGTGTTACTATTAGAAGTTGAGATCCCATCTCTTAGAATACTATCTGAAACCTAATTTGATGAGGACGATTAGGTAAAGAAACGCATAAAGCAACTGAATTTGATTGATGAGAAAAGATTGACAGCCTTATGTCATAATTAGTGTTATCAACAAAGAATGACTCGAGCTTTCAACAAAAGGGTACATCCTCGAAACTTCAAAGAGGGTAATATGGTATTGAGAAAGGCTCTCCCCAATGCACAAGATTCAAGAGGAAAATTCGCTTCTAATTATGGAGGCCCTTTTATGGTGAAGTGAGTGTTACTAAGAGGGGCTTTAATTTTGTCTCAAATGGATGGTCTAGAATTGAGAGACCCTATAAATGTTAATTTGTGAAGTTGTACTATCCATGAAAATCAATGGAAATTCTTACTTAGAACACGGATATGCTAGTCGTTTTAAATGTTATTATGGCCTAATTTTCATTCTCTACAAGCAAAGCTAGTATCCTTAGTAATTATCAACATTGGAGTCACCACCATCCCCTTTTCCCGCTCCATCAAAAGGTCCAATTCTCTTACGCCATTTAACTGAACCCATACACTGAAAACATGAGAGAAGTTGAAAGTGAAATATAGAACATTGGTAGTTAACAAATGGGGAGTTTTTATTGTTTATTTTTTAAGGAAAAGCAAGATCCAAATGGGAAAACACCTAAATGTAGATATTTACCAGTTAAGGATAAGAGATTCGGTTTTGAAAAAATCTAAAAGGCAATTAATTAATGAGTAGAAACAATAGATGACACTCTATATTAGGTTAATTCCTATGACTTCTCTAAAGAGCCAACAAAGTCTTAGAGGTGTTGTACCAAGATCAATTGGATAGACGATAGGGGATCAAAAATTGATTTCATTTCAAAGAATGAGTCAGTTCGTTTTGATAAGACTTTTCAAAGAAAGGTTTGACGGTTTAGATGCTATCGGCAAGACTAGGTAAGTGCTTCTATATAATGTTAGCATATTAATTTTTCAACATTGCACTTGCATTTAAAGTTTATGTCCTTGGATAGTAACTACTTTTAGGGATATTTTCCTCCTAATAATCTGTTGGATAGAGTTCTTAGCGAGCCTATAGGACGCTTCCCTATTCACCGTACTCTCCTTAAGGTCTTAACCAGCTCAAGGAGCACTTTGCCCTTTTCACCTAGGTTAGTTAGCTCATAGGGACATAATTAGGCTTTTAAATTTCTCTTTAGGGTCTTAGCTAACTCAAGGAGTACTTTACCATTTGCCTAGGTTAGTTAGGTCATAGTTAGCTCACAGGAGTGTAACCAAACTTTCTCTTTAGGGTCTTAGCCAACTCAAGGAATGCTTCGCCCATTCACTTAGGTTGGTTAGCTCATAGGGGTACGACTAGACTTTCTCTTTAGGGTCTTAGCTAACTCAAGGAACATTTCGCCCATTTACCTAGGTTAGTCATCTCATAGGGGCATAACTAAGCTTTCAAATTTCTCTTTAGGATCTTAGCTAGCTCGAGGAGTGCTTCACCCATTCACCTAGGTTAATCAACTCATAAGGTTAAAATCATGCTTTCAATTTCTCTTTAAGGTCTTAGCCAACTTAAGGAGTACTTCACCTGTTTGCCTAGGTTAGTTAACTCATAGGGGAACAATCAGGACTTCAATTTCTCTTTAAGGTCTTAACTAGCTTAAGGAGCACTTTGCCCATTTGTCTAAGTTAATCAGCTCATAGGGGCATAACTAAGCTTTCTCTTTAGTGTCTTAGCTAGCTCGAGGAGTGCTTTGCCTGTTCACCTAGGTTAGTCAGCTCATAAGGCACAATTAGGCTTTTGAAATTTTCTTTAGGGTCTTAAGCAACTCAAGAAGTGCTTTGCCCATTCACCTAAGTTAGTTAGCTCATAGGGGTACAACTAAGCTTTCAATTTCTCTTTAGGGTCTTAGCCAACTCAAGAAGCGCTTCATTTATTTACCTAAGTCAGTCAGCTCTTAAGGGCATGACCATGTTTTCAAATTCATTTAGGGTTCTTGCTAACCCATAGAGCACTATCTTCTTTTACTTTCTTTGTCCCAGCCAACTCTTAGAGCACCTCCTTAATAGACCAAACCTAAGTTAACTAGCTAGCCATAGCACTTCTTAAGGAAAATTTCACCCTTAGGGTAAAAATAGTATTTAATTTGTCTTTATAATAAAGTTTTACTCAAATTTTATTACAAAGAGAGGTAGTCGTTAAGCCCTATTTTTGCCTCCCTTTAGTTTTAGAATTTTTAGGATAAGATAAATAGTTTAAATTTAGGAAAAAAAAATTAATTAATCAAGAAATTTTAGAAAAGTCCAAAAAAATAAAAAATTTAGAAAAAATCACAAAAAATAGAAAAATTGGAAAAGTTATGAAAAAATGGAAAAATTGAACAAGTAGAGGATTCAGGAAAATTTCGCAGATAATAAATTTTACAAATAGCTTGAGTTTTTTTTTTTTAATTTAATTTAAGCATTGAGCCTAGAATTAGATCTAAATCTAGCCTAGGTCGACCTTATTCATATGTGCAATTTAATTGCACATATAAATAAGGCACAGGCCAATAGCTTAATGGTTAAGTACTTGGACATGGCATTAGAATTAACTTGAAGGTCTTAGGGACGAACCTCACCAAAGGCATAAAAATGCCTTTTGTGTTCTTTTTTTTTCACAAACACACTTAATACATCACCACATGTTGGATTATCATCACATCAAGTGTCTATTGTGGGATACATGGTACTGCCACATATACACACCAAACTGACACGTGTTACCACGTGGCATGATACATATCGTACATATATTAGCCATGCATGTGACAAGTGATTGGCCACATGTCTTTTAGGATACATAGCGCTTTTTCACTAGATGATGCAGGTTGACATGTTGCCACGTCAACACTTTCCGTTATGTTTCCTTCCCTTTCCCATATGAAAACAAGCTTACCCTCCTCACTTAAACTCATTTTTTTTTGCACAATTTCCAGAAGCATACTCGTGATTTCACAACACAACATTAATCTACACATGGCCATCTTCGAATTAAGCATAGAAACAAGGCTAGCTTCCGTACCCAAACCGTCACCACACTGTTCAAGAGGCTAGGGTTTGGAGGCAATGCGATGTATGACACCTAGGCTAAAGCTTTGAGCTTAACTTGCATTCAAAGACTTGATGGTTCATGGGATTCTGCAATTCACACCAAGTATTGCATTTCACTATGTTCTTCATCGATGTAAGAGTTGAAATATCTATTGCCGAGAGTCATTTACGATGATATGTTATTTTAGGAGGATGTATCAGGATTAGTGATGAGAAGGTTTGAGCTATTTTCAAATGGCCAATGCCAACTAATGCGATCAAAGTGAGGAGTTTCCATGGTCTAGCTTCATTTTATAGAAGATTCAATCGGAAATTTAGTTCCATAATAACCCCATTGACCGAGTTGATGAGGAAGAACTTTAAATTCAAATGGTTCGAAAGAGCTTAGAGCATTTTTGAGGAGATCAAATCTAAGTTGACTTCCACCCAAGTACTTGAGCTACCAAACTTTGAGAAAATTTTTGAAATGGAGTGTGATGTATCAAGAATGCGTTTTGGTGCTATCATTATGCAAGAATGGTGACCAGTTACATACATTAGTGAGAAGCTTTGAGGTGATGCTCTAAATTATTCGACATATGACAAAGAGCTTATGCCTTTATCTAAGTACTTTAGAACTAATAATATTACTTATTACTAAGAGAATTCATTATCTATACCGACCATGAATCTCTTAAGCATCTTAGAGGCCAACAAAAACTCACTTAATGTCATGCCAAGTGGGTAGAGTTCCTGTAAACCTTTGGTTATGTCATCAAGTATAAGAGGGGAAGTACGTATGCTGAGTAGAGTTTTGTTAGGAGTAATGGATGGGTTCTACTTGAACTAAGGATTCTGATGAAAGGAAAACAAGTACGTATGTTGAGCAGTTTTGTTAGGGAATTACTTGTATAGGAAGCCCATGCTAAAGGCTTAGCTAAACACTTTGATGAAAAAAGAACTATCGAGATATTGAAAGAACACTTTTAGTAGCTTAAGAATAAAGGATGTACGTAAAGTTCTTGAATGTTACAAGGTATGTAAATGAGCTAAGGGAAGAATGGAGCCATATGGGCAATATATGCTTGCCTATACCTAAGAAGCTATGGACCAATCTAAGCAAGGATTTCATGCTCGACTTACCTAGAAATCCTCAGAAACATGATTCTATTAGGCTAATGGTTAATCGATTAAGTAAAATATGCTATTTAATTCCTTACTACAAAACTAATGATGCATGGTGCATGGTGTAGACATCCCATTTTTTGCTTCCTTATTTTTAGAAATTTTTAGATAGGGTAAAGGGTCCAAATTTAGCCAAAACAATTAATTAATTAAAAAATTTTAGAAAAGTACAAATAAACAAAAATTTTAGGAAAAAAATACAAAAAGATAAAAAAATTACAAAAAAATAGAAAAATTGGCAAAGTCACAAAAAATGGAAAATTGAAAAATAGAGGATTTAGGAAAATTTAGAAGATCATAAGTTTTTTTAGATAACTTAAGCTTCTTTTATTCAATTTAAGTGCTGGACTTAGGCTTAGATTTAAATCTAGCCTAGGCCAATCTTGTTCATATGTGCAATTTAATTGCATATATAAATAAGGCATAGGTCAACAGTTTAACGGTTTAGCATTTGGACATGGCATTAGAATTAACTTAAAGGACATAGGTTTGAACCTCACCAAAGGCATAAAAATGCCTTTTTTTTTTCTTTTACAAACACACTTAACACATCACCACATGTCAAAATATCATTGTACTACATATCCACTATGGGACATGTGTACTGCCTCATAAACACTACACAAACACATACTATGTGGCATGACATGTCATGTCAGCGACACATGTGATGAGTCAATAGATATGTATCTTTTAGGTTATGTAGTCCTTTCTCACTAGCTGACCCAAGCTCATGTGGCACCATATCAGCACTTTCCCTTTTGTTTCCTTCTATTTCCTCTCCTTTCTTGCAAGAAAACAAGCTTACCCTCCTCACTTAGACTCATTTTTCTATGCAATTTCCACAAGCACATGCATGATTTCACAACACGATATTAATCTACATATGGCCATCTTTGAATCGAGTTTAGAAATAAGGCTAGATTCACTTGTTTTTACGCCCAAATCAACTTCGAAAATCAAGGAAAAACTTAAAATGTGGATTTTC
The DNA here is from genome assembly GCA_024138005.1 of Lumnitzera racemosa. Classification (NCBI taxonomy): domain Eukaryota; kingdom Viridiplantae; phylum Streptophyta; class Magnoliopsida; order Myrtales; family Combretaceae; genus Lumnitzera; species Lumnitzera racemosa. The sequence continues at coordinate 86,565,431 of JAMXBC010000010.1, read as the reverse complement.
CATCCCTTTCCTCTTGCTTGATTCAATGTTTTATTTTTTTTAATGAGAATTGAAGCTGCTTTTCGAGTTTTTTTAGCAAAAATGAAGAACCAGGAAGCAGCTTTGACTTTAAAATCAACTATTGTGCCATTCAAAACCCGGGTCAAAGAAGATAAAATTTTAAGCATTTAAGGCCATTCATGGCCTTTCCTCTTTGATGTAATCCAAGGTAATATAAATAGAAGATTTGAGCAAGCTCCAGGGGTAGGAATCAATTGAGAAACTACATCTCTCTTCCTCTCACTCTCTTGAAATCCTCTAGCTCTCTCTCTCTCTTGATTTGCTTAACCTATATATATATATATATATATATATAAATAAATTGTAAATACTCCAGCAAGTATACTAGGTCAGAATCAAATAATATAGAGAAAGTAAGATTATCAATCCCTTGAGGACTAAGAAATTACTAATCCTATACTAGTTTTTATCATTATTCAAGCTAGCAAAATTAAATTAATTAATCTAATAATTACACTAAAATTATTGAAAAGAAAATAACTATGAAAAATCTAAAATTAAGCAATCAATGGAAAATTGTGAGAACAGAATCCACCTTAGATTACGCAAATCAAATTTTTATCATGTTATATATATTAATAGCTATATGGTCATTCAAGTGAAATTATTATAACTTAAGACTTAAGGATTTAAACCCCTAATTAATTAGTCAGCTTCCGTATCTTCTAATTAACAATGGACTCTAAATTATGATCATATATCTCCTGATACTATGATTGTCTAATGTCCTAAATCAATTATCATTAATGTCTTAGTAAATAATCAATCGCTGAACATCACATTAATCTCTGGATAATTTCTAATTAATTCAATTAACTTTACTTCCACATTGATTAATCAAATCAACTAAGAATTTCTAGCAAACCCTATATCAACTCCCGTATCATTAGGGTTTCTAACAATTATAATCAAAATCATAGGGATTGCAATCATAAATCATCCATATATCTCTTAATCTTATAACATGAACACAATTATTATCTTAGCTATTTAGGGTTTTATCAATTCCTACAAATAAATTTAACTAGTGATGGATTTGGAAACAAAAACACAAATACTAATTGAAATTGTAAGGAAATTCATAATTGAAAGCATAAGTAATTCACAGAATTGCATAAGAATAATTGAAATAGATGTCACCAATTCTATATTGAAAAAGATAATCTTCAATTGCAACTTCAAATTGGTCTCTACAGCAAAAGCAAAATCCTCTCAATGATCAAAGTGATTCTCCCGAAGAATTCTTTAAGAACTAACTAAAAACTATTCTATAACTCTCTACATCTAAGGAAAAAGTGTCTAAAAATCCCTCAAACAATGAAACATAAGCTATTTATATAAAAAATTATGGTTAGCTTGCATGAAGTTTTTTTTCCATGAAGGCCGAAGGTATAAGTGTAAGGCCATCTTTTAGGCCTCCAGTGTAGACATCAACGGTTGCCGATGCAAGTTGTAAGTCAGCTGCCTTTAATTGCGGTTTGTATGTGTTGATCTAGACTTCATTAATTTGCTTAAAGTTCCCCCTAAATTGTCCATAATTCCATTCTTAAATCCTTTAATTCTTAAAATGTCCAAATGAAAATAATTAAGTACCACTTCTCAATAATTTCTATAAAATCAATAATAATTCTATCTTAATTTGTTCTTTAAAACATGAAAAATATGCCTTTATAATCTCTCTCTCTAAATTCCCAATTGCATTGGCTCTCTTTATCCTATCTCTCTCTCTATACATTCCTCTCTCTTGTTAGTCACTCCCGAACAGAGTCATGATCATAAACTCACTTCCCACACTCTTAGCTTTTAGTCTACGCTACTCATATGGCTTACCATGCTTCCTAGCTACGTCTCCAAATTGCCACCTTGAAGCCCTAACCCTTACCCACCACCTCCACATCAAACTACCCATTACCACCTCACTCCACTAATTCGACACCATGGTTGAACCTACTGCAGTTTGAAACCCAAAGCCGCATTTCCCTCTTGTGCCTAGTAACCTCTACCACGTGCGACCCTACTCCATTACTACCTTCTATTCCGATAATCGCCCATTACACTTTCATTAGCTAAGGCATCAAAAAATACCTTCCCTAACTCCAATAAAGGATACATGAAACCGAAGTCACCCACTTGATTTGGTGTCTAAGGTGCCAAGGAGTATGCCTTGCTACTATTGTAACTTTCTTCTTCTTCTTGCCAACCCAACTCAACTATGACTCAATCTAGCTTTTGACCCAACCTAACCGAACTACTTTGACCTTGTAATAATTTTTATTTATTTATTTATTGCATTTCCAATTGTACTTATAAATAAAAAGAAAAATAAAAAGAAGTAAAAAAGAAGAAGCTTAATTTAGTTTTATTTTTGGTTAATGCATAAATGAAAATAGATAAAATAAAATAAAGAAGATAATATAAAAAAATTTATAATAATAAAAAGGTGCTTTATAACTTAGAGAAATCCACTTTTCAAGTAAATAAAAATAATCAACAATTTTCCAAATTAGGACTACTTTTGAACTTTCCACAAATAAAATCTGATTTAGGACCTTTTAGAAACTTTCCTTAAAAAAGATATTGAACAAAATAAAAACGTAAGCCCAATCTTTTTCAAAAATTAAAATCAATCAACCAGCTAATATTTTCAGTAAAAACTATGTACATCTGATCCCGAATAGTAGGTACGTAGGCACGTAGGCACGTAGGCACGTAGGCATCTCTAAGGCGACATAAAAAAGGAAAAAACCTATTTTTCCATTTTAGTTTAAATTTATTCAATTTGTTAACCAATGATTGATTTTTCATTTTATAAGATAGTTTTGAAAGGTGATTTTAAGGGATTAAGTCTAAATTTGGAAAGTTGATAATACTCATAAGGGTTTAAAAAACTTAACTCCTAGACTTAATTTTTTGGTTCTCAAAACCATTTATAAAAATTAGTTTTATCAAAAGATTGGTAGCTAAATTATAATCAATCCACCCAATTGATTATAATTTAACTTTTTTTACTAACTCCAATTGGGTGGTGACTCCAAATTGTTTTCAAAAAATAAAAGAACTTGTTTTCTTTAAACCTTAGTTGAGGATAAGTGTTAAATAGGTAGAGTTTAATATTGATTGATTTAAAATAGACTAATTTTGAAAAATAGAGAAAAAATTAGGTTTGACACATGGCGTTCCAAGAGGTGTCGTCTCATATTATGATTTGAAGTTTACGAGCTTCTTCTAGCGAACTCTTTAGAAGAAGCTCCACACTAAACTCATGTTCTATACTTCTTGCCATCAATAGATAGACAACCAGATAGAGGTTGTGAATAAGGCAATAGGTAACTTACTTCAAGCTAGTGTTGATCAGAATCTATATGATTGGGATCTCTATTTACCTATGATAGAATTTGTTTACAATCGCTCCACCTAACGTTGAATAGGAAAGTTGCCTTTCAAAGTTGTCTATGGTCTTAATCTTAATTTGCCACTACATATAATCATTGGTCCATCCTCTTCGAAATAAAGCCAGTCAAGTCTACAACACATTAAGGAAATTTAGAAATTGCATCAGAAGCTAGCCAAGATAGTTGCTTAACAATAAGAGTAAAGGAATAGAGGACGAAAGCATGTCATTTATAACCTCAGAGACCTTGTCAGGTTTCACCTCAATAAGGAATAGATCTTAAAAAGGGGGACAAATAAGCTATTCCCTAGGTCAAATGGCCCCTTTAAGGTCCTATGGAGGATCAATGACAACGCTTATAAGCTGGAGTTGCCTAAAGGCTATAGAGTATCCCTTACATTCAATGTTTTTAATCCGATGCCCTACACACTGGAAGGAGAAGCTAACCAAGATTTGAAGGAAAATCTTCAACAATCCTAAATAGCTAATGGTGTACCAACCATTGGACCCCTCATACAAGCTAGATTTAAGGCTTGCAAATCCTAACTAGGAGAATTCTAATAACTCAGCTTGACCTTGATGAGCTCTCCTATTAGGAAGGCTAGATGGTGAACACTTTCAGTACTCTGCTCGGACATATGTTAGTCTACTCATTCTCTCATTCGAATGTCGAGGTTAAGGTCCCTATTTGTCGAGCTCTCCTATCTCACTTTACTAAACTATTGCTGTACTCGACCAGTTCTACAGCCTCTAATACAACATAGCAACAACAATACTAACACTAATATAGCTCTATACCGTTGCTCTAAGATTCTAAATGCAAACCCAATGATAAGCCACCACCTATCCTCTACTTTACTAACATTCGTACGATATTCCTTTTCATCCTTTGTCGTATTTACCCTTTTGTTTATACTAGGAATCTTCTTCATACTTTATCCTTTATGCAATTTCCATTATTGTGTTGTTGCCCTAAGGGACTTATTATAAATAGTCCCTCAATTGTAGCCGCATATAATAAATTTTAATGCATACAAATATTACATATTCTTCCCTGTTTTTGTGAGATAACCTCTCCGAGCAACAACATATACTCTTATCTAATCTTGTAGAGTAGCTTAAGATTAGTGGTAGCTTAAGATTAGTGGTGAGTGGACCTCGATATTAGCTTATGCATCAAATTAAGTGAAATACTAAATTTCATAGTGTTCGTTGATGCGTCATATTTAATGATCAACTTCATGAAAGCTACTATTGCATTTGTTGACCCATTCCTCTTTCTTCGATGTCTCAAAGGACCCATTAGTTACTTTTCTTCTACGATAAGCCTTAGTGATTTACTCAACTCTTAAGCACATCATTGTGAGTGTGTGAGGAAGTCCTCTTAGATTAAATATTTCAAGTAATGGTATCCATTCCTAAGGTAGAAAATAAAAAAGAATTGAATACATCCCTAAGGGCATGAATGGTCATTTTCCTTCATTTTGTAATTGATGCTTTATGAAGCTTTGGCACAAGTTTCGACAACAAGACATCAAGCAATCATAAGAAGAAAATGAATCGCCATTAAGTATTGGGACAGTTTGCCACTTAGATGCGACTTTGAGAGATAGTGAAACTTCCTTAATTTTTTAGCAATTTTTCCAAAATAATAAGTCTTTCAAAAAAAATTTTCCTGCATCAAAGTTTACAAGAGCAAAGAAAAACCAAAATCTTTAAAAGAATTTAGTTGAATCAAGTCTAGTCTCATCTTAACACCCTTCTAAAGTTTCCTCTTAGCATTTCCATTTTAGAACCTTCTAATCTTAAGATTTATAGTTACTACTAATTTTGTTTATATAAGATGAACTAAGGATCTCCATCCATGCAAGATGACCCCTACAATTGTTCTTGTTAATGATAAGTCTCATGAAAGAGTTGCAATAAGTCTCTTTCAAGATAGCTTTTCATAGTCTTTTTACTAAGAGAGCAATAACCTCTAGTCTTAACCCATTAATTCAAGTCAAGGCTTTTTAGATAAATCTTTCAAGAAAACCTTCCTTTTCAAAGGATACCCATCAGTTCGAGCTTGGATTATCCTCTAGATTCTTAAGATAGCTACCTCTTAAGGATACCTGACCTTTTAAATCAAGACCCATTTTATCTAACATTTTAAGTTAGAGTACTTTTACTATGATTTTTTGAGTTGGGACCCTATTTGTTTAACATTTTTAGTTAAAAATCTTTTACTACAACCTTTCAAGTCGAGACCCTTTTTATCTGACATTTTAATTCAAAGTCCTTTTATTTTAACCTTTCAAGTTAAGACCCTATTTTTAAGTTAAGCCATTTCATCCCCATATTTCAAGTAGGGACTTTATTTGTCTAACATTTTAAGTCAAAGCACCTATCAAGTGGAGACCTTCTCTATTTGACACTTCTAATTGAAATTTTTTTACTCCAACCTTTCAAGTTTGGATTTAATCCGTTTTAGCCCAACCTTTTAAGTTAGAACCTTAATTAAGACCTGCAAGTAGAAACCTTTCACCCCAATCTTTCAAGTTAAGATCTTATCCCTTTTACCTGAATCTTTTAAGTCAAGATCTTATTTATCTTACATTTTTCAGTCAGAATCCCTTTTACCTCATCCTAGCTAACCTTTCAAATCAAGACCCTTTTAGTTGACCTTTTAAGTTATGACCTTTTTTAGTTGACATTTAAAGTTAAGAACTTTTTTTGCTGACATTTTAAGTTAGGACCTTTTTTAGTTGACCCTTTAAGTCAAAACTTTTTTAGCTATCCTTTCAAGTCGAGACTTTCTTAGCTAACCTATCAAGTCAAGATTTTGTTTTAGTAGATCTTTTAAGTTAGGACTTTTTCTTAGTTGACCTTTTAAGTCAATACTTTTTCTTAGTTGATCTTTTAAGTTAGGACTTAAGCTAACTAAGCTAACCTTTCAAATTAGGACCCTTCTTAGCTGAATTTTCAAGTCAATATCACCTTTAGTTGACAATTCAAGTTAGTAGTCTTTATCTTGCTAACTCAAGTTAGGATTCGACAAAAATGGGCATGTCTTTTTTTTTTTTTTATCTTTATAGAAAAGTTTTTTTCAAACTTTACTACAAAGAAAGGTAACTGTAGACACCTTGATACAAATCACTATGAAGGGTACACATATTAACCAATATTACGTATAACTAAAAGGATGGGTCTGAACCCTAAGACAGCTTGAAAGGTAAATGATAGTGGAAAGTTGAGCAAGGGTTTCTTGTGTACCAACGATGGATATGATGCACTAACACCTTATACAAGCTCAAGTCACACTTGATATGATACACAAGTATGGTCGGAGGTCACTTACCACTAGTCTAGGCTCGAATGGCTTAGGTAAGATTGGAAAGGAAGTAAGTAAGGAGTACTTAGCTCATAGTGGATAAAATTTTGTATTATGATGATGAATGACTAATGTGGCTAATACAAATTATAAGTATTTATATGGTCCATTTTGGACAAGTCTTAGGTTAGTAGAATTTACAAAAAGGATTCCTAATAGAAAAAAGGAAAAGTACATATTTTACAACGGTAATTCGTTAATCAAGACAAAAGGAATATTCTTGTAGAGGATAGTATGAATGCCAAAGGGTAGGACACATGTTCGCTTCTCAATTCGATGGTTTGAATGGTATTAAGTGCTGAATAGAGTTGATCAAATCAAAGGCTCGGTAGGTTGGTAGCTTAGCAAATGGGGGTCTAAGGAGTATTATCTTAACAAATGGTCACTCGTCTATTTAGCCTTAGCAAGTAAACATCTCAGGCTCGAACTCCTATCAACTTGGCAACGGCTGGGTTTATAGGTCTTAGTTAAGTAACTAGGAGGTGGGGAATTGGTTATGTATATCAAATTTTAAATAAATACAACGCTTAAGAAAAATTTATCCCCTTGATTACTTAAGATATCGGCTAGAACATAAATGGACAAACAAATATAAATAAGCTGCACAAAAATAAAGAGATGAGAGTTAGAAGAGTAGGAAAATGAATTAAAGTGCTTCGACTTTATGCCTACTATACTCTTCCAACCTTACTGTTCGAGGACTTGGTTCACTTTCCAGAGTTGTTCTACTATCTACAATATTCAAACACTTAAAGGGGTTACAACTAATACTTTTTGCTTTGACTCACTTAACCTTACTCCTAAGCTAATCACTCAGAACTACATAGATAAGAAAAACACTCTAAAACAAAGCTTTTATAAGGATTACAAAAGATAATGAGGAGAATAAGAGAAATGGTTCCTCAACAAATAAGAACTAACATGAAGATAAGTATGTAAGCTTTTGATTGATCTTTTGTTCTCGAAAATGGATTGTTTGCAGCACTTTCAAAAGATCGTAGAAATCATCTTTTTTTTCTTTTTCTTTTTTTTTTTTTTAGTTTGTTTCATATCTTTTCTATGAAAACCTTGCCTCCTTTATATACTTGAAAATGTAACGACTAGGAACTTATTTTAAGGTAAGTCTTTAGAGAATTTATTTTGAAATTTCGCACTGACAAAAATAACTTGTGAAAATATGTTCTTTCTTGACCTTCCATATATATAAGATCCTTTCCATACCATATGTGTTGCAAGAGTAGTGATAATGTCTTTCCTTACTCTAAGTACTTCAAACATATATACAACGTAAACTTTGTTGTCAATATATGAGTGCTTTTTAGATTCGGATGGCTTGATAAAAAACTTCTTTTATACCAAAACTTTCCAACCTTAGACAGATTTGATAACAAGAATAACTTCAACTTATCCCATAGATTTTGATCCTACTTAGTGGAACATATTGAACATATCTTCTAAATATATTCAGTAAATGAAGCTGAATCTTCTTAGGGTCTTAATTGATGATTCTTATATTTTAAACATATTCCCCGTTTCCCAATTCTCAAACCTTCTGCTTAGTCCTTTGATTGATCTTCTGATAGATCTTATAAGACTTTGTTTAATATACCTGAGATACTGATAAACACATATAGCAATATTTGATTAAGGTAAATGTAGATACCCAATTTTTACCTCCTTTTTTTATTTTATTTCAATAGGATAAGAGATTTTTAATTAGGAAAAACACAAAAAAAATTAAAGAAAATCTAAAAAATAATAACAAATTTAGAAAAAAACAATAAATTTAGGAAAATTTTCAAAAAATAGAAAAATAAAAAAAAAACAAAAAATTAGAAAACTAGAAAATACAAAAAATGAAAAAATTTTGGAAAAATTTAGAAAGTTGAAAAGTTACAAAAAATAGAAAAAAAATTGGAAATAGAAGATTTTATAGTAGTTAGAAAATAATAATTTAATAGAGTAGATTTCAACTTTAATAAATTATGGAAGGAGACCATTGAGCCGGGGCTTAGGTTTGAATCTAGCACAGGTTGACGTAGTCCATTTGTGCAATTTAATTGCACATATAGATAAGGTATAGGCCAATGGCCTAATAGATAAGCACATGAGCATAGCATTGGGTTTAAGCATGAGGTTAGGGGTTCGAATCTTGATAAAAACATGAAGGCCTTTTTATTTTTTTAACTAATACGTTGCTACATCAAGCACTGGCACTTGTTAAGATCTTACTGTACTGCGTGTCCTAAAACATGGTAACACTGAATTGGTCGATGTTGACATGGTATGCCATGTCATTTGCCACGTTTCACGTGATGATACGTAGCACATGACCATTGGAAGATGTGGCTAACGTGGTGCCATGTCAACCCCTCTTTCCCTCCTATTCCTTCCTTTTTCTCTCCCTTTCCAATGATTTCCACCATTTTCCCCAGCCAAAACAGTCCACTCCCTTCACTTTGCATTGATTTTTTTCGCAAATCTCACACATAGGCACATAATTTCTAGCTTCAATCTTATACTTTAGTTAGCCTACTTCAGTTAAAAACTTATTCAAATCAAGCTCCAAAATTGGCGGAAAACCGAAAATGTAGTCATTCTCATTCAAATCCAATTTCAAGTTTTCGTGTTTTTTGGGTTAATTTTATGTATAAGAGGGCTTTAGGGGCTTACTACAAACACACACAATCACACAATAAGCTTCAGAAACTCCCTCACCACTCTTTCTCTCTTTAGCTCAAACATCAATCTCTCTCTCTCCTTGAGTCTCTCTCTTTGCTTGATTCCAAGTTGCACCACCACCATAGTTGGACTAGTAATACCCTGAGTTTTTCCAACTAGTTCAATAACTCTAGGATTTAAGCTCCTAAATTTAGGGCGTTGAGCTATAATATTTGTTCCATTTTAAACTTCACAATAAAGTTAGAAAAGTTAGATGAAGTCATTCAAGTAAAGTCAATTTCTCAAAATAAGCTATATAAATATATTTATTTAAGAAAAACGTCAATTTATCACTAAAAGCTGATAATTATTCTATAAATTCGATATTTTAGATATAGCGAGGTATTAGAGGTAAGTTAATTAACTTACAAAAAAAATAATAAATAAAGTTGAATTATACATAATATACATGTATTTACATGCGATATGCATTATACGTATTAAACACATATATATAATAATAAATTATTATAAAAATAAGGTAAAATAATGGAAAATTAATAAAAAAATTGCATGGATGAGTCATCAAATGATGTGTTAAGCTGGTATTAATTGGAAATAGTGAGTCAATACTTGCTTGATGAGGAAATGACACATGTCCCTTAGAAAAATGGAAAATTAACATGTGTCATACACATGTCCAAATTTTATTTGATTATGAAAAGTTCAAAAAATATAAATAGGATCTAAACCCTCAAATTCAACATTTTGGAACTCTGAAAATGAAAGAAAACAATTTAGAAAAGTTAGATAAAAATAAAACAAAGTATAAGGTCAAAATTAGTCTAGAGTGGTTCATGTACAAAATCATCACCTGAGTTGGAGCAGCTTTGGGGACCAACAGAGGGTGGCCGGAGGAGGCTTTCCGACAAGGTGTGGCGGCTAGGTGGTGGCTAAAGTCAGTCGGTTCAAGTGAACCAAAATTTTACCTGTAATTTATTTAATTTACTAAAAATATCAAATGTTATCCATTAATTATGAAATTTGGTTTTCTGAGATTATTTTTGGTAGATTAATGTAATAATTTTATTTTAATTAAATATTTAGTGTAAATATGGGTTCCTTAAGAAAATGCTCTATTTAGACAAAAATTGAATAACTTTTTATAAATATTAGATGATGTTATTTCAAGCTCAATTTTTGTACATACTACACCTAATATATATATCTAATTGTGGTAATAATAATTTTTTAAATTAAGCATGTTTACTATTTTTTATAATTATTTTGAATAAAACGGTCAATTTTACCACATTATTGAAATAATTAGTTTTTGATGAAATTAATGAATGAGCCCTACATGATTTGATTTATGGATATTTATAATGATATTTGGAATACTTATTTTTTATCTCACACTTAAATTTGTTTATTTTCCCTAATTTTATGTAATTCTAAGCTAAAACCCTTATTTTTGCAAAAACAGATAATAGCCAATTTAGTGTAATTGATGATCGATAATTAACCTACATATTATTGTAAGTCTATATAATTTTTTGTGAAATTAATCGAGCTTGCATATCATTTATTTCATATTTTTCTAATATAAGCTTATATATTGGCTTAATATGTAACATAGTAATTAGTATTAGTAAGAAACATGTCAAATTGCATGAAATGAACACTTTGGGGTATAATATGTGTTGCTGGACAAGTTTGGAAAGTATAATTTTTAGGGTTTTTAGTTCAGTACTAAAACTTACTCAGGTCAATTTCGGAGTTAAGATAGCATACAGTCGAGTCGTAATATGAAAGGGTATTTTTGGATATTTGGCAATATTGATTAGTCTTGATTCTTAATATATATCAATAACACATGAAATAATAATTGTGACGATATAAAGTTTACTGAAATCAGATAATAAATGAGTAAGATATGGTCAGCTGAAGTTTAAAAACGTACGAATGAAAACTTATGATAGTTTGAGTTCGACCTATACTTAATTTGAAGACTGTGTCATATTTTATGAGTGTAATAAATAAAGAAGGACCATGTCACGAAGTATAGGATATTGCGCTATTGCTAAGTCTAGGTAAGTGGATCTAACTCATGCTTGAAGTAAATATATTGCTACTCATAACACTGTGTGTTGTTTGATACTGTATTGATTGAATATGGGTATATCTTGGGTGAATGAATATGCTACTATAGTGGAAGCTGATGTGTTGATTTTGAATGATAATAATTATATTCTAGTTAAACTGTTATGTTTCCATTTTAGCGATGATTTGCGCTTACAAATAATTGTGCTAACTAGGGAAGTTAAGTGATTGCTAACTCAATCTTCTAGGTATTCACCTAAATGAATCCTAAGTAAGATATTAGAATTCCACTAGGGAGAGTTCTAAAACTAGAATCAGATCACTAGGTTGAGTAAAACTAAGAGATTGATTATACTAATTGATATTCTTGAGTTGCTATTACATAACATGGCATGGTACGGCGTGGCATGGTATAAAAAGGGACCTATGGGTCATAACTTTTAGAATGAGGCTTCCAAATGATCATGGAAAAAGCATGACTTTATGAACTCAGTTTTTGGAAGCATATAGATTGCATTGCTCGAACATTGTAACTATTTTGATAGTCAAATTTGGTAGACTACAGTATGTGGTCTAATTTGGAAGTGTTGCCATTTTGATTTGGTTAACTACAGTGTGTAGTCTAATTTTGTAAAGTCGAGGGTCCTACTCCTAGGCAGTTCCTTGTTGCCCTTTTTGAAAATGGTAGACTACAGTGTATAGTCCAATTTAGTAGGGGTCCTACTCCTAAGTAACTCCTTGTTGCCCTAGGTTCCTAAACATTGCATTCAAATGCCCAGCTATGTTAACTAACCGGAAGAAGTTCAGAGGGCATAGGATATCAGTACCAATGCATGCCACGTGCAAGAGTATAGCATGTTGCATCGTTGGCAGTAAGTGCCGGGTTGGACAAATGCATATGTGAAGTTGAACATGCTAGTTATGATTGAAATGTTTCAATTGTGATATGCAATATTGTCTATCATATTTTCTATATTATGTTATTTATTATCCACTCTCACTAAGCTTCAGTAGCTGAGAGGATAAAATATTTTATTCTTAGGTTAACCACATCGTAAAGAGCCCAACACTTAGGGGGATATGTTTACTAAGAGCTTGAGTCAGAGTCAGTAACTATTGTATAGAACTTGTATTAAGTCAAGAATCCTATTATTGTGAAGATGATAAAGGAAACAAAAAGTTGGTTCATATTTTGATGTAAATATTATGTTACACACATAACTTGTAACAGAATATCCAGCTAAACTCCGATATAGCAACCTCTTTATTATGTAAACAAAGTTGTCTTTTGATGAATGAGTAGGTTGAGTTAAGTTTTCAACAAGTATTCCTGTGTAATAGTACATCCTGTGCTGTGTCAGGACGTGATAAGACTACTCATAATATAGGCTCCTTAACCCAGCCACTCTCTTCTATTGTCGTGCCCCTTAATCACGCCATACACCACCAACCCTTGAAACCTTAATCACTACTCCTTCTCCACTTCGAACCACTACATTGGGTGGTTCTTAAGCCTTGTCAACACTACGATCGAGCTCCTTACACTTTAAAACCCAACCTCAACCACTCACTCGAACCCAATAAGCCACCACTAGAACTACACACAGCCACCACCATTGGCTGAACTTCAAAACACCAAAAGCTACCACTAAACGTTGAGGCACCACTACCATTAGCATTTCCCCCAACTAGTTTCATACGAAACTTCCTTTCCCCACTTGATTCGACCCTAAGATCACCCTAGAGCACCCCCTTATGCCGTGCCACTATGCCTTCTCCTTAGTGTGCTGTACATGAACAGGAGACTCGACCCACAATCCGGGAACTAAGTCCAACCCGAACCTACTCCAAGTCTGACCCATGCATGGCCACTACATCCAAAGCTTAATTTCTTTTTATTGTTTATTTCTTTTTATTTTATTATTTAGTTTTTGTTGTTTTTTCATTTTTATTTTATTTTATTTTATATATAATTATAAATGTAAATGAAATAAAAAAAAAAAAAAGAGAACAAGAAGAAAAAAAGAAAAAAGGGGGAAAAAGAAAAAGAAAAAAGAAAAAGTGGTCTATTTATTTATTTATAAAATAGAATAAAAAATAACAAATAATATAATAAAAATAAAAATTAATAAATAAGTTGATGAATAAAAATTGTTTTTAACACTTAGGAAAATTAGGTTTTTCCAAAATAAAACAAAAATAAATGGACTCTTTCCAAATTAAGGCACTTTAGAAATTTCCCAAAACAAAATAAAATTTCTAATTTAAGACCTTCTTTTTTAGAAATTTCTTTAAATAAACCAAATTAAGTAAAACGTAAAGTCAATCGTTTTTCAAATTAAAACAAAACCTAACCCACTAAAATTTTATAAAAAGAACTACATATGTTTAATCCCAAATGGCAAGTACGTAAGCACCTTCGAGACAACTGTAAAAAAATAAAATAACTTTTCTTTTTAGTTTAGATTATTCAAATTATCTAATTTAGGTAAACAATTAAATTCTGTTTTATAGAATTAAAGGTAATTTTTAAGGTTAAGATTAAATTTGAAAAGTTAATGGTACCTGTAAAGGTTTAAAAATCCTAACCCCTAGATTGAGATCTTTGGTTTCTAAAACCTTTTTTTTTTTAATCAGTTTTTATCAAAAGACTAGTGGCTAAGTTATTACCAATTTACGCAATTGGTTATAACTTAACTTTATTTCCTAATTCCGGTTGAATGATGACTCCAAATCATTTTCAAAATATAAAAGAATCGATTTTCTTTAAACCCTAGTTAAGGATCAGTATTAAATGGGTAAAGGTTTGATATTGATCAGTTTAAAGAAGACTTAATTTATAAAAGAACTAAGAGGTGAAAAACTAAGCTTGATAGCTTGGCGACTTCATTGGAGACTTGTCAAAAGGGTTAGCCATTTAACTTTCTAAAATTAAAATTAATCTCTAAAAATCACCTTTGCGTAATTTATTTAGTTATTCATTCTTTGTTATTTATCATAATTTTACTAACGTCTTTGTGGCTTTAGTTTTATGTAATTAACTATTTAGGTGGAGTGGATTTATTTTTATACCATGAATGCATGATAAATGTGATTGAACTCGAGCCATCTTAGGACCTTAGGATAGGGAGCCATTGTATAAGTTCCGGGCACAGTAGGGTAACCACCATTTGGAGCCGATTAGGCTACCCCACATAAACTTTGATGTGACTAAGGAACCGTTTTTTCATAAACACATGAGGTTACAAAGTTTAAGGACCTCTAGAACCCATCCTTTTTTGCATACATTCTTCGAGGTCATTGAATAACTAACAAGGTCTCAATGTTATAAAAGAAAAGAGAGAGAGAGAGAGAAAAAATGACCAAACCCGGAGTTTCTTTCCCTATATTTTTCTAGAAATCATGTACATAGGAAATCTTTTGTAATTTCTTTTCATGTAAATAGTCTTTCCTTTATAATTATGCTTTCCTTGTAATTTTTTAGAGATGGCTAGCTCATCTAACACTAAGGTCTTCACCAAGGAGATCCATGTCCACAAGCTTACAAACCTAAAGCCCATACTCAACCAATGGTTTCAAACCTTCAAACCAAGAGAACAAGAGTTCATTACCCATAAGATTAAACCCGTACTCTCACTAACCAAGGTGAATGTTAACATCACGTTGGTGAGGGCCTTAGTCCATTTTTAGGAGCCCAAAGAAGTGGCATTTCGTTTTGGGCCTCACTTAATCAGTCCAACTTTAGAAGAATACAGCCAATTGCTCTAAGCTCTTACTTTGGATAAGATATATGTTCTAAAGCTCAGCTTCAATCTAGCCTACATTTTTTCAAAATTCTTAGGGATCTATAAGACCAAGATAAATGAAGCCTTAAATGACGGTAACAAACACTTTATCAAGATATGGGATCTAATCCATTGGTTCCAAAACGAACCCAGCTCTAAAAAATGAGCTTTGTTTCTTTAAAATTGGAGGGAAAATCTAATCAAGGCCTATGTATTAGCAGTATTCACTACAGTCTTATTTCCGTGTAGGTCTTTTCTTACACACTTTAGGGTAGCAAAATTAGTGGCTCAATTCTAAGAAAGGAAGTCTTATATTCCTACCCTACTTGCTGAACAAATAAGGAACCTTAATTTCCTTAAGAAAAAAGGTTGTGGAGATCTCAAGTCAAGCATGGCACTATTATTAGTATGGTTCGTCAGTTACATCAAATGTTTTGGGTTAGACTTAATAAGAGGTACATTCACCATTAAGATTGATCTTATTGACTCTTTCATTGATAAGATCAAATTACCAGAAGCTATCCCTACCCTTCTCTGGATAGAAGTTATACAAGATTTCTAGGTTAAAGACATACTGTAGACCACTAGATGGCGCAATTACACTAAAGTCATACTAGTTTGTAAAGGTTATCATACCATAGCATTGATTAGAATGAGTTGGTGTACAAGCTACTATCTAAACAACATAGTAAGGAAATTTGGAGGGATCTAGGACATAGTTTATAGGCCTTCATTGGAGCCATTCACCCTTAACCTCTAAGATCCTCACTCTATAGAAAAGGTATCCAAGCTTCATAAGATCAAAGCTTAGTAAGATACTAGGACCGTAAGCCTTAACATCGATTTAAGTGAATTCATAGGAGAAGTGGACAAACATCAGGTTACCAAAGAGTGCTTATACAATCAACTTCATAAGGTAGGCATGATGCAATATCGGGCAACAGAAGTCCCTCAACCTTCCCCCATGAATCCTAGCTCTAAAATGACAACCTATATGGACCAAGTGAAAGCTCATACAAAGGTCTCTACGATGAAGAAGACAGGTGGGAAAACCTATTTCGAGAGTTTAAGCAAAGGTCGTACACCTTGGAGCACCAATTAAAGATGGCTTAAAAGAAAATCCAAGAGTTTGAAGAAGCAACTAAGCAAAAAAAGAAAATGTCATCCAGTCTACAGAAGAAAAGAAGATTAGTATAGATGAATTTGTATCTTTTCTTTTCTTTTATGTAATAAAACTCTGTGAATTTAAGAATAATGAATAACTTACCATTTTGTTAGTTAATTGTCGATTCCCTCCTTTTCATCCATATGGCCCATGTACATTTCATTTATTTATTTTAGTTCTATATTTTCGAAAATTAAGATATTCATATGCTAACTTGTTCAGAAGTGATCCTAAATCTAGCTCACCAAGATAGCTCTTAAACATCAAACCTTCCAAAGAAGTTCTATTAGAACGTTTTCTCAAACTGGAATGGCTAACTAAGGAAATGACAACACCAATAATGGCAACATCAATCCTAAGGTTATTGATCCTATTGAGTTGAGGTTCCAATCTTTGGAACGAGCAGTGGAGAAGATTACAGATTGACTAAGCTTTCTTGCTGATAGCATCACTTTTCTTAAGTCCATGGCTCCATCAAACAAAGAAAGTTTTGAAGCCCTATATGGAAAGAATTTTGAAGCCCTACCCCCCAAAACAAAAGAAGCCTACCTAAAGTAAACCAGGCCTTCGAATCCTTTGAAACAGAAGGGGTCTTTCCAAAGATCAACCTAACTTTTGAGTCGAATACTTACTCAATTCCAATCAATCCAAAGCCTAAAGCTGATCAAGATAGATTAAAAGAAGTTAAGAAGCGATTGACTCAACAAATCACTGAAAAGCTAAAAATGCTAGAAGGGTATGATGGATTTGATC
Source organism: Lumnitzera racemosa (assembly GCA_024138005.1). Classification (NCBI taxonomy): domain Eukaryota; kingdom Viridiplantae; phylum Streptophyta; class Magnoliopsida; order Myrtales; family Combretaceae; genus Lumnitzera; species Lumnitzera racemosa. Next base: position 86,548,140 of record JAMXBC010000010.1, on the reverse strand, counting down.
CGGCTGGTACAACAGACTTCTTAGCCCATGACTATGGAAGCTTCCCCAAAAAATTTAAAGTGCTTAACTTCAAAAATACAATTGGACTGGATGCCTTAGACTACATACTCGGGTATATGTACGTAAGATGGGCAAGTATGTACAATATGACCAGCTCATGGTCTAAACTTTTTAGGACAACCTAATTGGCCCTGCTTTGACCTAGTATGCCCAATTGGATCTAAATCAGGTGAACATATGGGAAAAGCTGCCCAAAGCATTTTGTGAGCAATATAGATTCAACGTTGAAGTGGCGCCAACCATGATGGATTTGGTTGCCTTAAGGAAGAGTCACAATGAATCTTTCAAAGAGTACGCCCAAAGGTGGAGGTCCCTAGATGCAAGGGTATCCACCTCCGTGATTAAGAAGGAGCTAACTGCAACTTTTATTAATACTCTTGAGAGACCTTACTTCGCTTACTTTTTCAGACAAGCCTCTTCTAGCTTTACAAAAGTAGTAATACCAGGGTGTCAGATTGAAAGTACCATCTCCTCTAGCAAGTTACAAGAGACATCAAACACAAGACTACGCTCTACTAAACCCACCACCAATAAGCCTAGAGAAACTATTGTCAACATGGTTAATTCAAATACTAAACCTAACATATAGGTCTCTTTTAAGGAAAAACCCCCTCCAACTCAACAACAGTACAAAAGCCAACTATAGGTTAGTAGGGCCTTAAGGCAATTCACCAAAATACCCGTCCCACTTAGTCAAGTACTTAAAAAACTAAGAAAAGATAATCTGCTCTATTCTAAGGCTCCTAATGAAAGGTATAGGTTGAGATTTTTTTATCCTAATGCAAGGTGTTAGTACCATCTAAGGTAAGCGGGCTATTTAATAGACTTGTGCTAGAGGTTAAGAAGCAAAATTCAAAATTTAGTTGATGAAGGCACAATCCAACTAGATTTTATAGAAGCTCCTACTCCAAATGTCAACAACAACCCCCTGCCTAACCATGGGCCCATCATCAATATGATATTTGATGACTCAAAGCCCACTATTAACATGATCGGTTCCAATCGAGAGCCCAAGATCTATTGATTATATAAACAAGAAGAGAAGTAAGTCCTATAAACCAAATGGTATACCTTCTATGTACCTATGGCCTTTGAAAATTATGAAATTACTCCTCTTAACTACTAGGCTGTAAATCGAGAATAGTTAATCTCACTTGTAGGAGGGATTACCTACTCTGGTAGAATCTATGATCTAAGGGAAGACCTAAAAAAGAAGGTTATGCTGGAAAGGCCAAACAATGAACCAGCTGAACACGAAGAAGGATTGTTTGCCTTCACCAAGATGATCAATTCCAATGAGTATAAAGTAATGGATCAGCTTGCTAAGAGTCCAACACAAATATCCCTCATGAGTTTATTAATGGTATCAAAATCACAACGTAAAGCTTTGTTCAGAACATTAAGGGAAGTCAAAGTCCCTTGTGAAATACCGATTGAAAGGATTGGGTTTATCACCAACTCTTTCCTTACTATGGATCAGATTTCTTTCTTCACCGAAGAACTGGGCAAAGAAGGTAACCATCATACCAAGCCTCTATTCATAAAATTGAGGGTAAATAACATCATCACAACAAGAGTCCTCATCGAAAATGGGTCATCCTTAAATGTCTACCCTCTTGCCATTCTAGATCTATTAGGTGTTGATACGTTCGCTATCAAGCCAAGTTCGACAACAGTAAGAGCAACAGAAATAATAAGGGAGATCGACTTACCAGTTGATATCAGCCCATAGACGTTCAACATCCAATTCTAAGTTTTAGATATCCTAAGGACCTTTAACTTGTTATTAGGAAGGCCATGGATACATTCAGCAAAGGCCACACCTTTGAGTCTTCACCAAAAGGTTAAGTTCATCTCTAATAGCTAGGTCATTACGATTTTGAGTTATCAACATTATGAAATTTATAAAGAGATAGCTATACCCTATATTGGCATTGAGGAACAAGAGGATTTTCGGCTCTAAATTTTTGAAGAGGTGTGCACAATCAATGATTAGGAGAAAGAGGAGAGGCCAAAGTTCAAAGAAGGCTAGTTTAGAACCTATAGGCTGGGATATATCCCAACCCCAATGGAGGATTTACAAAGAATGCAAGTTAAGAGCAGAAAAGGTGACAGGTTGTATCATGCCTCGATGACCTTCCCACCATTGTCAAAAACTTTCATCCAAACCGAAGTATAGAATTCAAAGCCTACCAAGGAGGACACTTCCAATAGAAATAAAGTGGCTAGCCCATCCAATAAGTCTTAGCACTTGAATAATTGGTTATCCATCCTTATGAATAGCAAAAAGTCTTCCCTAGGGTAAAGGATGAATCATGGTTTAGTATTTTATAGAGTTTTGTAATAAATTACCTTTGTTTTACAAATAATTGTACTTAAAAGAAGATTCCTCTAAATAAGAATCAATCTCCTTTCACTTCACTTGTTTCCTTAATTACACTCTTTCTTTCACATACCTTTTTGTTTCCTAGATCTAATGCTCTAAATAAAGGCTATGGATATCTCGTATAAATAGGTGGTGAAAATATTGATATTACGTCCAGCCTTTCTGGGTTTACCCTCGGGAGTGATGTTAATGACCATAATGACATGCAAGAAAGCTAGCAAAAACATGAAATGAGTAAAATTTCCATTGACGAACCAACTGAGATAATTAATGTTAGGACTGACAACAACCCTAAGGTGTTGAAGATTAGAGGAAACTTGTAAAAAGACCAAAAGGAAGAAATGATCATATTACTATCTGAATACCAAGATGTATTTGTATGGTCTTATGAAGATATGCCCAGATTAGATCCACTAATCGTGGTCCATTGCTTACCTTTACGAGAGGATATCAAACCTAAGAAACAAAAGTTAAGAAGGTTTCGACTGGATGTCCTGTTGAAGATCAAGGAAGAAGTTAGAAAATTATTGGAGGTCAGTTTCATTTAGGTATTCGATTATCTTGAATGGGTAGCCAATATTTTGCTAATAATAAAGAAGAATGGCAAAGTCAAAGTATGTATAGACTTTTGAGACCTTAATCAAGCAACCTTTAAGGATAATTTCCCCTTACCTCATATTGATGTCTTGATCAATAACACAACTGAAAAGCATCTTTTCTCTTTCATGGATGGATTCTTCGAATATAATCAAATTTGAATGTTTGAAGAAGATAAAGCCAAATAGCATTCATCGTAAGTTAGGGCACATTTTGCTACAAAGTAATGCCTTTCAGACTCAAAAATGTTGTGGCAACTTATCAAAGGGTCATGGTAGCAATCTTTCATGACATGATGCATAAGGAAGTTGAAGTATATGTTGATGATATGATTATAAAGTCCAAGGAAGGATAAAGTCACATGGATAATTTGTAGAGATTGTTTCATAGGTTGAGAAAATTTAAGTTGAAGCTTAACCTAGAGAAGTGTACCTTCGGAGTGACTTCAGGGAAATTGTTGGGTTTTATAATCAGCTAAAGGGGCATCAAAGTGGACCTTAATAAAGTCAAAGCAATAGTTGTCTTACCCCCTCCATGTACACTTAAAGAAATTAGAGGTTTATTGGGCCGTTTAAATTATATAGCTCAGTTCATATTTTAACTCATAGACAAGTGTCGTCCCTTGTTTAAGTTATTGAAAAAGAATAATAAGATCAATTGGGATAAAGAGTGTGAGGAAGCCTTTACAATGATCAAAGAATACCTCATAAACCCTCCAATTTTAGTAACCCCAAAACCTACTATGCTTTGGTCTAGGTAATGCATCAGCTTAAACAATACATACTCTGCTACCAAGTTGAATTACTGACTTAGCACGATCCCCTGAAATACTTAGTAGACAAACCGGCCTTAATTGGTAGAATCTCAAAGTGGCAAATGTTACTATCATAGTTTAACATTATGTAGGTGAATTGGAATTCAGTCAAGAGGCAAGTTTTAGTAGATCAGTTAATAGAAAATTCCTCGAACAATACCCCCCAAGAGATACAAGTTAATTTCCTCAATGAGGATATTTTAGCAGTCGAGGGAAGCTCTAATAAAGGAGAAGATGATGAGCCACCAAAATGGAAGATGTTCTTTGATGGGGCAGCCAACGTGTCCAGATGTGGAATGGAGGTAATACTAATATCCCCTTAAGGTACTCAATATCCTATAGCTATAAGGCTCATTTTCTTGTATACTAATAATATCACTTAATACAAAGCATGCATCATAGGACTCAAAATGGCCTTAGATAAAGATATTCAAGAATTAGAAGTGTATAGGGACTCTTCACTTATTATCGGCCAAGGTCAGGGAGTATACAAGACGAAAGATTCTAAACCAGTACCTTATCACCGACATTTGACTAAATTGATGGGGAAATTCAAAGAAATCACTTTCAATCATGTACCGAGAAGTCAGAATCAATTTGCTAATGCCTTAGCCACTCTAGCATCTATGATCTAGATATTCGGTAGAGTCGAGATTTGGCCCCTTACTATTGAAATTGAAGACAAGCCTGCCATCTATCTAACAATTAAGGGTACAAATAACCAAAAGCTGTGGTACTATGATGTTAAGATATTCCTAGAACAAGGCATATACCCTGAAGAGGCTAAGAAAAGGGACAAAAGGATGATTAGAAGATTAGCCACTTAATTCTTAATAAGAAAGTCCACTTTATACCAACGTTATTTTGATGGTATACTCTTATGGTGTGTAGATGACAAGGAGGATAAGAAGTTAATGAAAGAAGTATAGGAAGGAATATGTAACCCTCACATGAATGGTTACATGCTAGCTAAGAAAATTATGAGGCCAGGGTATTATTAGTCAACAATGAAAAGTGATTGCATTAAATACGTTAGGCATTGTCACTTGTGCCGAGTTTATGCCAATAAGATAAACTCCCCACCTCAAGAACTACATACACTCTTAGTGCCATGGCCATTTTCGATGTAGGGCATAGATATCATCGACCCGATTACTCCAAAAGCATCTAATGGGAATCACTTCATACTAGTTGCCATCAACTACTTCAGCAAATCGATTGAGGCCTCGTCTTACTCCAGCGTTACTAAAGAGGCCGTAGTTAAGTTCATCAAGAAAGACATCTTGGCCCAATACGGGACTCCCAAACGATCATCACCAATAATGGCACCAATCTCAACAACAAGCTTATGTCAAAATTGTGCCAACAATTCCAGATGATTTACAGGAACACTACTTCTTATCAACCCCAAATGAATGGAGCCATTGAAGTAGCCAAAAAAACCTCAAAAGAATCATTGAAAAAATAGCAATTACATATAGGGACTAGCATAAGATGCTACCATTTGCACTTATGGCCTATCGAACTTCCATCAAAACGTCAATTGGGGTAAAACTTACCCTTTGGTATACGGCACTGAAGTAGTGTTACTAGTAGAGATTGAGACGTCATCGCCCAGGTATTATCAAAAACTTAGTTAGACGAAGCCGATTAGGTAAAGAAATGCATCCAACAATTGAATCTAATTAACGAGAAGAGATTAACAGTCTTGTGACATAATCACTGTTATCAACAAAAAATGGCTCGAGCTTTCAACAAAAGGGTACGACCCCAAAACTTCAAATAAGGTGATATGGTGTTTGAGAAAGACTCTCCCTAATGTACAAGACTTTAGAGGGAAATTTGCTCCTAATTACAGAGGCCCTTACGTCATGAAGCGAGTATTACCAAGAAGGGCTTTGATTTTGTCCCAAATAGATGGTCCAAATTTAAGAGACCTTAGAAATGCCCATGCTATAAAATTATACTACCCATGAGAAGTCAATGAAAATTTTTGCTCAAAACATGAAAATGTCAATCATTTTGAATGTCATTGTGGTTTAATTTTCATTATCTACAAGCAAAGTTGGATCCTTCGCTGTTGTCAACGTTAGAATAATCACCCTCTCCATTGAAAGGTCTAACTCCCCTTGCTCCATTTAATCGAACCCATACATTGAACATACGAGAGAAGTTGAGAAACGGGATCTAAGACATTGGTAACTGACAAAACTCCTTAAAATACTTTATTATCGATTGATCCCTCTCGATGGGGAGTTTTATTGTCTATTTTTCAAGGAAGCGCTAAATCTAAGTAAGCAATCACCTCACAATAGATATTTATTAGTTCCAAAAAGATAATGGGTGGCATTCTATATCAAGTTAATTTCCATGATTTCTCTAAAAAAAGGGCCAGCAAAGTCTCAAACATTTTGTATCAAGATAAATTGGGTTGACAACTAAGGATCAAAGCATGAGCCAGTTAATTATGATGGGTCTTTTAAAAAAAAAAAGGGGTTTGACAGTTTGGGTGCTATCAACAAAGACCAAGTAAGTACTTTTAAATGATGTTAGCACATCAATTTTTGAACATTGCACACCTAATTTCTTTTTTTTTTAACTCCTAACAGCCTTTTTTAGCCAACCCATAAAGCACTTACCTTCTACATTTAATGCTTAGCCAGCCTTTGAAGGTACAATCTTAACTTAGTCTCTTTTCCAAGTTCTCTTAATGAGCTCATAGGGCACTTCTCTTCATCAATCCCTTTTGGAAAGCCCATATGGTACTTCATTAAGTCCAGTTTAAGATTACTAGTCCTCGAGAGACGCTCTCGCCTAAGTTAGTAAGCTTAAAGAGGCAGAACCAGGTTCTCTAGATCGATCCCAACTTAGGGTTGTTAGACCCTAAGAGACGCTTCTGCCTAAGTTAGTGAGCCAACGAGGTTCTTTTGATCGATCTTAACTTAGGGTTGCTAGTCTTCGAGAAACGCTCCCGCCTAGGTTAGTGAGCCTAAAGAGGTACGATCAGGTTCTTTAGATCAATCCTAACTTAGGGTTGCTAGTCCTCGAGAGACACTCCCACCTAGGTTAGTGAGCCTAAAGAGGCATGACTAGGTTCTTTAGATCAATCCCAACTTAAGGTTGCTAGTCCCTAAGAAATACTCCTGCTTAGGTTAGTGAGTCTAGAGTGGCACGACTAGGTTCTTTAGATCGATCCCAACTTAAGATTATTAGTCTCCGAGAGATGCTTCCACCTAGGTTAGCAAACCTATAAAGGTACAACCAAGTTCTTTAGATCAATCCTAGCTTAAGGTTGCTAGGCCTTGAGAGGCGATCCCGCTTATGTTAGTGAGCTTAGAAAGACACAACCAGGAGGTTAGTGAGCTTAGAGAAGCACGACCAAGTTCTTTAGATTGGTCCTAGCTTAAGATTGTGAGTCTTCAAGTGACATTCCCGTCTAGGTTAATGAGCCTAGAAAGTCACAACCATGTCTCATTTCTTCACCAAATCCCTAAAAGATTAAGCCTAGGATAGTTAGTTAGTTGTTATAAAGTTTTCCTTAGGGCAAAAATAGTGTCTCTTTCTCCTTGTGGCAAAGTTTTATTTAAACTTCACCACAAAGAAAAGCAACTATAGATACCCAATTTTCGCTCCCATTTTTATTTTATTTCAATAGGATAAGGGATCTTAAATCAGGAAAAACACACAAAAAAATAGAAAATTAAAGAATGCCCAAAAAATAAAAGAAATTTAGAAAAAAATAAAAAATTTAGGGAAAATATCAAAAAATAGAAAAATAAGAAAAAACACAAAAAATAAAAAATCTTGAAAATACAAAAAAAGAAAAAATGAAAAAAGTTTGGAAAATTTTAGAAAATTGAAAAGTCACAAGAAAATAGAAAAAAATGGAAATAAAAGATTTATAGAAGTTAAAAAATAATAATTTAATAGAATAAATTTTAATTTTAATAAATTAAGGAAGGGAACTGTTGGGCTTGGGCTTATATTTAAATCTAGCTTTAGTTAACTTAGTCCATATGTGCAATTTAATTACATATATGGACATGGCATAGGCCAATAGCCTAACGGATAAGCACATGAGCATAGCATCAGGTTTGAGCATGAGATTAGGGGTTCAAATCTTAGCAAAGGCATGAAGGCCTTTTTATTTTTTCAACTGACACACTACTACATTAGGAACTACCACGGGTCAGGATCTCATTGTGCTATGTATCCTGACATATGATAGCACCCACGTAGCATTCTTCGTCATCTACCACGTTTCATATGATGACACGTAGCACATGACCATTAGATAACGTGGCTGATATGGTGCCACGTTAGCATTATGTCAACCCCTCTTTCCCCACCCATACCCTTTCCTTCCTTTTTCTCTCCCTTTCTTATAATTTCTTACATTTTCCCCAACCGAAATAGTCCACTCCCTTCACTTTGCCTTGATTTTTCTTACAAATCTCATATACAGGCATCTAATTTCTTGCTTTAATCTCATACTCTACTTGGCCAACTTCAAATAGAACTAATGAATGTGTTTAGATTCAATCAAAAACACATTCAAATAGAGCTCCAAAATTGGCAAAAAACTAAAATTCTGGATGTTCTCATTCAAATTTAATTTCAAGTTTCCATGTTTTTTGGGTTAATTTTGTGTATAAAAGGGGCTTTGGGGGCTCACTACGAACATACACAATCACATAATGAAATTTCAAAAACTCCCACACTACTCTTTCTCTCTCTAGCTCAACCGCCAACCTCTCTCTCTCCTAAACTCTCTCTCTTTACTCAATTCCAAGCCACACTACCACCATGGCTAGACTACCCGTATTATAGGCTCCCTAACCCAGCCACCCTCATTTACTACCATGCCATGCACCACCAACCCCCCAAACCTTAATCACCGCTCCTTCTACACTTCAAACCACTGTATTGGGTGGTTTTCAAGCCTCGTCAACACTACGGCCAAGCTCCCCATACTTCAAAACCTAACCTCATCCACTCACTCAAACCTAGTAAGCCACTACCCAAACTACACATAACCACCACCGTCGGTTGAACTTCAAAAAACTAAAAGCTACCACCAAACATCGAAGCACCACCACCATTAGCATTTCCCCCAATAAGTTTCATACGAAACTTCCTTTCCCCGCTTGATTCGGCCCCTAGATTACCCCGAAGCACTCCTTTGCGTCGCACCACTATTCTTTCTCCTTTATGTGCTATACACAAGCAAGAGACCTGACCCGCAATCCACAAACCAAAGCTGACCCGAACCTACTCTAAGTCTGACCAAGACATGCCTATTGCATCCACGCTCAATTTCTTTTTTTTTTAATTTATTATTTAGTTGTTGTTATTTTGTAATTTTTATCTTATTTTATTTTATATATAATTGTGAATGTAAATGTAAATGTAATAAAAAAAGAGAGAAGAAGAAGAAGAAAAAAAATAGAAAGAAAAGAAAAAGTAGTCTATTTACTTATTTATAAAATAGAATAAAAATAATGTAATAAAAATTAGTAAATAAGTTAATGAATAAAGATTGCTTTTAACACTTAGGAAAGTTAGGTTTTTCTAAAATAAAAAAAAATAAATGAACCCTTTCCAAATTAGGGCACTTTAGAAATTTCCAAAAGAAAATAAAATTTCCAATTTAAGACCTTTATTAGAAAGTTTTACAAAAAGAATTACGTATGTCTAATCCCAAATAGCAGATATGTAGGTACCTATGGGGCGACGGCAAATAAATAATTTTTCTTTTAGTTTAGATTATTCAAATTATCCAATTTAGGTAAATAATTAAGTTTCGTTTTATAGAATTAAAAGGTGATTTTTAAGGTTAAAGTTAATTTTGGAAAGTTAATGGTATCCATAAGGGTTTAAAAATCATAACCCCCGAATCTAGATCTTTGGTTTCTAAAACCATTTTTTTAAAATAATTTTTTATAAAATAAAAAAAAAACTAGTGGTTAAGTTATAACTAATCTATCCAATTGGTTATAACTTAACTCTTTTTCCTAACTCCGATCGAGTGACAACTCTAAATTGTTTTCAAAATATAACAGAATCGGTTTTCTTTAAACTTTAGTCGAGAATTCGTATGAAATGGGTGAGGGTTTAATATTAATCGGTTTAAAGAAGACTTAATTTATAAAAGAACCGGAAGGAAAAAAATCAAGCTCGACATTAAACATGCATGTAAATATTTTAATATCATCCCCTTTTCTTATCATCTTTTGTTATCATCAAAACATAATTAAGAGATTAACATTTTCCTCCTTTTTATTAATAACAAAACCTTCATAAATAAAAGTAAAATATCTTCAAGACATAACACCACAATACGTACAACTAAATAATATCAACAATATATCTATTTGTTGCATCCTTATCCCCCTTTTTATTATCAACAAGGTGGGTTAAAATCTTCCCTTAAGACTATGTCATTTCTCAAAAGTATAGATAAGACCATAAGATTAAAAAAAGCTTCTAGAAATCATAACAAAACATAGCTCATGGAACATAAAACATAGTCCATCTGGAAACATAAAACATAGTCCAAATAAAAGGAAATAATAAAGAGCACAAATATAAAAATAATTAGCATAATGAGAGTTCGAGGAACAATAGAAAAAAAATTTTGAGATTTCTTCTTAGGATAAGACTTCTTAATCCTTTTAAGAGTTTATGGTTGATCAAAGTTCCAAGGCAGATTTAAAATTTGTCTCAAAAGGGTCTAAAGTAAAGAAAAAACTTATTCAAAAGATGGATTGGTAGTAGAAAGATTTGGAGTCGATGTTGATTCAAGAGATGGATTGGATGTCTCTGTAGATGGTGAAGTAGCTTAAATTGAAAGCTATAGAGTGTTTGGTACAGGATTAGGAAAATATTCAGGGGATTTGGTAGCTTAAATGATGTTAGATGGAGAGGATGGTGATAGGATTGGTTGAACTAATTCATGTTCAACTAGAGGTTGTTGGGGTAAGGAAGGTGACAAATGTTAAACAAAGGGATCCTTTGTAGTTGTTAGTTGAATTATTTTGTCAAATTGAGTTTTCATCATATTAATGAAATCTGTAAATTTCTTGTCCATCTAATTCTCAACCTCTTGCTTAGAAATTCTACTTCTAAAACCAACCTCAAAGTTCTTTCCTTTATTTAGCTAGCTATCAAAACTATCTAATTCATCTTTTGATTCAAACACTCTCTTCCTTTCCTTTCCTTTCCTTCATCTATTGAGAATTTTCCTCCAATCTACAAATCAAACACCTTTTATTTCTTTTCCTTAGGCTTAACTGCTTTCTTACCCTTAACTTTCCTTAAAATATCCTCATTACTTTTAGATTCTTCCTCTTCATCATCCTCTCAGTCACTTTTTGATGCCTCATCTAAAACCTCCCCCTCAAATAGAGATTTTGGTAATTTGTTCTTTTTGTGTTCCTCATTAACATAAAATGCCCAATCATTTGTAAACCAAATTCTATTCCTAACATAATCCCCATGAGATTGATGTTGCATTCTCTAATAACCTTGATGGGTAATTGCCTTCTGAATTTTATACTTCTTAAATTTAAGCAATTTCATAAGAAGATTCCCATGAGGGCTTTTTGCTCTAGTAAAAAATGTGTGCTTGATAATCAAATTTGGTAGATGAATTCTCTTAACTTTGAGCATAGCAATGATTATTAAAGCATCTTCCCTCAAAATTGAAGTTGTACTCCCTTTCTTAGGCATGATACAACTAATAACCAACTTGTGTAATAGCCTTGTCAGTAACAGACAATCAAAGACAAATACCTCTCCCGCCTCTCTCTTCCATTTACCATTTATGATAGTGTTCAAAACTTGACTTTTTCCAATGGCCATAAGCCATTCATCATTATTCACATTAAGTAGATTGAAGCATTTCACAATATCACTCTTGGTAACAATTTCCTTTCCTAATACCCCAAAACTTAGTTTATCCCTTTTGCTTAAGTCCAAATTTTCATAAAATTCAAAAATAACTTCTCCATAAACTACTGTATCTATTGTGCACAACTCTTTGCACTCAATAATGCACAGAAATTCATCCTAGTAGAATCCTTTTGTAATGAAGAACTCAAAGTAAAAAACACATGGTTTAATATAATCAAACTTCCTCTTTAAGGAGATAGATTTTGCGCTTACCTTTCTCTTGGAGCTTATAGGATTAGAATAAATAGCTTTAATGCTCTATTCTTCCATATTTTCTTCTGGTTTATCATTCGGCTTATCTTCTGTTTTCCGTTTCTTTATTTTCTTTTTCTTATCTTTGTCTTTTCCTTTCCCTTTACCAACATCCACAAACCAAGTTAGTTCATTAGATGATTCCATTACCCTAGCCATTAGTTTTTCCACCTCAACTCAGTTAAATTTCTTTTTAGGTTTCTTGGAATCCTTTCCCTTCTTAATAGGTTCTTTAATTCCTTTGGTTTTGGCTTTTGGTGAGGTACTGAGAGACTTGGTTTTCTTTGAATTAGATGATTCTTCGGCTAGTTGATAAGGTTTAGTCATGGTGTTGTTTGGGTCTTTCACGATCTTCTTTATGCAGAGAATGCAAGAGGATTTTCTATTAGCTATGATGAAAAGAGGGTTTTTAAGTGAGGAGGAAAAGAAAAAGATGTGAATGAAGAGCAAGTTACAAGGAGGAAGGATACTTGTAATTATCGAACGTAGAAGAGAAAAAGAAGGACGGAAGTAAATATGGAATGATGGGATTATTTCCACACTCAAGGAAAATTGGTTAGATGATGGGTAATATATTAATTAAGGCAATTGCTAGATAGCTCCCTTTTTGAAAATAAAAGAAGACGAGGGAAACAAAAGAAAGCACTCATGTAAAAGAAAAGTGAAAAAAAAATATTTCCAACATTATATAAGATTGTAAACTCCAATATCATTCCTTATATTTTTAAACTTCGTCTTGTCTAGGGGCTTTGTAAATATTTCAATTAGTTCATTATTTGTAGAAACATATTCAGTGCTTATATCTCCATTATTAACATGGTCTTTGATAAAATAATGTCTGACTTCAATATGTTTAGAATGAGAATGTTGCACATAATTTTTTGTTAAGTTAATTACACTATTATTGTCACATTTGATAGTAATATTATCCACTTTTATTCCCTAGTTAGATAACTGTTGTTTAATCCATAATATTTGAGCACAACAATTTCCTATAGATACATAGTCAACTTTTGTTATTGACAATGCCATAGAATTTTGTTTCTTGGAGGACCGAAAAACCAATTTATCCCATAAAAACTAATACATTCTAGATGTACTTTTTCTATCAATTTTACATCCTACATAATTTGCATAAAAATATCCTATTAATTGAAAATTATTATTTTTTGGGTACTAAATTCCAAGATTACTTATGCAAGATATATATTTAAATATTCGTTTCACTACAGCTAAATGTAATTCAGTAACATTAGTTAGAAATCTAGCACAAAAGCAAACACTAAAAATAATACCAAGTCAAGAAGTAGTTAAATATAGTAAAGAATTAATTAAGCTTCTATAAAGCTTTACACTTCCCTTCTTACCCGTTTTATCTAGTTCCAATCTTGTTGAGGTTGACATGGGAGTTGCAGCTCCCTTTAAATTTTCATACCAAAACTTTTTGAGAATTTGTTTGCTATATTTTTCTTGATGAATAAAAATTCTATCCTTAGTTTTTTTATTTTTTATTTGAAGCCCAAGGAAAAAGTTTAATTCTCTCATTAAGGACATTTCGAACTTAGCTTACATTATCTTAGAGAAATCCTTGCAATATTGTTCATAAGTAGCACTGAAAATAATATCATTTTTGTAAATTTGAACAAGAAAATCGTTATCATAATATTTAATGAATAGAGTAGTATCAACTTATCCTCTTTTGAAACCATTTTTAATGAGAAATTCAATAATTCTTTCATACAATACATGAGGTACTTATTTTAGCCCATATAATGCCTTCCTTAACTTAAACACATGATTTTCTTTAAATAGGTCATTGTTTAACAAAGACCTCTTCTTTTAGATAACCATTCAAGAATGCACTTTTAACACTCATCGAAAATAGCTTAAAACCTCTATAACATGCAAATGCCCAAAGTAATCTTATAGCTTCCCAATGTGCAATAGTTGCATATGTTTCATCGAAGTCTATTCCTTCTTCTTGTGAATATCCTATTGCAACAAATCTAACTTTATTTCTATTTATTTTTCCATGTTCATCTAGTTTGTTCTTAAATAACCATTTTATGCTAGTAATTGTTTTGTTATGAGGTTTAGGAACAAGAAACCATACCTGATTTCTCTAAAATTGTGTAAGCTCCTCTTGCATCACATTTATCCAATTGACATTAGATAAAGCTTCAACCATGGTGCTTGGCTCTATTTTGGATATTAAAGTAAAGTGATTTTCAATATTTTATAATCTTGATTTTGTTTTAAATTCGTAATGTATATCTCCAATAACTTAGATGATTTCTGGTATACCTTCTTATTTATCCTCTGAAGGAGTCTCTAGTTCAACTTCTTCAATACTTGTTTTCATAGTTTCTTTCCTCTTAGTTCATTCTTATGAGATAAAAAATTCTTACTTGTTATATCTCCATCATCCAATTCTTTAGTCTTAGCTTCATCAATGAATTTTACATTAATTGATTTCTTAATTGTTCGAGTAGCTTTGTTATATACCCACAATGCATTGCTTCGTAAGGAAGATTCTTTCATCTGCTCGTTCTTTGAATTCGCTTAAATTCTATCCGAGCTTCTTAATGTAACACTTTGAACCAAAAATATGGAAATATGAGACTCTGGGTTTTTTCCCTTTGTACAATTCATATGATGTTTTCTTTGTTAAAGATCTCAAGTAAACTCTATTAATTATATAACAAGATGTTGAGAGAGCTTGTGCCCAAAAATACTGTACAATCTCAATTTCATTTAGAAGAGTTCTTGTCATTTCTTGTGTGGTTTTATTTTTACGCTCTATGATACCATTCTATTACAAAGTACATGGAGTTGAGAAATTGTGAGTAATTCCTTGGTCTTTATAAAATTTAATCAAATCTTCATTCTTAAACTCTTTACCATGATCCGTTCGAAGACTAATAATGGCATACCCTTTTTCATTTTGAACTTATCTAGCAAAATTTTCTAAAGTAGTAAAAGCATTACTTTTATTCCAGAAAAATAGCACCTAACAATATCGAGAATGTCAAGCCTATTTTTTTCACCTCTCGATTTTTATAAAATAGTCTTCTTAAACCGACTAATATTAAATCCTTACTCATTTAACATTGACCATCAACTAAGGTTTAAAGAAAACTGACTCTTTTATATTTTGAAAATATGTTGGAGTCACCACAAGATCGAAATCGGGAAAAAGAGTTTAGTTATAACCAATTGGGTGAATTGGTTATACCTTAGCTACTGGTCTATCGATGAAGCCATTTTATAAAATGGTCTTTGAAACCAGAGATCTAGATCTGAGGATTAGGAATTTTAAACCCCTACGAATACCATTAACTTTTCAAATTTAACCTTAACCTAAAAATTACCTTTCAATTTTATAAAAATAGAACTCATTTATCTACCTAAATTAGATAACTTGAATAATCTATAAAAAAAAAAAAAGGAAAGTTAGGTTTTTATATTTTTACCATCATCCCGTAGGTGTCTACGTACCCATTATTTGAAATCAGATGTATGTAGTTCTTTTTTGTAACACTTTAGTGAGTTAGGTTTGTTTTAATTTTGAAAATACGTTAAATTTACGTTTTTAATCAAATTTGGTTTATTTAAGAAAATTTCTAAAAATAGTCATAATTTGGAAATTTTATTATTTGGAAAGTTCTAAAAGCCCCTAACTTTTAAAAAAAGTTCAATTTATTTATTTATTTATTTTAGAAAAGCCTGACTTTCCTAAGTATTAAAACAATTTTATTCATTCACTTATTTACTTATTTTTATTTTTATTATTTTTTATATTATCTTACTTATTATTTTTTCTTTTTCTTTTTTCTATTTTATCTATTTAACTAAAAATAAATAAATGGACTACTTTTTTCTTTCTTTCTTTCTTTCTTTATTTTTTTCCCTTTTTTTTTTACATTACAATTTACATTTTTAAAAAATATATAACAAAATCAAATTATAAAAGAGGATCGAACCAAAGGAGGTGGCATGGGCATGTCTAGTCGAATTACAAGTCAGTTTAGGCATTGGGTCGAATCTCGAGTTAGGCTTTGGATTCGGATTAGCTCTAAGGTCTTCAACAGCAATAGCATGATAGAGGTCGTTTAGCTTGATCCAACCACTAAAGAGAGTAGGTGAGGAGTGTTTTATGAGTTTCGTATTGAGGATAGGGGGCTAAAACAAGTGCTACGGTGTTTGGGTGGTGTTTTGGTGGTGGTCAGAGATGAGTAGCAATAGTGGCTTTGGGGGAATTTCAAAGGTAGCTACTCGGTATGAGAGGGGAATGTGGTGTGCGGTTTTGAGATGCAGGGGGTTAAGTCGTAAGGTTAGTTTAGGTTGAAGAGGGTCAAAGATGGTAGTTTCAAAGGTAGAGGCTTGGTAGCTAGGGTTTCAATAGTAGAGGAGCCTAAGGACGAGAGTGGTTGGGTTTGTCTTTGGGGAGCTTGGGGGTTGTAGCCATGATGTTGGTTTACTTCAAGGATGGCTAGAGAAAGGGAGAGCTCATGAGTGGTTTCCATTACTCGTTTCCGATTGTGTGTGATTGGGAGAGTCCAATTTATAGCAATTCGAATTAGCCTAAGCCCGGAAAGTCCATTAATGGTGAATTTGTGAACCCCTAAAATGTTCGATCTAGCTTTTGAAATAGATTTAATTATGTTAGACAATTTAGGAGTCGACAAGGCTAATGAAAGAAAAAACCCTAAAAGAATTAATCAATCGTGTAAGAAACTTTTCTACCCTAAATGCATCTAAATGCTAAAGATTCTATTCAAAAGTGACAGAAACCCTAAAATGATCACTTTAAAGACATATGTGCACTAATTCAACATAATAAACCCTAAAACCCTAAATTGATAATATAACCCTCATATTTTGCCAAATCATTAGAAAAAGATTAGAGATGACTTCCAATCATGCATATATGTGTTGAATCCTCAAGTAGTCTTTTAGAAACTAAGATAATGAATCATAGCTTACATTTATTTCTTAAGAATATGATTAAGATAGTCTTACTTAGAGTTAGGAGTATAGTTGAAGATTAGGTTACATATAGTGAACTTTAATACTCGAATTAGTACTTTTTGCACTTGTTATCCAAAGTAGTTTATCAAATGAGATATATAGGCTATAAAGACCTAAAGGAAGACCTCATCAACTATGTTTACTAATCAATTCACCAAATACCTCATTTCCTCTCATTTCCTTCATTTTTTCCCTTAATTTCCCTTAATTACTACATTATGTACACAAAATTACATATGTTTAAGGAAAGTTAACCAAGTCAACACATGTTGACCAAGGTCAAAATGTTGACCAAGTCAACACATGTTGACTAAAGTCAACAATTTGAAAAGTCAACAAAAGTGTCCTTTTCATTTGAAGAAAATATCTTCCTTCTCATGATTTCCTTTCTTTTCTTTTCTTTTCTTTTAGCATTTCTTTTTCCTTCTCCTCCTAACTTGCCATCCACTTCTTCCCTACTAGACCGTACCTTCTTCTTCATTCCAAAAACAAAACAAAACAAAAAGAAACAAAGTAAAATCCCCTCCTCCATTTCCGTAAGCTTCCATCTTCCATTTCACTTTCAATACCTTCCTTTTTGTCTCCATAATTCCAACACAAACTAAGGTATGTATTTATGATACTATGTCTTGCTTCATCTTCTTTATTAGTTAGAAGAAGAGTTAGGTTAAGTAGTTATGTGTTGTGTATATATATATGTTGATTTAAGCTTAAAGTTCAAATCTTTACATATGGAAGTGTAGAATTCTTTAGGCAAGGGAAGAAGATGCATGTGTACATGTCTTTGAGTATGTGTACGTAAGGGTATGCTAGAGATATACATGTATCAATACCTTTGTACATAAGTATACAATATGTACATAACTTAAAATAACGTATGTAGTAACTATACATACATATACCATGTCAAATATACCCTTAAAATATGAAAAGAATGAAATTGTGAAGCTTTCTTAAGGGGGTAGATAAGGCATACGAAAATACGTATAAAAATACGTATGTCACCGTATGCGTATATGGGTATGTGTATTAGTATATGTATATAAGTACACAAGTATATATATAATATCTTAGAAGTATAGGTATGTATATTACATATGTATAAAGTGTGTAAATATATAAGGATAATAATGGACTAATGATGTAAGCAATGATGTCATTAAAGGATTACATAAGCCATGACATCATCAAAGAGATTAGATGAGCCATGACATAAGCATAAGCTTGTAAAAGAATAGATTATAAGATGACATAAGAATATAACTTATATTATGTATACATGTACTTAGGAGTTGAAGATCCTTTAAACCCTAATACACTTCCTAGATTGAATTAAACTTCATCAAGTATGTGAATTAGTAGCACTAATGTAACATTTCCTAAGTATAAGAATCAAATAGCTAATTCAATCATTGAGTCCTAAATTAGGGCATAAACATAAGAAATAAGAATAATTAACTTCAATAAGATAAAATTTCAATAATTTTAGCCCATATTGTAAAATACGGGTTATAACGTCCAAAACGGACATCACCGTGTAAACGTGCGTTCGAAAACGATGAAAAACGACTATAAATCCGTAAATATTGAAAATAAAATGAAAAAGTTACGTAAGATTAGCAATTAGGTTTAATCAAATAAGGGCTAATAGCAATCTAAGTAGAATTAGGTAAATAGATATCCATAACCTTTAGTTGAGTCAACTACTTATTATTCTTATTATCTCGTAATGATTAGGTGATCCCAATGAGGGTGAGGATCTCTCGATCGGTTATTATGACTAGAGCGAGTCGTCATAGTCAAGTGAGTACTCCTAATGACTCTATACCTGTTTGTGCTTGTAGTTAGTGCACTTAAAGTGAATATCAATAACTTGATGCATGGGGTTTCGAGATGTGTGTGCTTGATATTGATTGATTGTTATAAGAAACATTGTTAAATACAATAATTGATGATTTGATGGTATGATTGATTTTTATATGATTTGGATGGTTTGTTGATATTGATTGATCACCTTATAATTTGACCTAATTATATTTGGCTTATCTTAAATTAAAAGGGTCATGCATTACATTTACTTATTCCGGCTGTCACTTCACGCGGAGATAAAGAGAGGACTTGCGGGGGTTGTTTATATATATTAAAGTGTTTATGTACGATGCACTCGTACAACATGACCTCACCCGAACCTACGGGCCTACTAATTGATGGAGACTCCAATTGTATGGCTAAGGGTCGAGTTTAGAGATCTCCATTGTAGGGTGTGAGTGTAGACTGCGGGGGCCACCTCACCGCTAGGCCTGGGACTTTGTGAACTACTGGATTTTTAGAAATGGAAATGCAGTTTTTGTGAAATACGGAATTCAAAGTTATGGGTAAAAACCCAGGTGCTAGAGCTCAGTTGTGATTAGTGCCAATGAATCTCCAACCCTTATCTCAGAGGGCGTTAAAATCCGATATTATATGCAGTACCGATTAACTGCATATATTGTTTGGCATACTGCGTGTGCATGCATTCATATGGTTGTAACAATTTGTTTGATAACTTGTTTGTCAGTATGGTACGAGGGATATCTCACTAAGCTCTTGTAGCTTATTCCCCAATAGTCTTTCTTTTGCAGGTTTACATATGATGGGATTGGGATAAGTCTCGAGTGCTGAGTGCAAGATGAAGATATGTACATTAGTGTTAGAATTAGTTGAGATCTTTATAAGTGATACATAAACACTCTTTGTAGAAAATATTCACATGTTAGAATTTCATATAATTTAATTTTTCCTACAATTTTATAATGTTGGTATATCTGTCTTATTATTTGTAGGGGATACCGATTCTCTGCGGTTCTGAGGAACTGTGGGATATCGGACATCCATAGTTATTTATAATTATATATTATGTCATGTTACAATGAATTAATTACTTAAAAATCATTAATCTTAGTGATTTATTATTTAGAGTCTTACAATCTCTGACTTGCAAGACAGTTTTGATATCATGGGTGCACACATGTTATGAAAATTTTAGGTAATCCTATTAGGCCCCCTGTAGGGTATTGATAGAATTTGAACATAAATGTGCAACTTTAAATTTCCATCTTTTTTTCGATTTTTGAGAGCAGATTTGAATGCCTAAATGTACAAATTTTGACATGTTTTTTACCCCAATCCATAGTATGCTAAGTGTACTCCATGATTTCATCACTAATTTGACGAAATTGTAAAGAAAAAGGAACCTAATATGCCCACAAAGTGCACTATTTGGAAAAGAAAACACTAGAAAAGTTAGGAAAACGGAGGAAATTAGGGGGAAGAGGGGAAAAAGAAAAGAAAAATGCTAACATAGCTCCACGTCAACCATACCATCTTATCGTAAGGTGCCACGTATCGTCACATGACACATAACTGCTGATGTGGCTTACCATGCAACGTCATGTCAGTCCGTCGTCCCACCTGATGTAGCCACATGTTAGGACACATAATGCACTGAAATCCTGATACGTAGCAGTTCCTAATCAGCTAAAACAAAAAACAAGAAGGCTTTGCATCCCTTTATTAAGATTCAAAGCCCTAACCTCCTTTAAGTTTATGCATGTAGTTTATCGTTAGGCCATTGGCATGTACCTTATCCATATGTGCAATTAATTTGCATATATGAACTAGGTCGGCCTAGACTGGATTTAAATCTAAGGTCGGCTTAGGCTAGATTCAAATTTAAGCCTAAGCCCACTAGTCTCTTTTCTAACTCTATTAAAATTAAAAATCTATTCTATTAAAAGATTACTATTTTCTAATTAACGTAAATTTTCTTCTTCTTTTTTTTTTCAATTTTTTCTATTTTCGTGACTTTTCAATTTTTTATGTTTTTTTTCTAAATTTTTTCATCTTTTTGTATTTTCTAAAGTTCTTAGTTTTTTTTTGTGTTTTCTCTTATTTTCCTATTTTTTGATACTTTTCCTATATTACTTTTTTTTATGTTTTTTTTTCCTATTTTCCTATTTTTTGTATTTTTCTAACCATGTTATTTTTTCAAAATTTCTTTTTTTCTTCAATTTTCTATTTTTTTGTGATTTTCCTAATAAAATAAAAGAGAGATAAAAATTGGGTATATATAGTTACCTCTCTTTATGGTAAAGTTTGAACAAAAAATTTGGCAATAAGATAAAGAGATACTATTTTTGCCCAAGGGAAGACATTAATAACGACTAACGAACTATCTTATACTCGATCTACTAGGGATTTCATGAATAAATGAAACCTAGTTGAGCCTCTCTAAGCTCACTAACCTAGGTAGGAGCATATCTTAAGGACTAGCAATCCTAAGTTGGAATTGATCTAAAGAACCTAGTCGTGCCTCTTTAAGCTTGCTTCTTTAGGCTTACTAACCTAAGCGGGAGCATCTTTCGAGGATTAGCAACCTTAAGTTGGGATTGATCTAAAGACCCTGGTCGTGCCTCCTTAAGCTCGCAAACCTCGGCAAAAGCATCACCTAAGGACTAACAACCCTTAGCTAGGATCAATCTAAAGAACCTAGTTATGCCTCTCTAAGCTCACTAACCTAGGTAGGAGCGTCTCTCGGGGACTAGTAACCCTAAGCTGGGATCAATCTAACGAAACTAGCCATGCCTCTCTAAACTCACTAACCTAAGCAGGAAAGTCTCTCAAGGACTAGCAACCCTAAGCTAGGATCGATTTAAAGAACTTGGTCGTGCCTCTCCAAGCTTCGTAACCGAAGTAGGAGTATATCTCGAGGACTAGCAACCTTAAGCTAGGATCCATCTAAAGAACCAAGTCATGCTTCTCTAGGCTTACTAACTTAGGTGGGAGTATCTATCAAGGACAAGAAACCCTAAGTTGGAATCGATTTGGAGAACCTAGTTATATCTCTTTAGGCTTACTAACCTAGGTAGGAGCATCTCTTTAAGACTAAAACCCTAAGTTGGGATCGATCTAAAGAACCCAGTCATACCTTTCTAGGTTCACTAACCTAGGCAAGAGCATCTCTCGGAAACTAGCAACCCTAAGATGAGATCGATCTAAAGAACCTAATCATACCTCTTTAAGCTTACTAACCTAGGTGAGAGCATCTCTCGAGGACTAGCAACCCTAAGTTAAAATCTATTTGGAGAATGTAGTCATCCGTCTCTAGGCTCACTAACCTAAGCAAGAAGGGTCTCTTAAGGATAAACTACCCAAAGCTAGGATTGATCTGAAGAACTTGGTCGTACCTCTTTAAGCTCACTAACCTAGGCAAGAGCATCTCTCTAAGACTAGCAACCCTAAGTTAGGATCAATCTAAAGAACCTAGTCGTGCCTCTCTAGGCTCATTAACCTAGGAGGGAGCATCTCTTAAGAACTAGCAACCATAATTTGGAATTGATCTAGAGAACTTAGTGATGCCTTTTTGGGCTTACTAACCTGGACGAGAGCATTTCTTGGGGAATAGCAACTCTATGCTAAGATCGATCTAAAGAACCTACTTATGTCTCTTTAAGCTTACTAACCTAGGCAAGACTGTCTCACGAAAACTAGTAACCTTAAGCTGGGATTAATCTATAGAACCTAGTCATGCCTCTCTAAGTTTACTAACCTAGGCAGAAGCATCTGTCAAGGACTAACAACCCTAAGCTGGACTAAATGAAGCATTCTGTAGGCTCATTAAGAGAATACTGGTGAAGGAGAGCACCCTACGAGCTAGCTAAGAAGAATATGATGAAGGGAAATGGCCTATAGGCTTACTTGAGAGAATTTGATGAATAGAAATACCTTATGGGTTCGCTAAAAGAACTTGGAAAAGAGACTGAGTTAAGGTCGTACCTTCATAGGCTAGCTAAGCACTAAACGTCAAAGTTGAACGCCTTATGGGTTAGCTCAAAAGATTATTGGGGGTAAAAACTGTTCATAGTCTAAATGCAAATGCAGTGTTAAAAAATTAGTGTGCTAGCATCGTGTGGAAGTACTTACCTGGTCTTTGT
Organism: Lumnitzera racemosa; assembly: GCA_024138005.1. Classification (NCBI taxonomy): domain Eukaryota; kingdom Viridiplantae; phylum Streptophyta; class Magnoliopsida; order Myrtales; family Combretaceae; genus Lumnitzera; species Lumnitzera racemosa. The sequence goes on along the minus strand of JAMXBC010000010.1, from coordinate 86,525,075 downwards.
TGATAGCACCTAAACTGTTAAACCTTTTTTGAAAAGCCCTACCAGAATTGACTAGCTCATGCTTTGATCCTTTGTTATCAACCTGAATGATCTTGATACAGAACATTTGAGACCTCGTCGGCTCTTTTAGAGAAATCGTGGAAATTAACTTAATGCGGAATGCCACCCCCTGTTTTTTTCTTTTTGGAACTTTTATGAACCGAAGCCCTTTTTCCTAATTAATAAATATCTATTGTAAGGTGATTGCTTACTTGGATTTCGCACTTCCTTGAAAAATAGACAAAAAAAAAACTCTTCATCAAGGGGGATTAATCTGTAATAAAGTATTTTAAAGAGTTTTGTCAATTATTAATGTCCAAGATCTCACTTTTCGACTTCTCTCGTATTTTCAATGTATGGGTTCAATGAAGTAAGGGGAGTTGGAGGGTGATTACTCCAACGTTGACAATGGCAATGGATACCAACTTTGCTTGAAAATAATGAAAATTAGACCACAATGACATTCAAAATGATTATCATTTTCATGTTTTGAGAAAAAATTTCCATTGATTTCTCATAAGTAGTACAATTTTACAATGTCGACCTTTACAGGGTCTCTCAAATCTGAACCATCCATTTGGGACAAAATTAAAGCCTCTCCTAGTAATACTTACTTCATGATGTAAGGGACTTTAAAATTGGGAGCAAATTTCCCTTTAGTCTTGCATATTAGGGAGAGCCTTTCTCAACACCATATCAACCTCTTTGAAGTTCTGGGGTTGTACCCTTTTGTTGAAAGCCTAAGCTATTCTTTGTTAATAACACTAATTATGAAACAGGGCTGTCAATCTCCTCTTGTTAGTCAAATTCAACTATTCAATGCGTTTCCTTACCCAATCGACTTCGTCCAAGTGAGTTTTTTATAGTACTTTGAGCAATGAGATCTCAACCTTTACTAGTAACACTACTTTAGTATCGCATACCAAAGAGTAAGGTGTTGCCCCCATCGGCGTTTTGATGGAGGTTTAATAGGCCATGAGTGTAAATGGTAACATCTCATGCCAATCCTTATATGTAACAGCCATTTTTTCAATGATTCTTTTAAGGTTTTTATCGGCTACTTCAATGGCTCCATTCATTTAGGGACAATAAGGAGTAGAATTGCTATGAATGATCAGAACTGTCGGCACAATTCTAACATATGCTTGTTGTTGAGATTGGTGCCATTGTCAGTGATGATCATTTATGGAGTCCCATATCGGGCTAAGATGTCTCATTTAATGAACTTAACTATGACCCCTTTAGTAACTCTTGAGTAAGATGAGGTCTTAACCCATTTGCTGAAGTAGTTGATGGAGACTAGTATGAAGCAATGCCCATTAGATGCTTTTAGAGTAATCGAGCTAATGATATCTATGCCCTACATTAACAAAGGCTACAATACTAAGAGTGTATGTAGTTCTTGAGATAGGGCGTTTATCTTATTTGTATAAACTTGGCATAAGGGATAATGCCTAACATATATGATACAGTCACTTTCCATTGTTGACCAGTAATATCCTAACCTCGTAATTTTCTTATCTATCATGTAACCATTCATATGAGGGAAACATACTCTTTCATGTACTTCTTTCATTAACTTCTTAACCTCATTGTCATCCACACACCTTAAAAGTGTACCATCAAAAGAGCGTTGGTATAAAGTGGACTTGCTTATTAAAAGTTGAGTGGCTAATCTTTTGATCATCCTTCTATCCTTTTTCTCGGCCTTTTCAGGGTATGTGCCTTATTGTTGGAATATCTTAACATCATGGTACCATGGCTTTTAGTCATTCGTACCCTCAATTGTTAGATAAAAGACAGGTTTGTCTACAATTTTAATAGTAAGGGGCTGAATGTTAACTCCACTAGATATTTGGATCATAGATGCTAAAGTAACTAAGGTATCAACAAATTGATTCTAAGTTCTTGGTACATAATTGAAAGTGATTTCTTTGAATTTTCCCATCAATTTAGTCAAATGCCGATGATAAAGAATCTTTTGTCTTGTACTCTCCCCAAGCTTGGTCGATAATGAGTGAAGAGTCTCCATACACTTCTAATTCTTGAATATCTTTATTTAGGGCCATTTGAGTCCCATGATGCATGCTTCATACTCAGTAGTATTAATAGTGTATGGGAAAACAAACTTTATAGCCATAGGGTATTAATACCTTTAGGGGATATTTATATTGCCCCAATTCCACACCCAGACATGTTGGCTATCCCATCGAAGAACATCTTTGATTTCGGTGGCTCATCATCTTCTCCTTTATCAGAGCTTCCCTTAACTACTAAGATATCCTCATTGAGGAAATTAACTTATACCTCTTGGGGGGTACTAATAGAGAGATTTTCTACTAACTGATTTGTTGAAGCTTGCCCCTTAACTGAATTCCAGTTCATATACGTAATGTCGAACTCTAATAGTTACATTTGCCACTTTGAGATTCTACTAATTAAGGTCAGTTTGTCTACCAAATACTTCAAGGGAACATATTGAGTCAGCAATTCAACCTGGTAATATAGTGTATATTGTTTGAGCCGATGCATTATCCAAACCAAAGCATGGCAGGTTCTTTCAATTTTTGAATATTTATGTTCCCCTTCAGCGAATTTCTTGCTCAAGTACTATACAACTTATTCTCTTCCTTCCTTATCTTTCTAGCTAAGCATGCATCGCATGGACTCCGATAATATTTTTAGGTATAGAAATAAAGGTTTCCCAAGTTTTGGAGCTATAAAACTTGGAGGGTTCATGAGGTATTCTTTGATTGTTGTAAAGGCTTGCTCATACTCTTCATCCCTATTGATCTTCGCATTCTTTTTCAACAACTTAAACAAGGAATGACGCTTGTTCATGAGTTGAGATATGAATTGGGCTATATAGTTTAAACAACCCAATAAGCCTCTGATTTCTTTGAGTGTGGTAGAGAGGGTAAGTCAACTATTTCTTTGACTTTATTAAGGTCCACTTCAATGCCCCCTTTGGCTAATTATAAAACCCAACAATTTCTTGAATTTACTCCGAAAGTACACTTCTTTGGGTTAAGCTTCAACTGGAATTTTCTCAACCTATTAAATAAACTCCTTAGATTATTCACATGATTTACTCCTTCCTTGGACTTTGCAATCATATCATCAATGTATACTTTAACTTCTTTGTATATCATGTCATGAAAGATTACAACCATGACCCTTTGATAAGTTACCCCAACATTTTTGAGTCTGAAAGGCATTACTTTGTAGCAAAATGTGCCCTAAGTTGTGGTAAATGTTGTCTTAGCTTTATCTTCTTCGGACATTCGAATTTGATTATAATAAAAAATCTATCCATGAAAGAGAAAAGATGGTTTCCAGCTATGTTATCGACCAAGACATCAATATGAGGCAAGGGGAAATTATCTTTAGGGGTTACTTGATTAAGGTCTCGAAAGTCTATGTACACTTTGACTTTTCCATTCTTTTTCATTACTAGCACAATGTTGGCTACCCATTCAAGATAATTAGATACCTCAATGAAGCCGACCTTTAGTAATTTTCTAACTTTTTACTTGATCTTCAACAGGAAATCTAGTTGGAACCTTCTTAACTTCTATTTCTTGGGTTTGATATCATCTTGTATGGGTAAACGATGGACCATGATCGATGGATCTAATTCAAGCATATCTTCATAAGACTATGCAAATACATCTTAGTACTTAGATAGCAATGTGGTCATTTCTACTTTTTGGTCTTCTTTCAAATTTCCTCCAATTTTCAACACCTTAAGGTTGTCATTGGTCCTAACAATAATTATCTCTGTTGGCTTGTCAATCGATTCTACTCATTTCATGTTCTTTCCAGCTTTCTTATATGTCACTATGGTCATTAACATCACCCTCGATGACAAATCCAGTAGGGTTGGAGGTGATATCAATATTTTCATCATCCATTTGTGCAAAGTATCCATGGCCTTTATTCGAAGCATTGGATCTAAGAAAATGAAAAATATGTAAAAGAAAGAGTGCAAGTAAGTAAGAAGTGAAGAGAAAAAAGATTGATTCTTATTTAGAGGGAGTTTCTATTGAGTACAATTATTTGTTGAACAAAGGTAATTTATTACAAAACTCTATAAAATATTGGACTGTAATTCATCCTTTACCCTAAGGAAGACTTATTGATATTCGTAGGGATGGAAAACCAATTATTCAAGTGCTGGGACTTATTGAATGGGCCAGCTACTTTATTTCCATTAGAGGTGTCCTCTTTAGCAAGCTCTGAATTCTGGACATCAGCTCGGATGAAAGTTTCTAACAATGGTAGGAAGGTCATCATGGCATGATACAACCTGTTACCTTTTCAGCCCCTAGCTTGCATTTTTTGCAAGTCTTCCATCAAGGTTAGGATGTAGCCTAAACCATAGGTTCCAAAATGGCCTTCTTTGAACTTTAGCCTCTCATCTTTCTCCTGATTAGTGATCATGCACACCTCTTCAAACATTTAGAGCCTAAAGTCCTCTTCCTCCTTAGTGTTAATATAGGTATGGCTGTTCCATGTAAATTTCATAATCCTAGTCACTTAGAATCGTGATGACCTGGCCATTGGAGATAAACTTAACCTTTTGGTGAAGATTCGAAGGTATGGCCCCTATTGAATGTATCTAAGGCCTTCCCAATAACAAGTTGAAGGTCCTTGGGATGTTTAAAACTTAGAATTGGATGTTGAACATCTATAGGCCGATATCAATTGGTAAGTTGATCTCCCTTATAATTTCTCTCCTAGATCTATCAAAAGCTCTCACTGTTGTCGAACTTAGCTTAATAGAGGTCGTATCAATGCCTAATAGATCCAGGGTGGCTAGAGGGAAAACATTTAAGGATGACCTGTTATCAATGAGGACTCTTGTTGTGATGATGTTGTTTACCCTCACCATTATGAATAAAGGCTTGGTGTACCAGTTACCTTCTTCACCTAGTTCCTCGACAGAGAAAGAAACCTGATCCATAGTGAGGATAGAGTTATTGATAAACCTAATCCCTTCCAATTAGTATTTCACGAGGGACTTTGACTTCCCTTAATGTTCTGAACAAGGCTTCCCAATGCGGATCCGATGCCATCAATAAACTCATAAGGGATATTTTTGCTGAAGTCTTAGCAAGCTGATCCATTACTTTATACTCGCTAGACTTAATCATCTTAGTAACAGCAAACAATCCTTCTTCATGTTCAGCTAGATTGTTGTTTGGCCTTTCCAGTACAACCTTCTTTTTCAAGTCTTCCTTAGATCATTGATTCTATTAGACTGGGTAATCCCTCCTATAAGTGAGCTTGACTGCCCCTAATTTACTACCTAGTAGTTGAGAGGGGCAATTTTCTAATTTTCGAAGGCTATAGGCACATGAAAGGTATACTGTTTGGTTTGTAAGATTTGCTTCTCTTCTTGTCTATAGAATCTATAAATCCTGGGTTCTCGATTGGAACCGATCATGTTGATGGTAGGCTCTAAGTCATCAACTATCACATTGATGATGGGCCCATGGTTAAGTAAGGGGCTGTTGTTGATGTTTGGAGCAGGAGCCTCCACAAAATCTAGTTGGACTGTGCCTTCACCAATTAGGTCTTGAATGTTTTTTTTTTTTAACCTCCAACACGAGTCAGTTAAATGGCCCACCTACCCTAGATGTTACTGATACCTTGCATTGAGATAAAAAAAATCTTCGCCTGTACCTTTCACTAAGAGCCTCAAAATGGAGTAGATTATCTTTTCTTAGCTTTTCAAGTACTTGACTTAGTAGGACAGGTATTTTAGTGAACTACCTTGGGGCTCTACTAATTTGTGGTTTGCTTCTGTACTGTTGTTAAGTTAGTAGGGGATTTGCCCTGACAGAGATTTGGGTATTAGGTCTGGTATTCAAATTAATCATGTTGACAGTAGCTTCTTTAAGTTTACTGGTGTTAGGTTTAATAGAGGGTAGTCTTCTATCTATTATCTCTTGTAACTTGCTGAAGGAGATAGCACTTTCAATCCAGTACCCTACTGCCACCACTTCTGCAAAGCTAGAAGAGGCTTGTCCAATTAGGTGAGTGAAGTATGGTCTCTCAAGAGTGTTAATAAAGGTTCCAATTAGCTCTTTCTCGGTCACAGAGGTGGATACCCTTACAACTAGGGACCTCTACCTTTAGGTATACTCTTTGAAAGATTCATTGTACCTCTTTCTTAGGGTAACTAAATCCATCATGGTTGGCACCACTTCAACATTGAACCTATATTGCTCACAGAATGCTCTAGCCAGCTTTTCCCATGTGTTCACCTGATTCAGATCCAATTGAGCATACCAGGTCAAAGCAAGGTCGATTAGTCTATCCTTAAAAGTTTAGGCCATGAGCTAGTTATATTGCACATACTTACCCATCTTGCATACATACAGCCAAGTGTATAGATTAAGGCATCTAGTCCAATTGTAATTTTTTAAGTCGAGTACTTTAAATTTTTCTAAGAAGCTTCCATAATCATAGGTAAAGAAATCTATTATACTAGCTTACTCGAATCCATCATACCCTTCAAGCATTTTCATCTTTTCAACAATTTATTGAGTTAGTCACTTCTCAAGCACTCTTAGTTTGTCTTGATTAGCTTCAAGCTTCGAATTGACTAAAAACGAGTAAGTATTTGACTCAAAAGTTAGATTGACTTTTGGAAAGACCCCTTCTATTTCAAATGATTCGAAGGCCTGGTTGACTTTGGGGTAGGCTTCCTCTACTTCGAGGGGTAGGACTTCAGTATTCTTTCCATATCGGGCTTTAAAACTTTCTTCATTTGATGGAGCCATTGACCTATGCAAGGCGATGCTATCAACAAGAGACCTTAGTTAATCTGCAATCTTCCCTACTATTGTTTCTAAAGATCAAAACCTCAGCTCAGTGGAATTAATAACCTCGAGATTGACATTGCTATTGTTGATGTTGTTGTTATCATTTCCTTAGTTAGCTATTCTGGTTTGAGAGTAAGTTCTAATAGGACTTCTTTGGAGGGTTTGACATTTGAGAGCTATCATGGCAACCTAGATTTAGAATCACTTCTCAACATGTTAGCACATAATATTTTAATTTTTGAAAATATGGAACTGAAATAAATGAATGAGGCTACATGGATGAAAAGGAGAGAATCGATGATTAATTAACAAAACGACAAGTTATTTATTATTCTTGAATTCTCAAAGTTTTATTACATAAAAGAAAAGAAAAGATACAAATTCATCTATACTGATTTTCTTTTCTTCTATGGGTCGAATGACATTTTCTTCTCCTTCTTTTGATCATGATTAGTCTCTTCCGTAAACTCTTAGATTTTCTTCTAGGCCATCTTCAATTGGTGTTCCAAAGCATGCAACCATTACCTAAACTCTCGAAATAGGTTTTCCTACTCATCTTTTTTATTGTAGAGGACTTCCATACAAGCTTTTACTTGGTCCATATAGGTTACCATTTTAGAGCTAGGATGCATAAGGGAAGGTTGAAGGTCTTCTGGTGCCTGATACCGCATCATGCCTACCTTGTGAAGTTCATTGTATAAGTACTCTTCGGTGACTCGATGTTTATCTACTTCTCCTATGAATTTACTCAAATCAATGTTAGGACTTACAATCTTAGTATCCCACCAAGCTTTAATCTTTTGAAGTGTGGATAACTTTTCTGTAAAGGGAAGCTCTTCAAATGGCTCCAATGAAGGCCTGTGAACTATGTTCTTGATCACCCCCCCCCCCTCCCCCCAAAACTACCTTGCCATGTTGTTTGGATGGTAGCCTATACACCAACTTATTGCGATCAATGGTACAATATGGTAATCTTTACAAACCAGTATGACATTAGTATAATTGCTCCATCTAATAGTCTACATTATGTCTTTGACCTAGAAATCTTGTAAAACTATTTAGAGAAAGGTAAGGATATCTTTTGGTGATTTGATCTTATTAACAAAAGAGTCAATAAAATCAATCTTAATGGCGAATGCACCCCTTATCAAATCTAACCCAAAGCATTTGATATGATTGATAAACCATACCATTAATAGTGCCATGCTCAACTTGAGAACTCTACAGCCTGTTTTCTTAAGGAAATTAAGGTTCCTTATTTATTCAGTAAGTAGGGCAAGAATATAAGACTTCCCTTCCCAAAACTAAGCCACTAATTCTACCACCCTAAAGTATATAAGAAAAGATCCGCTTGGAAATAAGATGGTAACAAACACTGTTAATATGTAAGCCTTAATTTGATTCTCCCTCTAATCGCCAAGGAATAAAGCCCGATTGTTTGAGCTTGGTTTGTTTTAGAACCAATGGATTAGATCCCATATCTTGATAGCATGTTTGTTACAACCATTTAGAGCCTCATTTATCTCAGTCTTACAGATCCCTAAGAAATTTGAAAAAAATGTAAGCTGGACCAAAGCTGAGCTCTGGAATGTATATTTCATTCGAGAGGAGCTTAGAGCAACTGAGTGTATTCTTCCAAAGTTAGACTAATTAGATGTGGCCTAAAATGAAATGCCACTTCTTTGGGCTCCTAGAAATGGACTAAGGCCCTCACCAGCGTGATATTAACATTCACCTTAGTTAGTGAGAGTATGGGTCTAATATTGTTGGTAATGAACTCTTGTTCTCTTAGGTTAAAGGTTTGAAACTACTGGTTGAGTATGGGCTTTGGGTTTGTAGGTTTGTGGACTTGAATCTCCTTGGCGAAAACTTTGTCATTAGATGAGCTGGCTATTTCTAAAATATTATAAGGAAAGCATAAATTACAAAGGACAGACTATTTACATAAAAAGAAATCACAAAAGATTTCTTATGTACATGAATTCTAGGAAAATAATAAGGAAAGAAACTTCATGTTTTGTCATTTTTCTTTTTTTTATATATAATATTACTGCTTTGTTAATTAATCATCGAACCCGTAGAATGTATAAGAAAAAAAAGGACGACTTCTAAAGGTCCTTAAACTCTATGACCTCATGTGTTTATGAAAAAAGAGTTCCATGGTTACATTAAAGTTTAAGTGAGGTAGCCTAATTGGCTCCGAATGGTGGTTGCCCCACTATACTTGAAACTAATACAATGGTTCCTCATCTTAAGGTCTTAAGATGGCCCGAGTTCAACTGTATCTATCATGCATTCATGGTACAAGAAATAAATCTCCCTTCCCCTCTAAATAGTTAAACACATAAAACTAAACCTACAGAGACATTAATACAAATAAGTAAATAAATTATACTAAGGTGACTTTTAGGGATTAATTATAATTTTTGAAAGTTAAATGGCTAACCCTCTTGACATCCCTAATGGAGTTGTCAAACTATTGAGTCTGTTTTTTTTTTTTTTTACCTCCCGGTTTTTACAAAATAGTTTTTTTAAACTGACCAACATTAAACCCTTACCCATTTAATACTAACTGCCGATTAAGGTTCAAAGAAAATTAGTTCTTTTATATTTTGAAAACACGTTGGAGTCACCACCTAATCGGAGTCGGGAAAAAGAGTTAAGTTATAACCAATTGGGTAGATTGGTTATAACTTAGCTACCGATCTATCAATTAAGCCATTTTATAAGACAATTTTTGAAACTAAACATCTAGATCTAGGGGTAAGGAATTTTAAACCCTTACAAGTACCATTAACTTTCCAAATTTAACCTTAACCTTAAAAATCACCTTTCAATTTTATAAAAACAGAACCCAATTATCTAACTAAATTGGATAACTTGAATAATTAAGAAAAAAAGAAAATTAGGTTTTTTATATTTTTTACTATCGTCCCATAGGTATCTATGTACCTACTATTTGGAATCAAACATACATAGTTCTTTTTTGTAAAACTTTAGTGGGTTGGGTTTATTTTAATTTTGAAAATATGTCGAATTTACATTTTTAATCTAATTTGATTTATTTAAGGAAATTTAAAAAAAAAAGATCCTAATTCAAAAATTTTATTATTTGAAAGTTCTAAAAGGCCTTAACTTTTAGAAAATGTTCAATTTTTTTTTTCTTTTTCTATTTTGGAAAAAGCTGAATTTTCTAAGTGTTAAAACTATTTTATTCATTAACTCATTTACTTATTTTTATTTTTTTATATTATCTTATTATTTTTTATTTCTATTTTTACATTTTATCTATTAAACTAAAAATAATTAAATGGACTACTTTTTTTATTTCTTCCTTTTTTCTATTCCCCCTCCCCCCCCCCATTTTTTTACATTACAATTTACATTTAAAAAAATATATATAACAAAATCAACTAAATCAAACTATAAAAGAGGATTGGACTAGAGGAGGTAATACGGCCATGCAAGTCGGATTACGGGTTGATTCAGGTACTGGGTCAGATTTCGGGTTAAACTCATGTTGGGCTTCGAATCCAGATCAACTCCAAGGTCTCCAACAGCAACAGCTCAGCAAAGCTTGATCCAATTGCCAAAGGAAGCAAGTGAGGAGTGTTTTGTGATTTTTAGATTAGGGATAGGGGGGTAAAATAAGTGCCATGGTGTTTAGGTGGTGTTTTCATAATGGTCGAAGATGAGTGGCTGTAGTAGCTTTAGAGGAATTTCGAGGGTAGCTGCTAGGTGTAAGAGGGGAATGTAGTGTGGGCTTTTAAGATGCAATGAGTTCAACCATGGGGTTAGTTTGGGTTGAAGAAGGTTAGAGATGGTGGTTTGGAAGGTAGAGGCTTAGAAGCTAGGGTTTCGATGGTGGAGGAGCTTCAAGTTATGGCTAGGTACGAGGGTGGTTGGGTTCGTCTTTGGGGAGCTTGGGGGTTACAGCCATTGTGTTAGTTTACTTCATGGATGGCTAAAGAGAGTAAATTGAAGAGAGAGAGTCAAAGAGAGAGAGAAAGCTTGGTAGGTGTAGAGAGAGAGTGATCGAAAAGAGAAAGAGAGAGCTCGTAGGTGGTTTCTAAAGCTCGTGTCTGATTGTGTGTGATCAAGAGAGTCTAATTTATAGAAATTCGAATTAGCCTAAGCTCAGAAAGTCCATCAATGGTAAATTTGAACATAAATGCGTGACTTCGAATTTCCAGCTTTTTTCCAATTTTTAAGAGCTGATTTGAATGTCTAAATGTATAAAGTTAGATGTGTTTTTTACCCCAATCCATAGTAGGCCAAGTGTACTTCCTAATTTCATCACAAATCTGATGAAATCGTAAGAAAAAGGAACCAAATCTGCTTACAAAGTGCATTGTTTAGGAATGAAAACACGAGAAAAGCTAGGGAAAATGGAGGAAATCTAGGTAAAGAGGGGAGAAAGGAAAGGCAAATGTTGACATGGTGCCATGTCAGCCATGCCATCCTGTCCTAAGGTACCAAATGTCATCACATGATACGTAGCGGTTAACATAGCGCCATGTCAATCCGCCATCCAACCTGATGCTGCCATGTGTCAAGACACGTAGCGCAATGAAATCCTGATACATGACAGTTCCTAATCAGTTGAAAAACAACAAAAAGGTTTTGCATACCTTTGCTTAGATTTGAACCACTAACCTCCTTTATGTTTATGCATGTCGCTTATCCTTAGGCCGTTGGCATGTACCTTGTCCATATGTGTAATTATGGACTAAGTCAACTTAGGTTAGATTCAAATCTAAACCTAAGCCCAATGGTCCCCTTTCTAACTCTATTAAAATTAAAAGTCTATTCTGTTAAAAGATTATTATTTTCTAAATACCATAAATTTTCTTCTTCTTTTTTTCAATTTTTGTGACTTTTCAATTTTTTATGTTTTTTCTAAATTTTTTCATTTTTTTTGTATTTTCTAAATTTCCTATCTTTTGTATTTTCTCCTATTTTCCTATTTTTTGATACTTTTCCTAGATTTCTTAATTTTTTTATGCTTTTTTCCTATTTTTCTATTTTTTGTATTTTTCTAAATTTCTTATTTTTTGTATTGTCTTTAATTTTCTAGTTTTTTGTGTTTTTCCTAATAAAATAAAAGAGGGGCAAAAATTGGGTGTCTAAATAGCATAATCATCAACAATTACCATATTGTACCTATTACCACCTAAACTTAATGCTCGAGTGGGTCCAAATAGATCCATATGAAGTAATTTAAAAGGTCTTTTGGATGTGATTACTCTCTTTGATTTATGAGTTGTTGATGTTAACTTATTCTTAAGGTAACTTGTGCATCATACATCCTCTTTTATACTTATCTTAGGAAGTCCATAAATTAAATTATTTTTTGATCAATTTTCTAATTGATTGAAATGGACATGCCCTCGCTTCTTATGCTATAGAAATGCATTATTTGTAATATTAAGAAAGCATTTTTCAATCTTTACTTTACTAGGTTCAATTAAGTGAATGTTCTTTTTCCTAAAACCTTCAAATAAGTTTAAGCCATTTTGGTCAAAGGCTTCTACCTTATTTTGGTCAAATATCATCTTATAACCTTTGTCATATAGTTGGTTTATACTTGGAAGATTATGCTTAAGTCCTTTTACTAGAGAGACATTTTCAATGGTATATGGAAGAGTTCCGATGTTACTAGAATCAATAATTTGTCCCTTACCATTATCTCCAAACTTGCAAAACCACCTTCCTTTCATTTGATATTTGTAAAGAGTGATGCATCTTCAGTCATGTGATAAGAACACCCACTGTTTAAATACCAAGTTTCTTTGAGTTTAACTTCATGCTCCTATAATTACATAGAAACAAATTAATTTTTCCTAGGAACCCACACAAGCTTGGATCTACTGAAATTCAAGCTTGTTATTTTTAATGTTTTTACTTGGTAATTACTGAGCTTATAATTTTTGAAATAACAATATCTTTCAATATGCCCTAATCTATTACAAAAGAAACATCCATATGAGTTGTTATACCTATCTTTTACCTATGACTTTTGGTTTGAGTATCTTCTATCATATCTTTTAACAAAACCTCTTATAGGTCCACTAACTATTTTGCTTTGGATCAAATGATTTTGCTATGTTTCTTTGGAATTATTTATTAAATTATCTAGAACTTGCTTTCCTTTAACAAATATTGTTGTTTTGTTTGATTATGAATTATCTCCATATTCATATCCTAATCTTATCTTAATTTTATCCAGTCATTGTAAGGCAATAAGCATTTGTAGTTTTTTATCACTTTCATATAATTTATTAAATGGTGAGTCTATTGAATTAGACAATTCATCTATCCTTGATCTGAAGTTGCTTATTTGATCTTTTAAATCTCGTTTGCCTTTTTCTAAATTCTTGTGTTCAGTATGAAGATTATCACTATCAATTTCTGGCACTTCTTTGTTAGTTTTAAGTACATCTATTTCTTCTTTCAAGTGTTCATTTTCTTGAATTAATTGATCTCTTTCTAGTTTTAGATCTTCTATCTATCTATTGGTTTTAGTTAACTTGAGATAAGCCTTTTCTAAGGCTTTTAGCAACTTTTTTTATTTGTTTGCCCACACTTTCTAACATCTCATCTTTGGAATCATAACTTACCTCGAATAGTGCCATTAGACATAGGTTGGCTTCTTCTTCATTGTTTGAGTTATCTCCTGATCCATTTTCTGATTCGTTTAAGTTGCTCCAAGTAGCTAGCAATTACTTATGCTTTTTCTTATATATCTCCAGTTTCTTTACTAGTACAAGACATTCATATTTAATGTCCAGGCTTTTTTCACTTGTAGCATACTACTTCTTTCTTCTCCTTTTTATCCTTTTTTTTTTCCAGTCTCTCTCTTTGTATCTCTTACTTGCATTTTTCTTTTTTTTTAAGATAAGGTATGCTTAAAAAATCTTTTCTTACCTTGTCTTTAAATCATCCTGCTTAGTCTTCTTGCAATAAAGGTCACATCATCTTTGTTGTCACTTTTGCCTTCTGATTCTAAATCAGTATTGATCTTTTAAGCTTTGAAGGCTGTCCCATTCTTCTTCAATTCTTATGATTTAAAGAAATCTACATCATACACCATCAGTTTGCTTCTCAACTAGCTAAGTGTCAAGCTTTTCATATTGTATACTTCTTCAAAAGCAGTTTTCTTTGCGTTCCAAGCTTTAGGAAGTACTCTTAACATCTTTCATATAAGATCAGTATCATCAATTTTCTTTTCAAGAGATGATAGTTCATTCACTATGGTAGTGAATTTGATGAATGATTCTTTTATTTCTTCTCTAGGTAGCATGAGAAATGTTTCATACTGTTGCATTAGAGAATTGATCTTTGTATCTTTGACAATGTTCATACCTTCATATGTCTATGATAATGTATCCCATATCTCTCTTGCTAATTTGCAAGATGAAATCTAATAAAATTCAGATTGAGCTATTGTAAATAAAAGTTGATTTTTGCCTTTAGACTTCAGCTCTACTTTTGCAATATTGCCTTTAGTGGTGATGCTCTCAAGAAGTCTTGTATCCCACTTTCAATAATTTGCCATGCTTGATAATCATATGCCTTGACATATGTCTCCATCCCAAACTTCTAATAAGAAAAATTAGTGCTATGAAAAAATAGAGCTTTTCTCGGTTGTGTGGTAGAATTGCTACTTACCTTCAGTCATGACCCTTAAACTCTAAATGATACTAAAGCTAAGCTCTAAAACCAAATGGGGAGAGTGAGTGAGAGGGGGGGTGTTGTGGGTGTAGTGTGAATTGGTTATATATATCAAATTTTAAACAAATATAACACTTAAGAAAAATTTATCCCCTTTGTTACTTAAGATATTGGCTAAAAGATAAATGGAGCATCATTGTCGGGGACCTAGTTCACTTTCCAGAGCCGTTCCACTATCCACAATATTCAAACACTTAGAGAGGTTACAAACAATACTTTCTACTCTAACTCACTTAGCCCTACTCTTAGGCTAATCACTCAAAACTACAAAGATAAGAAAAACTCTCTAAAATAAAACTTTTATAAGGATTACAAAAGATATTGAGGAGAATAAAAAAAATGGTTCCTTAACAAATAAGAACTAGTATAAAGATATGCATGTAAGCTTCTAATCAATCTTTTATTCTTAGAAATGGATTGTTTGCAACACTTTTGAATGAGAAATTGTCTTTTTTTTTTTCTTCCATGTCTTTTCTATGAAGACATTGCTTCCTTTATATACTTGAAAATGTAATGCCTAGAAACTTGTTTTAAGGTAAATCTTTAGAAGATTTATGCTAAAATTTTTAGTTAACAAAAATAACTTATGAAAATATCTTCTTTGTTGACTTTTCATATATGTTAGATCCTTTCCGTGCTATGCGTGCTGCATTCCTTACTCTTAGTACTTCAAATGGATATATAAGGTAAACTTTGCTGTCAATATATGAGTCCTTTTTAGATTCGAATGGCTTGATCAAAAACTTCTCTTATATCAAAACTTTCCAACTTTAGACAAATTTTATAACAAGAATAACTTAAACTTATCCCCATGGATTTTGATCCTACTTAATGAAATGTATTTAGTAAATGAAGTTACGTCTTCTTAAGGTCTTAACCAATGATTCTTATATTACAAATGTATTCCCTATTTCTTAGTTCTCATACCTTCTGATTTGTCCTCCAACTGACCTTGTGATAGATCTTAAAAAACTTTGTTTAATATACTTGAGAAACTGATAAACACATATAACAATATTTGATCAAGCTAAAATTGCATGTAAATATTTTAATATCATCCCCTTTTTGTTATAATCTTTCATTATCATCAAAACATAATAAAGAGATTAACAAGTTTCATTATTTGACACTAGTTCGGCTTCGCAACAATGACTTCTTCTCCTTTACTTAGGAGATAGTGAATGGTTCATGTGAGCTTAGAAGAAATGTCAGGTCAACTCAAATGAATTTCTACTTATCTAAGGATAGATCCTTCTCTGTTACTCAGCACACCATAGAAACAAGGCCACATGCCCTTGATTGGGAGATTGGTCCTTGATTCCTATCATCCCCTCTAATTCGTTTGAGATTTGAGATCAAATCTTGATCGACATTAGACAACTCGTCCTCGAGGACATATGGGTGGAGATCAGCAACATTGAAGGTATCGAAAACTCCATATTCTTCAAGCAGATCTTCCTCATAGGCATTGGGATTGATCTTCTCAATTACCTTGAAAAGTCCATCTGCTCTTTGAGATAGCTTGTTCTTCTTTACGTTAGGGAATTGGTCCTTACTGAGGTGAATCCAAACCAAGTCTTTATGCTAGAATTCCCTAATTCTTCTTCTTTGGCCTCTTCATTCGAGCTTAGTAGCAATTCAAATAAGGTTGTCTATGACCTTCTGATGCATAGCTTAGATGGCTTTGGATCTTTTAACTACTTGGGGTCTTCAATGTAGTTAGATGAAGGGGTCAAATTAAGTGGGAGCTCAGGATTGTATCCATATGTAGCCTCAAATGGTAGCTTCTTGGTGACATTATATGTAGTTATGTTGTAAGTAAACTCTATGATTAGTAAGCACATATCCCAGTCAACGGGTATTTCTTCCTATGGTAACTCAAAGTAGATTTCCTAAGATTTGATTGACAACCTCAGTCTATCCATTTGTTTGAAGGTGGTAGGATCTACCGAACGACAATTTAGTTCCCAATTGACTCCAAAGGGTCTTCCAAAAATGGCTTAAGAACTTAGGGTCTCGGTTCTCGACACTCCATGTAGCTTGACCACTTCTTGCAAAAAGAGAAAAGAAATAGCCAAAGCATCATTGGTTCGGTTATACAGCACAAATTGTGCCATCTTACTTAACTAACCCATAACCACCATATTGGAGTCCTTCCCATGAGATGTCCTTAGCAATCCCAGTACAAATTCCATACACAAATTGAGCCATGGCTTAATCGAGATGGGTGATGGTAGATAGGGTACTTATTCGGCTTAACTCTATACTCTTTAGCAAGGGACATACCTCTCTATCATAGATTACACATCCTTCATCATTCTTGGCCAAAAGAATCTTGAAGCCCCTACTTTATAGGTTTTGTGTTTGCTAAAATGGCTAGATAATCCTCTTCCATATGGCTTTGATACTAATGATTCATGCATTAAATAAGTCAGGATAAACAACTTTCCCTTCCAAAACAAATACCCATCCTCTTTGTGATAATCATCAATTGCTTAACCATTTACACATCAAGCATATATTGGGCTAAAATGTGGGTCTTCAGCATACAAATTATTAATCATTGAGAATCTAAGAAGTCTAGTTTAAAGCTCAATCAAGAGGGCATCCTGTCTAAATAGGGCATCAACTACTACATTGTTCGTACCAATCTTGTACTTGACAACATAGGAAAATCCCTCCATAAATTCAATCTACTTATTTGTCTCTTAGATAACTTGGATTGGCTCTTCAAATACTTCAACAACTAATGGTTGATATAAATCATAAAATCTCTAGCCAATAAGTAGTGTTGCCAAACAGTCAAGGCTCGAATCAAGGAGTAGAACTCCTTGTCATGTACAAAATAATTCAGTATAGCCCCTCGAAGCTTCTTACTAAAATAGGTAATTGGTCAGTCCTCTTACATTAGCACAACACCTATACCAATTCCTAATACATCGCACTCTACTTTAAATGCTTTGTTAAAGCTTGACAGAGCTAAGATAGGAGTAGTAAACTTCTTCTTCACCTCCTCAAAACTTAGTTTCTCTTTCTCTCCCCATTTGAACTTAACATTCTTCTTTGATAGTTGGATCAATGAGGCTACAACGGTATTGAAATTTCTTATGAAACAATGATAGAAAGATGTTAGGCCGTGAAAACTTCACACATCAACGAAACAGGTCAGTACAGGCTATTCAATGATTGCCTTAATCTTCTCTTAATCAACACATATTCCAACTCCACCCACAACAAATCTTAGGAAAACTACCTTTGGTTAGTAGAATTCACATTTCTTTAAGTTGGTGTACAGTTTCTTGACTAGGAGCTTATCAAAGACAATTCAAAGATGTTCACAGTGTGTCATCAGATCAGGGCTATAAATAAGAACATCATCAAAATACATAACAACAAACTTTCCAATAAGTTCTCGGAGCATATGGCTCATCAATCGCATGAATGTGCTTAGCGGATTTGATAACCTAAATGGCATCACTGGCCAATCATACAACCCATTATGGGTCTTGAACGTGGTCTTCCACTCATCTCTACCCAACACTACTACCACTACCACCCCCCAACCCCAAGGCAACATTTTAATTGTATCTAGATTTGTGATCGATTTTGGAGAAGATTTGTGCTCCATGTAACTCGTCAAGGAAGTCACCAAGCTGAAGTATTGGGTACCTGTACTTAATGGTAATTCGATTGATGGCTCAATTGTCTACATACATTCGCCATGTGCCGTTTTTCTTAATGATAACTCTTATTTTAAATACATTTCATGTGGTGATTTTATAGTATTTTCCTTACATTTTTGTTTTCTTTAAAGAAATTGATACTTAGTTGAGTAAAATTTTGATTTCAAGGTTTGAACGCATTCTTGGATTGAAAATGAAGAAAAGGAATCAAGTTTCACTCAATTTAGAGTTCAAATGAATGAGTTTTGAAGTTTTGAAGTTATACAATCTGGAACACAACTGTATCCCCAGGCTATGTCCATCCAGGAAAATATGCTAAGGTCAGAAAGTTACACGACTTGGGGACATGACTATGTCCCAAGCCGTGTCTGGTGATGAAAACGGAAACCTTACAATACATTATAAAAGGACATACTAGGGTTTCGCATACATGATTGGACATTCAAAAGAAAAAAGACTTGAGGAGAAGGAGAAGAAAAAGGCGAAAGCAACATTCAACTTCAAGATTGAAGAGATTTATCATCAACAAAAGGGGTTTTTCATGTTTTATTTATTAATTTTATTGCAATTTGTTTTTAGTTTCATTATGATAGCTTAAAACTCTTGTATTTAGGATTATGGAACCTAAGGTTTCACGTGACTATTAGATTGATTGATAATTTTCAATGAAATTTCTATCTTTTCTTGATTCAATTATGTTATTTAATTGTTAATTAATATTTCTAGAGTATCAATCTATGATATTATACATGATGATTAAGAAATCACATGAATAATGAGATCTTGACATAATTTGAAAGAATTATATGTATACTTAGAGATAAGATACATGATTCTTCTGGAAAGTTGTTCTTTTGTGTGGGAATTCATTATACATTAATGCAATTCTGAATTATATTACTAAGTGAAGAGATTCCGATAAATAATTTAGGATTAGGGTTAATATGCTTGAGAAAGGTGTTAACTTTAATTGTGAATCCCTTCAGTCAAGAATAATAGAGATTGAATTGGATATATTTTAAACGGTCACATGTTAAACACTAGGGGAAATAATTCCTAAATACATTATTACTTTCTTGAAGTCATTCTTAATTTTATCGCTTTCTAAATTGCTTAATCAGGTCTCATAATTAGGATAGTTTGTTAATTTTAGTATTTTTAATTCATTCAACTCATCACAATTTTCCAGTTAGATAATAAAGTTAAGGTTAATATAAGTACTCAAAGTCTCTGAGGGATCGACTCGGACTCATATCCGCTATATTAAAACTGATAGGTGCACTTTCCTGATATCACTTAGGTACTAATAAAGCTAGAACAACACATGGGCCTATGGACTCTCTCATATATCCCCTCTTCATAAGCTCATCTACTTGCTTCTATAGCTCAATAGCCTACTCAAGGTTTAACCTATTGTTGAGCCTAATTTTTCCCCATTTTTTATAAGTTTTCCCTAAACTAATCAACATTAAAGCTTACCTATTCAATTTTGATCCTTGATTAAGATTTAAGGAAAACTAAAACTTTTCACTTTTTAAAAGAATTTTAGGATTCGCCATCCGACCAGGGTCAGGTTATGGTTTAGGTTAAAACCAAAGGGTAGATTTGGTTTTGATCTAAACACTAGTTCGCATGAAAAAGAAAAAAAAAAACAAATTTTAGAGAAAAGGTTTTTGAAAAAAAGAAAAAACTAGAGAAACAAGTCCGAAGGTAAGTTTTTTAAATCATTATAAGTACCACAAACTTTCCAAATTTGAATTCAATTCCTAAAATCACCTTTTAGAATAACAACTTAATTTATTAAAATTAATTTTAATTGAATAATTTTAAGCTAAAAAAAGGAAAATGAATTCTTTTTATTTTTTACATCGCCTCAAAGGTGCTTATGTACCAACTATTCAAAATCAAACGTACGTAATTCTTTTGAAAATATTAATGGGTTGACCTCTTTTATTTTAGAAAAGAGTCAGGTTTAAGTTTCTTAACCTTTTTAATTTGTTCTGAAAATTTTCTAAAAGGGTCCTAATTTTATTTTTGGAAAGTTTCAACATATCCAAAGGGATTGATTTATTTTGATTTTTGAAACTTTTAACTTTTTCTAAGTGGTAAACAAATTTATTTTTTTTTTACATTATCTTTATATTAAGGATTTAAATAAATAAATAAAATAAAATAAAATAATTCAAGGGGAAAGGGATTGGACCAGTTATAACTTGGTCTTTAAATCAAACAATTAAGGCCAAAAGACCTTTCTAGGATAAGAAGGCCTCACCACAAGTCTTCGATTTTGTCTTCTTCTTTTTTTTTTGTTTTCTTTTTCCTTTTTTTTAGTGATTACAATTACAATTACAATCATAAAATAAATAAATAATACAAGAGCGTATAATGCAAAAAGAAAAAAAAAGAGTGAGCCGGACTTGGATAAGTGACATAGATTGGATCTTAGGTACATGGCTCAAGCCGGGTCGAGTCAAACATAGAGCAGGTCAACAGCAATGGGCAAGAATGAGCAATACCATGTAGGGGGTGTTTCAAATGCTTCTATGCAACGAACCCAGCAGGGAAGGGGAATTTTGTGATTTTTCTATTAGGCTTGTGGGCAGTAGGAAAAACACTGAAGCAATTGGAAGCAGATGTAGGGGTTTTCGAAGTTAACATTGATGGCGATGGTGTTGTGGTTACGGTGGTGGCTATGTGATGTAAGAGAGGTAGTCGAGCTAATTTTTGCAAAGGTAGGGAGTCTATTGGTGGTAGTAGATTGATCTTAAGTGTAGTCATGAGTAGTAGTTCATACTACGGCTAACAGTGGTTTAGGGTTTGGTAATAGAGGTTTCAAGGGTATGGATAGGAGGTATAAGGAAGGCTAGGATTGGTTGGGTTAGTAAGCTAAGTCCAGGGGAATTAGGTAGTATAGTAGTGCAGCCTTAGAGTAGTTAGTAAAAGAGAGCTATGGAGGGAGAAAGAGATGCGACATAGTATGAGAGAGAGTTCATGTACATAGAGAGAGAGCTTAGGAATGGATTTTTTCAATGAATTTTGGTGAGAGTTGATGTTGGATTCGAACTCCTTAACCCCTTTTTATATTGATTCAAACTTAATATATAAAAGGAAACACTAAAAACACATTGAATTGAAAAATTGAAGCTTAATGTGTTTTGATTTTTTTTTTTATCCAATCTACTTGATCTTAGATGAAATGAATACTCAAACCTCATTCATGTTACTCGTTTTTTCCTAAAACAATCATTAGAAACTTCAAATTTCCATATAATACCTTGAATCTTGGAAGTTACACTCGAAGGAAAATGTATATATTTAAATTTTTCCAAATTTTCTAGTCCACATTTGACCCACTAAAAGATTGTTTCTAATCAAGTTCTTAGGTCTAATTTGAAGTATTCTAAAGTATTTTATGCAATTTCATCAATAATTTGATGAAATAGTAAAAAAAAAAAAAAAAAAAAGGAATCAAAAGGGCCTTAAAAGTAGGCACCCCAAGCTGTTCTTGCATTGGAAATGGTGGCAAAAGGAGGGAAAGGAATGAAAGAGACAGAAAGGGTGCCGACGTGGTACCATATCAACCATGTAGTCAAATTGCATTAGGCCACGTATCTTGAAATGACATGCGATTGATGATGCGATGAAGGGGATTGATACATGGTGCCATGTATCATACCACATGGATGACATATGGATGATGTGGCAAGGGCAGCGACATGTGGTGCCACGTATCATGCTACATGAATGATATGTAGATGATATAGCGCCACATCAAATCATGGTCCAATCAAAAAGCACTACATATCATGATGTGGCCCAATGATTTTGTGATATACACCTAATGTGTGTTTTATAAAGAAAAATAATATGCGTTTTGTGCCTGTGATGAGATTCAAACCCAAGATCTTTATACTATATGCCCTCTTGTTATTTTTTATTACTTAAAGCCTAAAAAGAAAACTAAAGCCAATTTGAAATTTCATATTCTATTTTCAACTATCTAAAGAAAACTTCTCTTTTTTTATTTCACCTTTCTAAATTTCCTACTTTTGTGATTTTTTCTTATTTTTTTATTTTTTGTGATTTTTATTTTGTAAATTTTCTTTTTTAGTTTTCTATTTTTTATTTTTTTGTGTGTTTTTCCTAAATTAGGACCCTTTTAAAAAATTTTAAAATTATAAGGAGAGCAAAAATAGGGTGTCTATAGCTACTCCTCTTTATGGTGAAGTTTGAACAAAACTTTACCACAAAAAAAAAGGAGACACCATTTTTTCCTTGGGAATGAAATGACCTTAATAAGGGTTATAACTAGCTAGCTGTCTCAAGTTTAGTCTATTATAGATTTGGTGAATGTTGAAAGGTGAGAGAAAGAGAGGGTATTCTAAGAGCTAACCGAGACACAAAAGATACTAAAAGAGGGTAGCACCCCTATGGGCTTACAAGAACCCTAAAAAGAAATTGAAAACCTGGTCATACTCCTATGAGCTGACTAACTTAGAGGAATGGATGAAATGCTCCTTAAGTTAACTAAAACCCCAAATGAGAACCTAGTCATGCTCCTCTAAGTTGACTAACCTGGATCAAAGCGTCTATAAGAGATTAGCAACCCTAAATATGGAATCGATTTAAGAAAACTTAGAAGCTCTCTTTTGAGCTTACTATCCTAGGTGAATGGGCAAAGCGCTTCTTGAGCTATCTAAGACGTTAAATGAGAACTTAGTTGTACTCCTCTAAGTTGACTAACTTAAGCAGCAGCATCTCTAGTAGACTAGCAACTCTAAATTGGAATTGATTCTAGAAAAACTTAGAAGTGCTTCTCTAAGATGACTATCCTAGGAAAATTGGGTAAAGTGCTCCTTAAGCTAGCTAAGACCCTAAATTCCTAAATTGAAAATTTGAAAACATAGTTATGCCCCTATGAGTTGACTAACCTACGTAAGCGAAGCTCTCCTTGAGCTAGCTAAAACCCTAAATGAGAGCCTAGTTATAGTCCTCTAAGCTAACTAACCTAAGCAAGAATGTCTTTAGGAGACTAGCAACCTTAAATATGGAATTGATTCAAGAAAACCTAGAAGTACTCTTCTGAGCTGACTATCTTAGGTGAATGGGTGATGCACTCCTTAAGCTAGCTAAGACCTTAAATGAGAACCTGGTTATGCTCCTCTGAGCCGACTAACCTAAGCAAGAGCATATTTAGGAGACTAACAACCTTAAATATGGAATTGATTCCAGAAAACTTGGAACTGCTCTTTTAAGCTAACTATCCTAAATGAAAGGACAAAGCGATCCTTGATTTCGCAAAGACCTTAAATGAAAACTTGATTATGCTCCTTTAAGCTAGCTAACTTAGGTGAGAGTGTCTTTAGTAGACTAGTAACCTTAAATTGAAATCGATTCAAGAAAAATTTAGAAGTGCTTCTCCGAGTTGACTATCTTAAGCGAATTGGGTAAAGCGCTCCTCTAAGACCCTAAATGAGAACCTACTTATGCTCCTTTGAATTGATTCACCTAAGTGAGAGCGTCTTTAGTAGACTAATAACCCCAAATTGGAGTCAATTTAAGAAAAACCTAAAAGTGCTCCTTTGAGCTGACTATCCTAGGAGAATTGGGTAAAGCACTCCTTGAGTTGGCTAAAAGCCTAAATTGAAAATTTGAAAACTTAGTCATGACCCTATGAGTTAACTAACCTAGGGGAAGCACTCCTTAAGCTAGCTAAGACCTTAAAGAATTTAAAAGCCTGGTCATACCCCTATAAGCTGATTGACCTGAGCGAACAAGCGAAGCGCTTCTTGAGTTGGCTAAGACCTAAGTCGAAATAGAGGGTAAGTGCCTATGGGCTAGCTAAAAACCTAAAAGAGAGTTAAGACAAAGTCATATGAATCAACTAGAACACCAAATGGTCGTTAAGAAAGAGGAAAGTACCCTAAATGCTAGTTATTATCCTAGGAGATAAAGGTTATATGCAAATGTAATGTTTGAAACCATTATGCTAACATTGTATGGAAGTACTTACCTTGTTTTGCTGACAACACCTAAACCATCAAACCTTTCTTTGAAAAGTCATTTCAAAACCAATTAACTCATTCTTTAACATGGATTCAAACCTAAAACTCTACTGGCCCTTTTAAGAAGTCATAAAAATCAACCTAATATAGAATGACATCCACTATTTTTATTCATCAGTTGATTGTCTTTCAAATTTTTATGAACTGAATTCCTTATCCTTAACCAGCAAATATCTGCCGTAAGGTATTTGCCTATCTAAATTTTACTTTTCCTTAAAAAATAGACAATAAAACTACCCGTCAAGGAGGATCAATCTATAATAAAGTATGTTAAAGAGTTTAGTTAATTACCAATGTTCTACATCTCACTTTCATCTTTTCTCATATTTTCAATGTATGAGTCTCATGGAGTAAGGGAATAGGACCTTTGATGGAGTAGAAAAAGTGATGGAGTTGATTCTAATGTTGACAACTGCTAAGGAAACCAACTTTGCTTATAGAGGATGAAAATTAGACCAAAGTAACATTTAAGTACTAGCATTGTCGTGTTCTGAGTAAGAGTTTCCATTGACTTTCAAGGGTAGAACAAGTTTACAGTGTTAGCATTTATAAGATCCCTCAACTCTAGACCATCCATCTGTGACAAAACTAAATCCCCTCTTAGAAACACTCACTTCACAATATAAGGACCTCTGTATTTAGGAGAAAACTTTTCTTTGGAGTCTCGTACATAGCCTTTCTCAATACTATATTACCTTCTTTAAAGTTTTTGGGTAGTACCCTTTTGTTGAAAGCTCGAGCCATTATTTGTTAGTAACATTGATTATGACATAAAGTTATCAATCTTTTCTCATTAATCAAATTCAACTGGTTGATGTGCTTCTTTACCCAATCAACCTCATCTAACTGAGTTTCTGATAGCTCTCTGAGAGACGAAATCTCAACTTCCACTAGTAATATTGCTTCAATATCGTGTACTAAGGAGTAGGGCATTGCCCTTATTAATGTTCTAATGGCAGTTCAATAGGCTATGAGCATGAATGGTAACATCTCATGCATGTAACAGCCATCTTTTCAATTATCCTTTTGAGATTTTTGTTTACTGCTTTGATGGCCCCCTTCATCTGGGGTTGATAAGGCATAAAGTTCCTGTAGATAATCTTAAACCATAAGCACAACTCTAACATAAGCTTGCTATTGATATTTGAGCCATTGTCGATGATGACCATTTCTATTGCCCCGTACGAGCCAAGATATCTCTCTTGATAAACTTAACTACTACCCCTTTAGTAACACTTGAATAGAATGAGGCCCCAACCTACTTACTAAAGTAATTAATGGAAACTAGTATAAATCAATGATCGTTGGATGCCTTTAGAGTAATAGAGCTAATGATGTCTATA
Source organism: Lumnitzera racemosa (assembly GCA_024138005.1). Classification (NCBI taxonomy): domain Eukaryota; kingdom Viridiplantae; phylum Streptophyta; class Magnoliopsida; order Myrtales; family Combretaceae; genus Lumnitzera; species Lumnitzera racemosa. The sequence goes on along the minus strand of JAMXBC010000010.1, from coordinate 86,499,378 downwards.
CCCTACATTGAAAATGGCCATGGCATAGAGAGTATATGTAATTCTTAAGGTAGAGACATTTATCCAGTTTGCATAAACTTGACATAAGTGACAATGCTTAACATGTTTGATGTAATTGCCTTCCATCGTTGACGAATAGTATCTTAACCTCATAATCTTCTTAGTGAGCATGCAACCATTTATGTGGGGGCCACATACTCCTTCGTATACTTGCTTAATCAAAACCTCAGCCTCTTAGTCATATACACACATGAGAAGCATACCGTCAAATGATCGTCGGTATAAAGTGGACTCACTTACTAGGAACTGGGTTGCCAATCTCTTGATTGTCTTTATGTCTTTTTTCTCAGCTTCATCAGGGTACATGCATTGTTGTAAGAACATTTTAATGTCACAATACTAATGCTTTTCATCATATGTACCTTCAATTGCCAAACAAAAGGGAGGTTTTTCTTCAACTTTAATCATGGGCAGTTGAATTTCAAATCTGTTGGATATTTAGATTATAGATGCTAAAGTGGCTAATGCATCTTCAAATTGATTTTATGTCCTCGGTACATAAGTGAAAGTGATTTCTTTAAACTTCTCCATTAATTCAGTCAAGTGTTGATGATAAGGTACTAGTTTAGGATCCTTCGTTTTGTATTACCCCTTAGCTTAGCCAATAATAAGTGAAGAATCCCCATACACTTTTAATTCTTGAGTATCTTTATCCAAGGCCATTATGTGTCCCATGATGCACGCTAATAAGTGTAAATTACTCTATACTTTTACGGCATGTTTAAGCATAAAATTGATCATAATTGTGATTTAATTCTCAAGTTTTGGTACTTAATTGTATAATGTATTGATTTCAAGTAAATCACAAGCAAGAGGATGAAATTTACACAAAACAAAAACTTTTAAGGCAAGTACGACAATGAGGAAAAGAAAACATTGAAGTAGTACTAAGATTCACTCAATCACAAGAGTAATAATGAAGGAATGAAAAGGCTAGCCTTGATCGCGCCCTTCATCACGAGTGTGATTAAGGAAGTACTGACAATCCCCTTGTTAATCATGGCTGTGATTGCATATTAAGAAGGTGATCATGCCCTCATTCATGGGCATAATAAGATGTAATAAAGTGATGAGGAGTTCATGGCATTCATCATGAACATAATTGGTATAGAATTTTGTTTTCAAGACTATTACTCCTGGAGTCACTGGCGTGATGGAAGGGGTATGGCTATTCATTTTCAACCTTTTAACATGAACCAGTATGCAGGAAATGTTAAGTGGTGCCTTGAAGAGGTAGATTCAAGTCTTTTGACAGAAAAGGTATAAATATACCATAACTTTTGGAGAGAAGGAAAAATTCAAAACATCAATTCACAAACAAACACCAATCATCTATATCTATACCATTGTGTTCCCATTTATAGTAAAGTTTGTTTTAATTGTTGTGTCATACATTTCCCAGAACAACTCAAGAGGGACGATGAGATTCCTTGTTTGTACGTTATAAATATTTCCACAGTAAAATTCAAACAGGGTTATATTTCTTACTTGTCTCATGTTAATTTCATTGTTATCTTTGCATTGTATTAATACACTTTATTATTTCATTATATATGAGTAGTAATCAGGATTTACCACATCAACTTAGTATGAATAAGTGCATAATTTAGTGAATTCTTAATGTTTGTTATTCTTGATAAATTGAACTTATCTATTTAAGAACAGTGTAGTACACAACATTGTCTCAGGCCAGATTTCAATAGAATATGTTGAGAGACAATTCTATTGAATATATCTAATTTATTAGAACAATTCACTCCTGATAATAGAGATATTATTAGGAAAATTGCTACATTCTTAGGGAAATGGATAAATTAACATGACATTAATGCGATTCGAGTTAGCTGTTAATTCAAAAGAGAATCTAATAGACACAATTAGGATCAAACGTAAGTAATTCTAAGAAGGTTGCCTACATACTTGTAATTTCCTACAGATAACAATTATTAAGATAAAAAGTGTATTGGTAATATCATACCACGTGGATGAGCAAGTCTATATGTTAAACATTATAGTAATAATAGTGTTTGTAGCAGTTGTAGTGGATTAGTGTAGTTTAGTTAGTAAATTAGATAATTTAATCTTTTCATCACTTAATAAAATTAGTCGCTAGTTAACAGGAAGAATAATAAGTATTAGTGTTTGAATCATTTTCCCAATAGAGATAACCCTATACTTATCTGTGCTATAAAACAATAAGTACACTTACCTATTGAATCGAGTTAAGGATAGAATATAGGAATTTAATTTGTAAAACTTGGAATCTATATTTAGAGGCGATCATATACCTCGTATTCAGCGATATGGTTGGTGTATGAGAAAATAAACCTTATAGCTATAGGGAACTCCATACCTTTGAGGGATATTAATATTGCCCCATTTCTACACTCGAACATGTTGGCAGCTACATTAAGGAACATCTTCCATTTCGAGGGCATGTCGTCTTTTTCTTTATCAAAACTTCCTTTAGCTACTAAGATGTCTTCATCGAGGAATCTGACTTTTGCCTCTTGGGCGATATCATCAAAGGGATTTTCTATTAACTAATCTGCTAGGGCTTACCTCTTGACTAAATTCTAGTTTACATATGTGACGTCGAACTCTAATACTAACATTTGCCACTTTGAGATTCTACCAATCAAGGTAGGGTTTTCTACCAAGTACTTTAGGGGATCATGTTGAAATAGTAATTCAATTTGGTAACAAAGTGTATATTATCTGAACCGATGCATTACCCAAACCAAAGTACAACATGTCCTTTCAATTTTTGAATACTTTTGTTCCTCTTTTGTAAACATCTTAGTCAAGTAGTATATGGCCTGCTCTTCTCCTTCCTTATCTTCTTAACCGAGCATACACCCCATGGATTTTGGTAATATTGTAAGGTACAGAAACAACGGCTTCCAGGGTTTAAGAGGTACCAAAATTAGAGGGTTCGTGAGGTACTTTTTTATTGTTGTGAAAGCTTCCTCACATTCTTGACCCTAATTTATCTTAATGTTCAGTTTCAACAACTTAAATAAGGGACAGCAGTTATCTATAAGTTAAGATGTGAAGTGGGCTATGTAGTTTAAACTACCTAATAAACCTTTGAATTTTTTTAGTGTGCGTTGGGGGGTAGGGTAGGGAGCTAAGGGTGGTAAGTTGACTATTGCTTTGACTTATCAAGATCCACTTCAATGGCCCTTTCGCTAATTATGAAACCCAACAATTTCCCTAATGTTACCCCGAAAGTGCACTTATCTAGGTTCGGCTTCAATTGGAACTTTCGTAACCTATCAAATAATCTCCTCAGATTATTTATGTGATTTTCCCCTTCTTTAGATTTTGCAATCATATCATCAACATATACTTCAACTTCTTTGTGCATCATGTCATGAAAGATTGCAACTATTGCTCTTTGGTAAGTTAACTCTATATTTTTTAATCTGAAATGTACTACTTTATATCAGAATGTGCCCTAAGTTGTAATAAAAGTTGTCTTGGCTTTATCTTCTTTAGTCATTTAGATCTTACTATATTCGAAGAATCTATCCATAAAGGAGAAGAGATGGTTCCCAACTTTATTATCTACCAAGACTTCAATATGGAGTGAAGGGAAGTTGTCTTTAGGGATTACCTAGTTGAGATCTCGAAAATCCACGTACACTCTAATCGGTCCGTTTTTCTTCATTACTAGCATAATGTTGGCTACTTACTCAAGATAATCAGACACTTTGATGAAACCAACCTCCAATAGCTTTTTGACTTCTTCTTTAATTTTCAACAAGATATATGGTCGGAATCTTATTACCTTCTACTTCTTAGGTTTGATATCTTCTCGTATAGGTAACTAGTAGACTACAATTGATGGATCTAACCTGGGCATATCTTCATAAGACCATGCAAACATATCTTGACACTCAGACAGTAGTGCGATCATTTCTACCTTCTATTGCTATTTCAAGTGCCTTCTAATCTTCAAATTCTTGAGGCTGTCTTCAATCTTAACATTAATTGTCTCGATTGGCTCATCAATAGAAATTCTACCCATTGAATGTCTTTGCTAGCTCTCTTGTACGTCACTATGGTTATTGACATCACTCTCAACGATTAACCTACTAAGGTTGAAAGTGATATCAATATTTTCATCATCTATCTGCGTAAGGTATCATTGGCTTTTTTATTCAGCATTGGATTTGAGACAAAAGTATGCAAAGAAAAGAGTGCAAGTAAAGAAGGAATAGAGTGTAATGAAGAAAATGGAAACTAACTTTTTATTAGCTTAAACGATTTTTTCAAGTACATGTTTGTAGAACAAAGGTAATTATGACAGAGCTCAAGAAGAAACTAAACCATGATTCATCCTTTGCTCTAGAGAAAACTTATTGCTATTCATAAAGATGGAGAACTAGCTGTTCAAGCACTAGAGCTTATGAAATGGGCCCTCTAATTCATTCTTGCTGAAGGTGTTCTCTTTGTCAAATTTTGGGGCCTAAACATTAACCAGGATGAATGTCCTTGTTCGTAGTGGAAAGATCATCAAGGTATGATACAATCTGTCATCTCTCTTGCCCCTTGATTACATGTTTTGCAACTCTTCCATCGGAGTTAGAATGTAACCAAGCCCATAAGTACCAATCTATCCTTCCTTGAATTTTAACCTCTCATCTTTCCCCTGATTGGTAATCATGTACACCTCTTTAAAAATTTGGAACCTAAAGTCTTCTTACTCCTTAATGCCAATGTAGGGTATGGCCATTTCTTTACATATTTCATAATCCTGGTCACCTAGAATCATTTTGACTTGTCCATTTAAGATGAACTTAACCTTTTGATGCAAACTTAAAGGTATGACCCCTATTAAATGAATCTAGGGTCTTCCCAATAAGGGGTTGAAAGTCTTCAGGATGTCCACAACTTGGAATTGAATGTTGAAAGTCTATGGGCCAATGTCAATCGACAAGTCAATCTCCTAATGATTTCTATCCTAGATCCATCAAAAGCCTTTAGCATTGTTAAACTCAGCCTAAGTATAGTTACATTGATGCCAAATAGATCTAGAGTGGCAAACATTTAATGATGACCTATTACCGATGAGGACTCTGGCTATAATTATATTGTTTACCCTTACTATTATGAAGAAAGGCTTAACATTTTGATTACCTTCTTTACCTAGTTCTTTAGTGGAGAAATAAATTTGATCCATAATGAGGATATAGTTGGTAGCTAATCCCATATTTTCGGCTGATATTTAATGAGGGACCTTAACCCCCTTCAAAGTTCAAAATAGAGCAACTCATAAGAGATATCTATGTTGGAGTCTTAGCGAGCTTGTCCATTATTTTGTACTCACTTGACTTGATCATCTTAGTGAAGGCAAACAATCCTTTCACATATTCAGCTAGTTTATTACTTGATTCTTCCAGCACATTCTTCTTTTTAAGGTCTTATCTTAAGTCATAGATTCTGTTGGAGCGAGTATTCCCTCCTACAAGAGAACTCGATTACCCTTGATTTATTGTCTAGTCGTTGAAAAGGGCAGTTTTATAACTTTCAGGGGCTAATGGCACATAGAAGGTGACCTTTTCATCTTTAAAGCTTACTTCTCTTCCTATTTGTAAAATATGTAGACCTTAGACTCTCAGTTGGAACTAATCATATTGATGGCAAGGTTCAAATAGTCAAATATCATATTAATGATAGGGCCATGGTTGGGTAAAGGGCTATTGATGTTTGGAATTAGAGCTTCCATAAAGTCAAGCTAGACTAAGCCTTCATCTATTAGGTCTTGAATTTTATTTTTTTAATCTCCAACATGAGTTAGTTCAATAACCCACTTACCCTAAATGATACTGACATTTTATGTTAAGTTCAAAAACCTTTGGCCTGTACCTTTTGTTGGGAAGCTCAAAATGAAGCAAATTATCTTTTCTTAATTTTTCAAGGATTTAGCTGAGAGGGACTAGTATCTTGGTGAACTATCTTAGGGCCCTATTAACTTGAGGCTAGCTTATGAATTGTCGCTAAACTGGTAGAGGATTTTTTTTTTTAAGGAAACACGAGTATTGGGCCTAGTGTTTGAATTTACTATACTGATAGTAGCTTCTTTGGGCTTACTGGTAATAGGCTATGTAAAGGGTGGTCTTCTATCTGATGGCTCTTTTTATTTATTAAAAGAGAAACCACTTTTGATCCAGCATCTTGCAGCCATTACCTCTACAAAGCTAAAGGAGGCCTACCCAATCAAGGAGGAGAAGTAGGGTCTTTCAAGAGTATTAATGAAAGATAAAGTCAGCTCGTTCTCAATCATGGAGGCTAATATCCTTACAACTAGGGATCTTTACCTTTGGGAGTACTCCTTAAATGATTCATTGTACCTCTTTCGTAGAGCAACCAAGTCTATCATGATTAGTGCCACTTTAACATTAGACTTCTATTATTTGAAGAATGCCTTAGCTAGCTTCTCTCACGTATTTACTTGATTTGGATCCGGTTGGGCGTACTAAGTTAAAGTAGGCCCCGTCAAGCTATCTTGAAAAGTTTGCACCATGAGCTAGTCATATTGTACATACGTGCCCATCTATCGTACATACAACTTGGTATGTAGTTTAGGGTAGCCAGTCCCATTATATTTCTTAAAGTCAAGTACCTTGAACGTTTTAGAAAAGCTTCCATAATCATAAGCAAATAAATCTATGATACCAACCTACTCAAAGCATCATAACCTTTGAGCATTTTCATTTTCTCAGTAATCTACTAGGTTAACCACTTCTCTAATTCTTTCAATTTGTCTTGAACAGCTTCTAGCTTCAAGTTGATCGGAAATGAGTAAGTGTTAGGCTCAAATGTCGAGTTGACCTTTGGAAAAGCCCTTTATGTCTCAAAAGACTCAAAGGCCAGATTAACTTTAAGATAGGCCTCTTTTGCTTAAAGGGGTAAGGCCTTAGTATTCTTTCTATATCAAACCTTGGAGCTTTCCTGATTGGATGGTGTTATAGATCTGAGCAAAGCAATATTGTCAACGAAGAAGCTTAATCGGTCTCCAATCTTTCCTACTATTCGCTCTAAGGAGCAAAATCTCAACTCAATAAGATCGACGACTTCAAGGTTGACACCGCTGTTGTCATTTTTGGTGTTGATGTTGTTGTTTCCTTAGTTAGCCATTTGGTATGAGAACGGTTCAGATAAGACTCCTATAAAAGGTTTGACAATTGGGAGCTATCTTTACGACCTACTTCAAGATTAATTCCCAACAAGTTAGCAATATAAATGAAATGAATAAATAAATGTATAAGTGGAATGAAAAAGAATGTATGGCATACGGATGTAGGGAAACAAAACCAATAATTAACCAGGAAGATGGTAATTTTATTCATTATTTTACAGTTCTAGGAGTTTCCTTTACATTAACTAAGAAGAAAGAGAGAAATGTTTGACTTAAAAAGAAAGTATTCCTATACCTAAATCCTCTTATCTTCTTTTCAATGCTTGGTTGGTGTTCCTTTCTACTATTTGCTGGATCCTATTAGCACTTCTTTCTTCTTTCTTGGGCTAAGCTCATTTGTTTGTTTAAGTTCTTTAAGCCTTTTTAGATCATCTTTAATCAATGTTCTAAGGTTCGGGAATGCTGTCTAAATTCTCGAAAGAGATCTTCCTATATGTTACGCTCTTCGTAGATAATTTTTATACGGCCTTATACTTAGTCCATGTAGGTCTTGACTTCAGAGTTTAGTTTTGTCGGTATGGGCTGTATGATTTATGGTGCTCAATATTGGATCTCCCCTGCCTTATAGAGTTTATTAGACAGATATTCTTTAGTTACCCTATGCTTATCCACTTCCCCCAACCATTTTCCCAAATCAATGTTAGGGCTAACAGTCTTTGTTTCCCATAGTCACTTGATTGCCTGGAGTTTGGATATCTTTTATAGTATTGGAATCTGAAGGTCCCCGTAATCTAAGGTCGTGATATCTAGTAGGGGCCTATAAACTATATCTTAAATCCCCCCGAACTGATTGATCATGTTATTAAGGTAATAACCTTTGTACCATTTCATCCCAATTAAGGGGATCGCTTGATAATTTTTATAAATTAGGATTACCTTTGTGAAATTGCTCCACCTGGCTATCCATAAGACATCAGCAACTTAGAAGTTTCGCAGGGCCTCCACCCAGTAGTAAGTAGATTTTTCTTTTGGTTGATGGACCTTGTCAACAAAAGAGTTGATTAAATCAATCTTGTAGGCAAATTCTCCTCAAATCAAGTCACACCTAAAACACTTCATATAGGTTACCAACCAGACATTAGGGCACCATCATTATTCTTTTTCAAGTTGTTTGGGCTTCTAATTTTCTCTATAAAGAGAGTCGAGACGTAAGATTTGCCTTCAAGGAACTAGTCCACTAATTTTGTGACCCTAAAGTGGATGAGGAACTTTCCATTAGGGAATAGGAGAGTCTTGAATGCAATAAGGATAAATTGTAAACCCCGCAAATTTAGCTTCCTAAGTATAGAAACAAACGTCCGAACTGTAGATGATTTCCTAAACTCAAAAGAGCCAATGAGATTTAAAACCAATTAAAATCTCAATCCAAAACCTAAAGTGGATACGAAAAACCTTAAATCATCAATCGAACCCCTAACCGCATACGAAGACCCTAAAACCTCGAACCACATTAAAACCCTAAGATAACAATCGAGGATTTAATCGCGTAAGAATATATGAAACCTTAAATGTGGAAATACATTAGAGATTATGCCCTAAAGTAATAAAAACCCTAAAATTATAACTTTAAGGATACAAAAACACTAATTCACCATAATTTACCTTAAAACCCTAATTAATAATATAATGCTCATATTTTGCCAAATCATTAGTAAAAGGTTAGAGATGACCCTCATTCATGCTTATATGATTCGAATCTTTAAGTAATCCATTAGAAACTAAGATAATGAGTCACAGATTATATTTATCCCTTAAGTATGTGATTAAGGTAGTCTCACTTAGAGTTAGGGTTATAGTTGAAGATTAGGTTACATGTAGTAAACTTTAATGCTCAAATTAGTACTTTTTGCATTTGTTATCTAAAGTAGTTTACCAAATGAGATATATAAGCTATAAAGACCTAAAGTAAGACCTCATCAACTATATTTGCTAATCAATTCATCGTATACCTCATTTCTTCTCATTTCCTTCATTTTTCCCCTAATTTCCCTTAATTATTACATTATGTGCACAAAATTACACATACTTAAGGAATGTTGACTAAGATAACACATGTTGACCAAAGTCCACAAGTTGACCAAGTCAACACATGTTGACTAAAGTCAACATTTTGAAAAGTCAACAAAAGACACTAAGAGATAAGGAAAAATATCTTAACTTCATGATGGCTTTTCTTTTCTTTTTCTTTTGATTTTTCTTTTTCCCTTTTCCCTCAATTGTTGCCGTCCACTTATTCCTCATTTTGGTCCCACCATTTGTTGTCTTCCATAATCAAAAACAAAGAAAAAGAAACAAAACAAAAACATTCCCCATTGCCATGAGCTTCTTCTTCCCATTTCACTCTCATCACTCCTCTTTTTGTCTTCTTAATTCCAACACAATTAAAGGTATGTCTTTAAGTTGTTTTATGTTGCTTTATATTATTCATTGTTAGTTAATTAGGTAGATTAGATAAGTAGTTATGTGTTTAGTGTTGTCTTGAAGAAAAGAGCACAAAGTTCTCCTCTTTAAGTGTAGAAATCTAGGAATCATGAAGAAGAAGAAGGATATGCATGTTCATATGTCCTTAAGTATATGTATAAAAGGATATGCTAGAAGAATACAAGTGTAAATACCTTTGTACATAAGTATACAATATGTACATAACCTAAAATAAGGTATATGCTAACTATACATACATATATCATGTCAAATATACTCTTAAAATACAAAAAGAATGAAATTGTGAAGCTTTCTTAAGGGGCTGGATAAGGCATACGAAAATACGTATAAAAATATGTATTTCACCATATGCGTATATGGGTATATGTATTAGTATATATATTAGTACATAAGTATACATATTAGTATATTATGAGTGTAGGTAGGTACATAACAAATGTATATGTATAAGTACTTAATGACATATATATTTACATGTAATAAATGGATTACATAAGCCATGACACCATCTAAATATTACATAAGCCATGACATCATCAATTGATTACATAAGTGATGTTGTAAGCGTAGGTTTATAATAGAAAAAATAATAAGATTACATAAGCACATAACATAGGTATATACATGTATTTAAAAGTCGAAAATCCCTTAAACCCTAATACACTTCCTAGATTGAATTAAATTTAATCAAGTATGTGGATTAGTAGCACTAATGCAAAATTTCCTAAGTGTAAGAATCAAATAGTTAATTCAATCATTACATTCTAAACTGGGGCATAAACATAAGCAATAAGAATAATTAAACTTCAATAAGATAAAATTTCAATAAATTTAGTTCATATCATAAAACACGGCTCTTAACGTCCAAAACGGACATTACCGTGTGAATGTACGTCCGAAAATGATGAAAAACGACTATAAATTCGTAAATATTGAAAATAGAATGAAAAAGTTACGTACGATTAGCAATTAGGTTTAATCGAATAAGGGCTGATAGTAATCTAAGTAGAATTAGGTAGATAGATATCTAGAACCCTTAGTTGAGTCAACTACTTATTGTCTCTGTTATCTCGTAATGATCAGGTGATCTCGACGAGGACGAGGATCTCCCGATCGATTATTCCGACTAGAGCGAGTCGTCATAGTCAAGTGAGTACTCTCGATGCTCCATACTTGTTTGTGCTTGTAGTTAGTGCACTTAAATTGAATATCAATAACTTGATGCATGGGGTTTCAGGATATGCGTGTGCTTGATATTGCTTGATTATTGTAAGAAATATTGTTAAATACGATAATTGATGATTTGATGGTATGATTGATTTTTTTATGATTTGGATGGTTTGCTCATATTGATTGATCACCTCATAATCTGACCTAATTATATTTGGCTTATCTTGAATCAAAAGGGTCATACATTACCCATGCATCGTTTTACTTGTTCCGGCCGTCACTTCATGCGGTTGGTAATGAAGGGCCTTGGAGGGATGGATTCCCACATGATTTGATTAGTACCGTGCAGGAGCATGGGTACAACAAGACCCTACTCTTGGCTCACGGGTTCTATTGGCGCCGGAGACGCTAACCGTGGGTGGCTGGGGGTCGCGTCTAGAGACCACCGCTGTAGGGTGTGAGTATGGACTGCGGGGGCCACCTCACCGCTAGGCTTGGGACTTTGTGAACTACTGGATTTTTAGAAATAGAAATGTAGTTTTGTGAAATACGGAATTCAAAGTTATGGGTAAAAACCCAGGTGCTAGAGCCCGGTCGTGATTGGTGCCAATGAATCTCCAACCCTTATTTCGGAGGGCGTTAAAATCCGATATTATATGCAGTACCGGTCAACTGCAAATATTGTTTGGCATTCTGCGTATGCATGCATTCATATGGTTGTAATAATTTGTTTGATAACTTGTTTACCAGTATGGTATGAGGGATAGCTCACTAAGCTCTTGTAGCTTATTCCCCAATAGTCTTTCTTTTGCAGGTTTGCCTACGATGGGATTAGGATGAGTCTCGAGTGCTGAGTGCGAGATAAAGATATGTACATTAGTGTTAAGATTAGTTGAGATATTTATAGGTGATACATAATACTCTTTGTAGAAAATATTCACATGTTAGAATTCAATATAATTTAATTCTACCTGCAGTTTTATAATTTTGGCATATCCTGTCCTATTATTTGGTAGGGGATACCGATTCTCTGTGGTTTTGAGGAACTGTGGGCTATCGGACATCCATAGGTATTTATAATTCTATATTATGTCATGTTACAATAACTTAATTACTTAATTACTTGAAAATCATTAACCCTAGTGTTTTATAATTTAGAGTCTTGTAATCTCTAACTTGCAAGACGGTTTTCATATCATGGGTACACATATGTTATGGAAATTTTAGGTAATCCTATTAGGCCCCCTTTAGGGTCCTGACATAAATGCCTTCATTCTATTCTATCCCCTGTCTTTAGGATTGCCGTAGAAGATGACCTATTTGTTGGAACTATGTTCAATGGTAAACCAGGCTTTCAAGTCTTCTAATTTGATGCATTTCCCATTGCAGCTCTTCAAAGCCTTGATTACTTCAACCTTTTTTACCCTTAAGAATCTTGAAAATGTGTTTATTAGGTCAATTTCCAAATTTGGAGTGTATATATCCTCTAAGGAAGGGGCTTGAAGTAATTAGATATACTCTTTAAGTGTTACACTAACTAGGTGAGGCCCAACTCGAACAGCTACCTCCTCAAGTTCCCAAAAATTGGTTAAGGCCCTAATCAAGTTGATCTCAATCTTTACCTTAATAAGTGATAGAACGAGCCTAATCTTATTAATGATGATCTCTTATTCCCTTCGGTTGAATTGTTGAAGCTACTAGTCTAGGGTAGGCTTGGGGTTGATGGGCTTATCGACAAACTTTTCTCTAAAATGGATGGAGTTGGATGAGCAAGCCATTTTTAGGCTAGATTACAAAGAAAATGTTGTTATAAGATTTAAAAACCCTTATTTACAGTAAAGTATAAAACGAAAATGAAACCAATTTACATTAACTCTATATTTACAACATAATTTACAAGGGAACTTAAAGAAACTCTAAGCTATTATTTCTTTTCTTTTCTTTTCTTTTTTTCATTTTCATTTTCATCTCGCTTGATTATTTATCGATTATGGATGTAATGAATGCATAAAAGGTGGGTTCTAAAGGTCCTTAAGCTTTTGTGACCTTACTTGTTTTTAGAAAACACTTTCACTAGTCACATCAAGCTTAAGTGGGGGTAGCTGAATCTAGACATTGGTTCATGTGGAAAAATCTAATTTTAGAGAAAATGTTTTTGAAAAAAAAAAAAACCTCATAAAAACGAGTTCGAAGGCTAGGTTTTTTAAACCCTTATAGGTATCATAAACTTTTCAAATTTGAATTTAATTCCTAAAATCACCTTTTAGAATAACAACTTAATTTATTAAAAGTATTTTTAATTGAATAATTTTAAGCTAAAAAAAAAAAGAAAATTATTATTTTTTTCATTTTTTACATCACCCTAGAAGTGCCTATGCATTTGAAAATGTTAATGAGTTGCCCTTTTTATTTTGGAAAAAGAGTCAAGTTTACGTTTCTTAACCTTTTTAATTTGTTTTGAAATTTTTCTAAATGGGTTCTAATTTTATTTTTGGAAAGTTCTACCATATTCTTAAGGATTGATTTATTTTTATTTTTGAAAATTTGACTTTTTCTAAGTGGTAAACCATTTTTTTTTCTTTATCTTTATATTAAGGATTTAAATAATAAAATAAAAATGTAAGAGGAAAGGGATTGCAACAAGTATAACCTAGTCTATGAATCAAACAATTAAGGTCGAAAGGCCTTTCTAGGATAAGAAGGCCCCACCAAGGTCTTTGGTTTTGTTTTTCTTTTTCCTTTTCTTTTTTGTAAATACAATTACAATTAAAATCATAAAATGAATAAATAAAAAAAAAACACAAGAGCATATAATGTGGAAAGAAAAAAAAGAATAGGCTAAACTTAGATATGCAGTATGGGTTGGATCGAATCAGACGTAGACTGGGTCAATAGTAATAAGTAAGAATGAGAAACAGTACATAAGGGGTGTTTTAGATGCTTCCATGCGACGAACTAAATGGGGAAGGGAAATTTTATGACTTTTCTATTAGGCTTATGGGGGGTAAGGAAAACACCAAAGTAATTGGAGGTAGAAGTATGGGTTTTTTAAAGTAGGCAATGGTAATGGTAGTTCTATGGTCATAGTGGTGGTTACATAAAATGAGAGAGGTAGTTAGGCTAATGCTTATAAGGGAAGGGAGTCTATTGGTGGTGGCAAATTGATCTCAGGTGCAGCCATGAATGGTGGTATGTACTAAGGCTAACGGTGGTTTAGGGTTTGGCAATGGTGGTTTCATAGGTATGGCTAGGAGGCATAGCAAATACTAAGATTGGTTAGGTTAGTGAGCCAGGGTCTAAGGGGTTTAATTAGTATGGTACAACATTAGAGTGGTCAACGAGAGAGAGCTACGAATAGAGAGTGAGATGCAACATAGTGAGAGAGAAAGAGAGAGAGTTTGGGAGTTGATTTTCTTTTTATGCCTTCTAGTGAGAGCTAACGATTGATTCAAGCTCCTTAACCCCTTTTTATACTAATTCAAACTTAATATATAGAAGGAAACATTGAAAATGCATTGATAGGAATTAGTCAACAACAATCCTTAGGTTGAGGCCGACTTGTCAAAAGCCAATGTAGAGCAGCCAGAAGTTGAAGCAAACCTATCATAACCCGAGACCGACCTGCTCTTACTGAGGCTGGACTAATAACTGAAGGACAAAAGGAGGAAAAGGAACCATTTGGAATTAGGTTTTTCATCTGCTAAAACGGTAAGAGACAAAACGGTCGAGGTCTCAAGGCTAAAGAATAGCTCGATGTAACAAGAGAAAGCTAATGCCAAGCAATCTATTAGTGCAGCAATTGTGGGCCGACCATACTAGGAGCTCAACTAAGCATAATAAGACTTCTAAACATCCCACCCAGCTCGGACACCCGACTACTAACCAACCCCTACTTAGGCCTGTTCCCACAAACATCTCAAATGATTACATGCCAACCACTCTATTAAATACACAATTTCGTATAATTTGTAAATATTTTCCTTATTTCAATTATAGGACATTCTTTAAGGTTTGTGGGCCTTGTATATTATTTACAATTTTGATACTAGGGTTTTAAAATTTACTATAAATAGCAATTTTTGTAATTAGCTAATATAATATAGAAAAAGAATACATAAACAGTGATTACACTTGAACATTCCTTTGAGTAAGGATATTCTTGAGCTCTTAGAGCTTACCTCTTTTAGATTATTGAGTGCTAATAAACTCTCTAATCTTTCTTGTGTTCTTATCAATCTTAACCTTAGGATTGTGGTAAACCTTTCATTTAAACAAGTTAGTGAGTCACATCTAACCTCTCATTTGAAACCCAAGTAACATTTAGTGTTCGTGAATCATATCGGACCCTATTTCGAGCTCAATCCTTGATTACGTTTGTGTCTTAGTACTAGATATCCATACGCATTCGCAGTCATAACCCCCTTCCACTTCCTATTCCTTATCCCACTCAAATGTTGAATACCCATTCATGGTTCATGCCCGCTACGTATTCATAGATTCACATCAGCTTCACTAGTATCAAAGTTTGATTCACGGTTTGAACATTTCTGTTAATCATCGTTCTATAATATAATGTGTTGTTCGTATTCTTTATAGTCATGGTATTATACTATTTGTATTAGGTAATTGAGTTAAGTAGAAGTAATTTCAGTAGTTGATTCTAGTTCCTATAGTGTTTATCAATCGTGGGTTGTTGCAATAGTACTTATGCAATAGTCTTAGTGGTGATTCTAAGTTGAGTATAATTGAGTACGTTACATGTTTATTAAATTTTCTCTTTGTAATTTATTGTACGGACCATATTGTCGAAAGATAGTGTCAATAACAGTGGAGACAGTCCTCACAGAAGCTTAAGGAGTCGTTTTAATAACTTAGAATATCATATTCAAAATCGTACTGATTCTATCCAGGAGTTTACTGGTTTAGTTAAAGGCCGTAGACGTATTGGCCAAGATGAAAGAAGGGAGAAAACACCTTCCAGTAGAAGTGGTTCCAATAAGCTTGATAATGATGAACAACAGCCAAAAAAAGCTATCGAGCTAAGAAGACAAGAGAACCAACTTGAGTTAAGAAGAAGCAATGACAGAAATGTCGATGTCAAGAACCTGGGAGCCTATAGAAGAGAGCCCAGGCAGAAAAGAGATGTAGCTAAGCAAAGCCACAATAGAAGTGGCTGATCCGAAGTGAATTGAGTAGCTTAGAAGGCAAAGGATGAACCCCAAGCACATGGCCTAAGACTTGACAACATCAAGCTTAAACAGCCGACCTTCAGTAGTGGTAACTAACCTGAAGAGTTCCTTAACTAGGTTCCCCAAGTAGAAAAGTTGTTTGAGTGCTATGAGTGTAATGATAAAACCAAGGCTAAGCTAGCCTTGTTAGCCCTTATTGAATATGCAAGTCTTTGGTAGGATAAATTGATCGCCAAGCGAGATGCCGAAAGAGAGGAGTCGATTAAAACTTAGAGACCTAAGAAGAGGTTAATGAGTTAACACTTTGTGCTGACCTACTTCAAGCAAGAGATCCATGCCTTCCAACACCTAAGGTAAGCTTGAAATACTATTGAAGAGTACTTGCAAGAGTTTAAGACCTTAATGACCAAATGTAAGATTGCCGAACCCCAAGACTGTACTATTGCTAGGCTCTTAAATGGACTCCAAGATGACATTGCCAAATGGTCGAACTGCAGCCATTTAACTCATTGGATAAGGTAATCAATTTAGCATTAAGGGTAGAGAGACAAAGGAGAAAACGACATCAGAAACCAACTAGCTGACCTCAACAAGGCAGCCCTAAGCCCAAGAAGCATGTCGAGAGAAAAAGGCTAGAAAAGAGGATGGACAAAGGAGAGTCTAGCCAACTTAACTAGGCTGACACTAAGAATGTAGAGAAGGAGAGAGTGCCCAACACCAAAACCCGAGAAGTTAAGTGCTTCAAATGTTTAGGTTATGGACATGTTGCCTCCCAAATCTCGAATAAGAAGGTAATGATTCTGAAAGGTGAAGGATCGGATGCTCAAGTAGAGAACTATAGTGATAAGACCTTTGAGAGTGAAGAAGCAATAAATGTCCACTTTGAGATGGGAGAACCCTTAGCCTTGACGAGTAGACAAATCGACATAAAGGAAGACTCAGGTCAGAGGAAGAACTTATTTCAAATCCGATGTTTAGTAAATGGGAAGACCTATTCCATGGTAGTTGATGGAGGTAATTGCACCAACATCATTTCTACCAAGCTTGTAAAGAATATGAGATTGCCAATTGCCAACCTACTCACATCCCCAACCATATGGACTGAAGTGGTTTAATGATAAGGGTATGGTCCATGTATATAAGAGAGCTCAGATAGCATTCAAGGTTAGATAATATGAGGACGAGGTAGACTTCAATGTAGTGCTTACGAATGTAGCAAATTTTCTTCTTAGTTGACCTTGGGAGTACAACCAAAGAGTGATCTACGATGGCTTCCTCAACACCTACATAGTTTGGAAAGATAGGAAGAGCTATTGCTTGACCCCCATGAGCATTGAAGTGATCTAAAATAGCCCAACACCCATGGTAAAGAGAAAGAGAAAGAGGAGCCTGTTCAGCATCCAAGCCCCTGCTAACAATCTAAAGTCAAGGATGACTTCTTTCCAACCCTACAGTGATGATAGGAATCAGTCTACGATAATCCTCAGGCAAAGGCCGACTTGTCAAAAGCCAATGTAAACCTACTAGAAATTAAAGTCGACCTATCCTAACTTGAGACTAACCTACTCATACCTAGGCTAAACTGATAACCGAAGGATAAAAGAGGAAAAGGAAAAGAGACTAAATGATTAAGGCCTCAAGGCTAAAGAATAGCTCGATACAACATGGGAAAGCTAATGCCAAGCAATCCATGGGTGCAACAATTGTAGGCCGACCTCATTAGGAGCTTGGCCAAGTATAATAAGACTTCCAAACATCCTAACATAGCTTGAACACCTAATTGCCAACCAACCCCTACTCGGGTTTAATCTTACGGATAACTTAGATGACTACATGCCAACCATTATATAAAATGTGCAATTTTGTATACTTTTTAATTATTTTCCTTATTTCAATTATGGGCCATTCTTTAAGGTTTGCGAGCTTTGTATATTATTTACAATTTTGCTATTAGGGTTTTTAAAATTTACTATAAATAGCAACTTTTGTAATTAGCCAATATAATATAGAAAAAGAATACACAAACAGTGGTTACACTTGAACATTCCTCTAAGTAAGGATATTCTTGAGCTCTTAGAGCTTGCCTCTTCTAGATTATTGAATGCTAATTAACTCTCTAATCTTTCTTGTGTTCTTATTAATCTTAACCTTAAGATTGTGGTAAACCTTTCATTTGAGCAAGTTAGTGAGTCACAACTAACCTCTCATTTGAAACCTAAATGACATTTAGTGTTCGTGAATCATATCAGACCCTATTTCGAGCTCAATCCTTGATTACCTTTGTGTCTTGGTACCAGATATCCATACGCATTCACAGTCACAACCCCCTTCCACTTCCTATTCCTCATTCCACTCAAATGTCGAATACCCATTCATGGTTCATGCCCGCTACGTATTCATGGATTCGTATAACACATTGAATTGAAAAATCAAAGCTTAATGGGTTTTATTTTATTTTTATCTGATTTGCTTGATTTTAGATGAAATGAGTACTTAAACATGATTCATGTTACTCGTTTTTGCCTCAAACAATCATTAGAAACTTTAAATTTTAATGTAATAGCTTGAATCGTAGAAGTTACACTTGAAGGAAAATGCATATATTTAAATTTTACCGAATTTTCAAGTCCACATTTGACCCATTAAAAGAATGTTTCTAGTCGAGTTCTTTGATTTGATTTGAAGTAGTTCGAGTCTTCTACACAATTATTGATGAAATAGTGGAAAAAAAAAAAGAATCAAAAGGGTCTCAAAAATGGGCACCCCAAGTTGTTCTTGCACTTGAAATGGTAGGAAAAGGAGGGAAAGGGAAGGAAATGGAAAGAAAGAGAGAGAAATGGTTCTAACATGATGCTAACATGGGACCACATTAACCGTATGGTAGAATTTCATCATGCCACGTGTCTTAAAATGACATGTTGCTAATGACGTGGCAGGAGGGGAGCAACATGAGGCACCATGTATCATACCACATGGATGACATGGCAGGGGGCATCGATATGTAGCACCACGTCAAATCGTAGTCCAATCAAAAAGTGCTACGTATCACGATATAGCCTAATGATTTTGCGACGCATGGCTCATGTGTTTTTTCTAAAGAAAAATAAAAAGGCACTTTGTGCCTATGGTAAGATTCAAACCAAAGACCTTTAAGCATTATGCAATATCAAGTTAAAGTGTAGAACCGTAAGGTCATTGGCCTATACCTTGTTAATATGTGCAAGCAATCAAATTGTATATATGGACTAAGGCAGTCTAGGCTACATCTAAATCTAAGTCCAGGCCCAAAATCCCATTTTGTTATTTTTTATTACTTAAAGCCCCAGAAGAAAACTAAAGCCAATTTGAAATTTCTTATTCCATTTTCAACTATTTAAAGGAAACTTCTCTTCTTCTTCTTCTTCTTCTTTTTCTTTTTTAAATTTCCTACTTTTTGTGATTTTTTATATTTTGTGAATTTTTTTGTAAATTTTATTTTTCCATTTTTTTAGTTTTCTAATTTTTTTTTATTTTTATGATTTTTTTCCTAAATTATGACCCTTTTAAAAAATTCTAAAATTACAAAAGGACAAAAAATGGGATGTCTACACCTATACGCCGGCTTATTTGGCAAAGCAACTCCTAACTGTAAGTCAATGGCATGTTTAATCCCTCTAATTAAAGGCAAACCTTTTGGTAGTTCATTAAAGAATAGGTCAGCAAACTCCTTTAATTGGTCGCTCACCTTTAAGGGTAATCAAACATCTAAATTTCTCAATTCAAGCTTCCTCCTGACCAATAAAAAGTCAGCTCTTCATGCTTTATCTCTCTCAATAGCTTAGTACGCGTCATCACTAAGGTCTCCTGCTTCAATGCTCAACTAAATTGAGCATGCATAGTCTTTACTTGTTCAATAGACATGTCATTCAATCTCACCTTTCTTCCTTCATGTTCGAAAGAACAAGTGTTCCTCTTCCCATCATACATCACATGTTTATCAAACATACATGGTCTTACCAAAAGCATATGTGAAGCACTCATGGGTAATATATCAAAAAGAACTTTGTCTTGATATTTATCAATGCAGATTAGCATAGCTACTTACTCAGTCACTTGTAAGGCTCTTTTGTCACCGAGCCAGCGTAGCTTATAAGGTTTAGGGTATGTTTTGGTTGGCAACTTCAACTGTCAAACCATGAAAGTAGATGCTGCATTAGTACAATGACTACTACCTACAATAAGAGTACATAACATCCCATTAATTGCATCCAATGTAGAAAAAGTTCTCACGTTGTTCGTCCTCAATTATTAAACTTATACTCATCATTCATTATTGTACTACAGTTATAAGCATGAAATTCCCTTCTTCGCTGTAAATAACTTCTTCCTCCTCGATCATATCTGGTTATCTAGATTCTTTCAGCTCTTTAAGTTCCTCATCAGTACTTTCGACCTCAATGGTTGTCATTCCTCCCTTACTTACCATTGTCGTTTTGTTTAGGAATTATGCAGACATATGACAAATCCTTGGCACTTGAAGCCCTTAATCTCACTAACCTTTCTTCTTGAACTCAATCCTTTCTCAAACTTCCTCAAAGGTTCCTTTTCCTTAGCTTAAATGGTCGGAACAAGTCAAGCATAATTAGTCTTACTTGGTTCCGATCACACAGGTTTACTTAGAACGGGTTAGCTAGGGAGCAGGTCGACTAATAGGAGGTCGGAATCTATCCATTTGTCATTACTCTATCCTCTGAGTAAGTTGGATTTCCTCATCTAGGGATATATTATCTCTAGTTTTAAGAATGTCACCTATTTCATACTTCAACCTACCAATAAACCTAAAGATAGTTCAGTCTTCTAGCTTTACAACTTCACATTGAATCATCAATATTTGGAACTCTTCCACATAAGCGTCAACACTTGATCCTTCTTGCTTTAGTTCCTGCAACCTTTTGAATGTGTCCTACAGATAGAAGCTTAGAACAAATCTCCTTATCATCACTCTTTTCATCTCTTCCCAATCTCTAACTTATCTCTTTCCTTCTCTTCATCAAGTAGCCTATAGATTTTTCCACCACAAGGTAACATATCCTATGAATTCTAGGATGACAAGTCTTATTTTAGCATTCTCAAGGACTTCATACCACTTGAATTGCTTTTCTATCTTATCAACCTAATTTAGGTAGTCTTTGGCATCAGCACTACTAGAGAAACTTAGGATTTGTAATCTCAACCCTTCCACGCTAAGAGCTCAAACATTACCTAACTCTTCATATCCTTCTTCTATTTCATCCATCATAAATCTTAATCCAGCAAATCTATCCACTCCTTTAGCTTAGTGTAGTCAAATTGAAATATTAGCTTAGCTAGGTCGGCCATTACTTCTCTCAAGTAGTTCATTTGTTGGGCTTTAATTAGGCTACCTATCCTAATTTATAGTAATTACCAATCTAGTGACCAAGTCGATGAGCCTATTTAGTCGCTCATTCACAGATTGGGGTGTAAAACATCCTTATTGGCCTTAACCATTACTAGCACTACTCTCTTGGTTTCTGAGGGTTTCATAAATATTGAAATCTGACATTATATAATGGATTAACAACAAAAAATAGCTAAACTTTACTCAAACCTTCATCAAAACCTCCTTTTTAACAACAAAAACCTAATATCACACACCAACAACAGCAATATTACCCAGTATAGCAATAAACCAACTAAACATACGCACTCTATTTTACGAACACAAAATAGGGTAAAACAGAGTACTTGCTTCCTCAACTAAGAACACTTCTTGAAAGAAGGAGATTTGTTCTAAGCTACACAAGATGTACTACAATGGAACACTCAAAAACACAAAGTACCAGAAACTTGCACAAACATAGTTAAGTGATGATACCAGGATGATACGGATCACCAGGAAGGGTACATACAGTGACTAATATCATGCATAACTTTAGGGGTTAGGTTTGAACCTCAAGATGCTTGAAAGGTAAATAATAGTTGAAGGTTGAGCAAGAGTATCTTATGCACCAACGATGGATATAACATACCGATGCTTTACACAAATTCAGGTCATACTTAATATGATACACAAGTATGGTCGAATATCACTCACCACTAATCTATGCTCGAATGGCCTAGATAAGAGTAAGGGAAAGTAAGCAAGCAAAGAGTACTTAGCCCATAAAGGATGAAATTTTGTATTCTAATGATGAATGATTAATGCGGCTAATATAAATTATAAGTATTTATATGGTATATTTAAGGCAAGTCTTAGGTTACTAAAAATTATAAAAAAAAACTTCCTACTAGAAAAGGAAAAGTACATATTCTATAAGGGCAATTCGGTAATCAAGATAAAAGGAATATTCTTGCAAAGGACAATACAGATGTTAAAGGGTAGGACATGTGTTCTCTTCTCAATCCAATGGTCCAAAAGGTATTGGATGCTAAGTAAAGCTAATCAAGTTGAAGGCTTGGTAGGTTGGTAGCTCGGTAAATGGGGGTTTAAGGAGTATTATCTCGACAAATGGCCGCTTGTTTGTTCAGCCTTAGGAGGATGACTCGATAGGTTGTTAACATGGGCTTGAACTCTTATCAACTTTACAACAGGTAGGTTCATTGTTCGGTATTAGTTTGGCTTAGTAGCAACGAAAACTTCTTCTCCTTCTACTTGGCAGATAGTTAATGGTTCAAGTGAGCTGAGAAGAAATGCTAAGCTAGCTCAAATAAATCATTCCTCGTCTAGGGACAAATCCTTCTCTGTTACTTAGCACATTAAGGAAATAAGATCATGTACCTTCAATCAGGTGATCGATTCTTGATTCCTACCACACCTTATTTTTACCGCTTGTTTTTTATTTTCATTAGGCTAGGTTTAAAACAATTGAAAAATACAAAAGAAATTAAAAAATTGAAAACTTAAAGGTATTGAAGATGTTCAAGTCAAGTCAATTAGGTATCTAGGGTCGAATTGACTGAAATTAAAATATATATATATATATATAATTTAATAAATTCAGAGTCTTAAAAAAATTGAGTTTCACTATAAAAATATTTTTTGAAAAATGGTATAGTAAAAATTTAGGTCCTTTGAAAAAAGTTTTGTCTAAATTTTGAATAATTTTTGCTATACAAATAAAAAAATGATTCTCGGAATTTATTAAATTAAAATTGTGTTGAAAAATCCTTAGCGAGTCATTCAAATCATTTAAAGTTAGCTGAAATGAATTGAGTTTAGGTTTGAAAAATGAAATTAAAGTAAAGCTTAATTATAATTTAAATGCGATGCTGAGAATTAAACAATAGCTCAGGCAGTAGGTGCATGTGGACATTAACAGAAGGTCATGGGTTTGAGCCTGGCAGTACGAATCTAAAGGATCTTATTTGTTTTGTCCAGTCACGTGATTACTATCATCTCCAAGTATTAGGTTCCGAAAACGAAGGAATGGATTTTGTCGAATCTTTATTATTTTTTAGTGGAGATGGAAGAAATCTTATTAAAATATAAACAAAAAGTTCGAATCTTACAAAGATTTACATAAATATTTATTAAGCGAAGATTTGGGGAAGTGGGTTTAGATTTTCATGTTAATCTTAAGCTTCAAATCAGACTTAGAATCGAAATGTTATGAAAGAAGAAGCTGATATAATATTTAGGAGGAAACCTAATCTCAACTTGAACAGAAACAGCAACAGACAGAACTCGGCTTTCATCCTTCACGCAAGCAACAAACCACACATGCAGTCCACAAACCCCCACTACATCCTTGTACTACACCCTACAACACGGCAAGCACAACTCATGAGCCTTAACCTACGACACACGCACAGCAGCTACGATCGCAGCAGACACAGCACCACCCAGGACCCCATTCTCCACCGTGACCCTATCTCTTTATTCGGCTGCTGCTCAACCACCATGCCGTACGGCCACCTTCGACTCCAACCAAACACTACACGCGACCGCCACTCTCCACCCCGATCCTCTCTCTCCACTCGACCATCCCATGACAGCAGCCCTAGACGCGACCTCGACAAACACCACAACCCAACCACCGTCGGCCTCACTTCACACCACCAGCAAACACCACTCCCCGACTAAAACCGACTATACCAACGAGCTCCTCGTATCCTCTAACCCCCAGAATCTCCTTCTCTTCGTGTCAAACCAATCATCACCGTGATAGCCAAACACCACTACCTCCCCCTATTTTCAAAAGACGACTGAACAGCCATCGTAGGCCAAGGCGCTAGTACCAAATGAATTTTTATCAATAACTTACTCACGAAAATCAAATTTCCACCTCGAATCGGTAGGTGTACTGGCTTGGACGAAGCTAGAAATGGTTGCTGCATCTTCTCTCTTGCAAGATCTGACCCAGACCCTCTTGGAGCCCCGTATCCTGACCAGATCCGACCCGCATCTATTAACCTTCATGGGTAATTATTTTGTTTTGTATTATATTTTTATTCTATTTCATTTCATGGTTTTGTTTTTGAAATACGTTTACAATCTCTAGTACTAACTGGGTTGTTTTATTTATGCAAGTATTTAGTCCGAGATTATTAGTTATAATGTGTTCTTTATTATTATTTATTTATTTATTTAGTTTTGTTTAGTCTTTGAGCATTTGCATATTAGTTACATATTATAGGCGTAACATCCCTATCTATTGGCTAGAATAGGTTTGTATGATTAGTGCACATGTACTAACTCAATTTTTGTAGGTTACTTTTCAAATTAGTGTGATTATAAAAAATTACATCTTTTATTAAAAATTATAATCTATTGCATGTCTTTATTAAAAATTGCATATTTTGTATCCTTCCAGAAAAATTGCATGATTTTTATTAAAATTGCATTTTTCTTATAAATTAGGCATTTTAAGGATTTTTAGTTGCTTATTTTTTAAGTAAAATTTTATAATTGGGTTCTTTTCAAAAATTAAGTCTTTTTAGGATTTTCAAATGTTTAGGATTTTTCTTGAATAAAAATAAATTGTCTAAAAATGTAAACTTGGCCACTTTCTCGAAAATAAAATAAATTTACAAACTAAAGTTTTTTGAAATCGGATATATAAGTACTTTCGAGACAATCGTAAAATTTGAAAAAAAAATTGTTTTCTTTTTCATCTTCTTTAAAAATTTCGTAATAAAAAATAAATTTAAAATTCATTTTTCATGCATTTCTCATGTTTCTACATATTTTTCCAATTTTATAAAAATAAAGGCTTACTAGTTATTTTTCTAAATTTTTACAAGGTAAAAAATGTTTTAATAAGTTAACCTACATATCCAACTTTTTGGTTAATTTTTTTTTAAATTACTTTCTAGAATATTAGTAGATTAGTGATTTGATTAATGTTTCTTTCACCTAAGAAACCCTTATTCAATTTATTACCAGTTTTACTAAGTAGTAACTCCTAAATTATTTTCAAAGTACTTTTTTAAACATTTTTTGAAAGATAAATGTTTTTTCTTAATTTAACGTCAAATATTTTATATTAAACGAGTTAGGTTTAGTATAAAATAAATTAAAGAAAATCAAAATAAAGCTCAACAAGCAATATATCTATGTATAAATCGTTTGGCGTATTCGTATTATATTGATTGGATTTTAGCAACAAAGGTATGCATTACTGCTCTATCAGGGGTTAGTGCAATTCCATCAATCCGAACTCCCTATCAACTTATTTAATAATAAGGTTTAAGTTGCCCTTAACAGATATATGAGATACTACTACTTATTAAGTGGAAAGGAGTTCAAATAGTAAGGCATCATATTTAACCTCATTATACATATATTGAAAGTTAAATTTGTAGGTTCATGGAATATCCTGACCATATAAAGATGTCAATATAATTTTAGCTTGCCATCTAACATTCCTGGATGATCCATCAAACTACAACAACCATTCCTCACTCACTTCTACCATGAAGGGGTCCCTATGAAATCTCTAGCGATGCCTTCCAAAATTTTTTCTTCATCAGTGCTAGGAAATTGAGTTACAAGTTTAGTCAGTACTTATGATTTGATTGATTTTAGAGGTGGTACAACAATATCAAACTCTCTCGAGAAGTAATGCTCACTTAGTGATTTGTCCTGACAACATCGATTGATACAACAAATGCAAAATGGGGTTAGATCTTGTCATCAAGATAATCTTATATGTATTAGAAACCATAACTTATGAGTAATGAAGACCAATGCAAGGTAACACTTCTCATGTACAAGGTAACACTTCTCATGTACCGGTTGTTCAACTTCATTATCTTAAATAATGTGACTTAGATAATAGACTAGGCAGTCAATACCCTTTACTTCCTTTACCAACAAGGCCTTAATGGACTTATCTCTTGATGATAAATACAGAATCATTGGTGATCCTTTGATTGGCATCATCATCATTTGTAAAGAACTTAGTATTCCCTTAATTCTTTAAAATGACTCCTCTTACATTGGACCCATTTAAATTATGTTTTCTTATTGATCATTTGATATAGTGGGAAAGAGATTTCAATAAGCATTATGATGAATTGCCATATATAAGGTACTTTGCCTATGAATCCCTTCAACTTCCTTTGATTCTTAGGGGATGACATGAATCGTATTGCTTAGACCTTGGATATATTAACATTAATACCTTTTTGATGCACCATAAATTTAAGGAACTTCCTAGACGAAACCTTAAAGATACATTTCAAAGGATTCATTTTAGGTTGTAAATATGAGATCGTTCAAAACTCTCCTCAAATGGTGTAAGTGATTGGATGGCCATCATGATTTTATGACTGTCATCTACATAATCTTCCATATGGCTATGCATCATATTATGAAAAATTGTAGCCATTACCCTTTGATAAGTGGCTCTCACATTCTTTAATTTGAATGGTGTCATAATATAGTAGAATTACCGAAGGGCATCTAAAAGGCTGTACACTTAACATCTCCTAGTGCCATTTTACTCTTATCATATCTACTAAACCCATCCATGAAAGAGAAATGTTAGTGTAAAGTCATTGCATCAACTAGCATATCAATATTCAAGACTAGAAAATCATCCTTAGGGAAAGCTTTGTTTAAGTCACAAAAATCCAAACAAATTCATATTTGTCCATTTTTCTTATTTACCATTAAAATATTGGCCAACTAAGTTAGGTGCTCAATTAGCTTAATAAAGTTAGCTTATAGGAGTTTCTCAATTTCAACTTTAATCTACACCTTAAGTTCTAGGAAAAACACACATTAGTGTTATAGGCTTAGCCCTCAATGTGATATTTAACCGATGCATCACTAACCTAGGTTCTAGGCTTAGCATTTCATCATATTTCACTGCAAATAACTCTTTAAACTCTATTAAGATCTACTAGGAGATCCTTAATTCCATTTACTAAGCCTTTACTAATAAAGATAGGCATTGGTGTCTCTCTTGGAGCCACTACATTAGACTCCTTGATCTCCTCTACCTCCTATTTCACTTAGTCTTTTAATTATGGGTTTTGGTGGGGTGGGTTTTGGGCGTTAGGGCTTTTTGTAGATTTGTGGGATTAGGAGAAGATGCGAATGGTTCTTCTTACCCTATGGATCATCATAAGTGATATATAATATGCCCATTTACTTGGGCGTAATTTTCAATCTTTACAGATTTGTTACTTACCCATCTCTTCTTCTGACCCCCATGAGCAAAGCTTGTCTTCCTCTTTCTATAATCCTATTGCTTCACTTCTTCCCATTTTAGCAATGGATTGCTAGTAGGCCTACCAATTATTGTTTCCCCTTCTCTAGGGTATTCACTAAAATGCTTTGCCCCGATGAGGTAGGATTCTCTATATTCAAAGGGGCTCCTAAGAATAGGGATAAAGATATCTTTTACCTTACAATTTCCCTTTATACACTGATGCAGCATCGAGGGAAAAAGATTATGCTCGTAGAGCCATTTTATTCTTATTAATAAATGATTAGGAAAATTGGAACATCAAGAACATGAAACTTAGTTAAGTCATGAATAGGTTTAACCTTGAATTCCACATTAATGAACCCCAACATCTTTTTAGGCAAATCGTTAATGCTACAAATATTAGTTGGTTGGTTGACCAACCTCCCCATGTCGAGCATGGTAGCTTTAAAAGTTGCTAGTGGTATGATATTTAGCAAGGAACTATCGTTAAAGAAAGTTCATCTAATATGATGGCTATGGGGCTTACTTTCCATAATAGTCAATTATGATTCGGGTTACTTACACACATGTCATCTTTAGTGAAGATAATCGTATTTTTGCATATTTTTGCCATCTTACGACCCGATTGCATTACATTGCTCATATAGTTTCCCTAAAATATCTAGTAAAGCATTTACTATTGTAATCTTAGACTTTTGATAAAATGTAAGGAGATAAAAAAAGCTCCTAAAGTTAGTAGTCTTAAGTGATGCCATGGGCAGATGATTATTTGGAATCTCATTGGCTTCCTTTCCTTCATTAGCAGGGATATCCTCATGCTACACCTTCTTAGGCACATTGCCTATGTCTAATTAACCTTTTGAGAGGTTGTTAGGTCATGTAGGATTGCATTGACAACCCCTTGGTAATTGTGTGTTGAAAGTGGTTTTCTACGTACATCATTATTGTTATCCATCATGAGTTCACCGCTTCTAACCTTCTCAATAAAGATCCTTCTTAAAGTCGAGTGTTCTCTTGTCATGTGGTCGATTGATCTATGGAATTGATAGAATTTTGCATCATTCTTTTCTATAGCTACCAAAATAGAAAATATATAGTACATTTGGTTGTTAAATATATAGTACATTTGATTGATCTATGGAATTAATCTATGGTATTTGGTTTTTAAATATAATATAATTAATTACAAAATCTCAAAGTGGGTAGCCAAAAGCCTTTCATAAAAAAATAAATAAATAAATAAATCATTAAATTTGTAGCTACCAAAATAGAATGGTGTCTAAAAAGTTCATTTGGTTACTAATTTTATAGTACATTTGGTAATTGAGATTCCTAATTATATTCTCTTACCTTTTTTTGTAAGTACTTTTATAAATTAAAATCATGATTTTTTTCACTCTCGTAAATGGATGATTACGTAAATAATAAATAACTTTAAAATCTCTTTTATGTAAATTACCATTGTTGAAGTCTTTGAAAAAAGAACGATATCTCTTACAAAAAGGGGAATAAAGAAGGAAAGAACAACATTGATACTAAAGCTTGGAAGTATGAAGCATAATTTTAATCCTTATAACTTGAAATACATGTAAACATTTTTTTTTAGCCATTTTATATAAATATATAATGTATGTGTGTGTATGTGTACTTATGTAAGCATATGTACTTATCTTATATCAAACTTGCTAACATATATAATATGTAGATTATATATAAAATAAAAATAACATATATATATATATATAATAAAAATAACATATATATATATATATATCTATTGAAAAATATAATTTTGGAAGACTTTTCATTACCGTAAGTAATACCTTCTTTTTTAATAGTGTCTTTTTGGTGTTAGCTTTTGATAATATACTTTTTCAATATTACCTTCTTTATTAAATTCCTATAAGGCGTCAAATTTTTTATATGATACTTCTTCCATATTACCTTTTTTTATTGAAAATATCTTTTCAGTAATGCCTTTTTTTTTTAATGGTACCTCTTTAATATTTATTTTTTATTGGAGAGTTACTTTACCAAATATTAATATTTAAGAGACACTATTAAAAGAAGACGGTGAGTAAAATTTTAATAAATGGTAACTTTTCAAAAATATTAATTAATTAAAAGTAAATGATGAAGAGCTAAGATTAAAATGTAATACTGAAGAGACGGTTCCTAAAACTAAATATTAATGGGGCATCATAAAAAAAAAAAGCATTATCAAAAAGCTACTTTAATATAAAACTTCCAAAATTCTATATACTATTAATAAAAGCCTATGTTATATGTTAGTTATCATGTTAGAAAGAGAATATAGTTATTGATAAAATTATAAAGTTATTTAAGACCTTATTACAGTTAATACACTGATGCTATATATCAATTCTGTTATATTATAACATATAGAATATCTAAAGCTTTTTTATTGATATACCTTTTCAATACTACTCTTTTCTTATAATTATGCTTCATTGGTGTTAATTTTTAATAAGTACCTTTTTGGTATTATGTTTTTATCTTAATATTTCTCTTTAATACTAACTTTTGATTATTGGTGTTTTTATAAAGCCACCAATAATATTAAACCTATTATACCTTTTTCTTTTAATAGTGCTTGTTTAGTTTTAAAAAAAAAAATTGAAGAGGTAATGTTAAAGAAAAAAGTATTAATGAAGTTTAATATGAAAAGGTAATACAAAAAAACATACAAAAATTTAATGCTAAAGAGGCAATGGGTTTATAAAAAAATGTTATATTGAAAAAGTATATTACCTAAAGCTAACATCGAAGAGACACTATTAAAAAAAAAGGTACCATTGACAATATACATTAAAAAAAATCTTTAGAGATTGTATACAATAATAGATTATAATAGAATAATTGTAGGTAGCGACTAATGTATTCTACCTTATTGATAGAAACTTCATTTTTTATTCGTTTTAGGATTTGTTGGGATTGTATTTGTATGAATCAAGTACTTTATAGTATAACTAGTTAGTCTTATTTTGATGTTTCAATGTTTGATGCATCTTTTAGGATTTGTTTTTCATGTATGGAATAACTTTTATATTTGTTTTAGTGTTTGAGGTTATTCAAAAGGCAAAAGGCTTAATTTTTATGTTATAATCTATTTTGTAGGATTTGATATTGGAGTTTGATGAAATTTTGGTTTTCAAATTTTATGGGTCAAATCAACTTTTAGTTTTATTTTGGTGTTTTAATGGGATTTAATTTTAGTGTGTGAAGTGACTTTTAGTTTTATTAAAATATTAGAAATTGGTTTTAGGATTTGATTTAGGTGCTTAGACCCATTTTCTTATTCTATTGGTTCTTGTATGGATTTCATTTTTCTTTTTTGGATAAGATGATAAGATTAATTTGGGTGAATTGGGATTTTGATTTTGTGTTATTATTCTCCAATGAGCTTTCAATGAATAAGAAAGATGCTATTACAAAGCTAAGGAAATCCAATTAGAAAGATAATAATGCTAAGAATACAAACAACTCAACTTATTATTAGTTTCTTCAATTTTATGTAAGGATGAAAGTTTTGATTTTCATATTTATTTTTGTCTAGATATTGTCATGGGAATGATTTATGCAAAATAATGATTATTTCTCATCAGCTAGCTACAAATAATCTTAATATATTTCATGTTATAAGAAAAAGTAGTTTATTGAATTTTATAATAATTATTTTTTTGTTAAAAATATATTTGTCATTAAGTAGAAAATCTTATATTGTTCTTTTCTCAATGTAGATTTATGGAGATGTCATGCCAATGTGATCCTATCAATGTCAAGTTGAAAATGCCATGTGAATATTATTATTATTATTTTTTGTCTCTCATCCTTGATAAGTTTTATAACCTAGAAAGATGTCTTGTAGTTCGATATTTTGCTATTAGTTGGGAAACCTGCATTCAATATTTGTATTAACATCTGCTTCTTTAGTTACTTGAGATTAAGTTATGTTTATACACTTTTATTAATGATGATTGCAAATTATTGTTTTCACTTTATTTTAAGTTTTACATATTTGAAAAACATGTGCAACAAATTTATATGAATGATTAATATAATATATTACTTGAAATGAATTTTGCAAACAAAGTAGGTGATAATATTGTGAGCATTTTAACAAAAATAATATGATACAATGCTTTTCGCCAAATAAATTAATGATAGCTAATCAACATTCATGTAGTAGTTGACTCATATTTGGGATCCAATATTATGACTTTTGGCTATCAAATATCATAATCAAGAAATATTTTTATACACCTAAGTCTTGTAGCAAAAAACATTACTTTTCACTACCAAATCATATTTGATGTCTAATATCATGACTTTTAAATACCAAATACCAATGTTTGAGATTATTTTATAATAGTTTTAGCTACCTCATAGTAAAAGACATAATTTTTCACTGCCAAACATATTTAGTAGTTAATTACATGACTTTTAGCTACCAAATTTCATTATGATAGCAAAATTTGGATGTGAATTTTAGATATCAAAATTTAGTAGTAAAAGATATGACTTTTTGCTACCAAATCATAATTGATAGCCTATACCTTTTAGCAACCTCTTAGTCTTAGTAGCTACTAATTGAAAATTGATAGCTAATACTTTTGGCTACTAATTTTTATCTTTTAGTTACTAATTATGATGGTAGCTAAATGTCAAATTTGTTGTGGATTGGCAAATCATTAGTAGAGACGGTTCCCAAGTACTTGCATAGTGCTAGGTGCCGATATGGTTGTAAGTACTTACATGGTTCCTAATACTTTAGCTTGACCATGTCTTATATTACTTGGGTTGTTCAACCCGTTTATGTTGGTTCTCATGCTGTTGAGTATATTTTTCATTTCCACCCTTATTGCGTGTAGGTGGCATTTTGTCAAGTCTCTCCTTCCCTAGTAGAGTTGCTAAATAATGTGTGATAAGGTTACTCTAGTTAGTCAATTACGTATAATAGGTATGCCGATTATTGTAAGAGATGCTTGAGATGATAACACATGGAGGAATATCGTTAAGAAGAGGTATATGAGGAAGAATTGACAAACTTGGTATCTCAAATATATGCACATGTCAGTTGATGTTGTTGATCATTCTTGAATTGTTCTCGATAAATTGGTTGTTTGATCTTCTATGGAGTGATTTCAACAAAACTTCAATATTTCTCTTAAGTTTGCTAATGCTTTGAATGAAACAAACGAGAGGAGAAATCTCTTATTTATAAAGTTTCAATGTTGATATTATCGTCGGATGGCTTCAAGATGGATGGTTGATATTAACCCTATTATTGAAGGTCATCCTCTCCTCTAGCCACTATAGGCTTCAATATGGGTTTAGATTTATCTAAGGGCTTATAATAATTAAAGGTAGCCCATTATTCTTATAGATAAGCTTATAGCATATATAAGCTCCTTTAAGGCCCATTAAAGTCAAATGAAACCCAAATGATTCAAAAAGATAGTTTCTAATTAGATTTTTCGTACACAAGATAACCGAATAAGGTTGAAAGTAGAAAATCCAATTCAATGACTCTTATTGTAAGCCTAACAGTCTAGATCTCCCTAGGATATGCCTATTTAGGCTCGACTTCTTAAGCTGTACTATTAGCCTAAGATATTGGTCTACGTATTAAATAAATAGGTTAAAAGCCCAATCACTGAAATACCCCTTTTATAATAAACTATGTTATTTCTCTATGCTTATTGGACAATTCGGTTCATAAGGTGATTAATTTGACCATTTTATAAGTTATACTTAGTTTATTAAGCAATTTGGATTAGTATACTAAGGGTTTAATGTTTTAACGGTAGATGAGATCACTTTTAGATCATAAAAAGGACACGAAAAAGAAGTATATAGTCCATCTAAGAAGAGTATGGTTGTGCACTAACCCATGCTAGGAAGCACGACTTCGATTCCATATTAGCATGCCAGTGTGCTTCTAGCCATACTCTTTGGCACACCCACTAGTATAGTTCTATTATGATTGTGCTCCCTTCTTTCATAATCTCCCCTTCTTCCTCTTAATCCAACCTTTTTCTAGTTACCAATAATCTTCACCCTTAGTGCCCTAAACACCTTAAAATACCTTCCTTTCGAATCTAAGAACCCTTAAACTATGGAAAATACTTAGGTATGTTTCCCCAAAATATCAAACACAATCAAAAGATTAAAAAATATACCTTAAATATTAGGTCCTTGCAACAACCACACTCTACCTTCATTTGAGATTTAGTTACAAAACAACACCACAACATCTCCAAAAATCATTATCCATAAACGATATACATTCTTTTCATAGGGTAGATACATGTATTGATTTAGGGTATCCTTGATTTCAACTGCACAACTTCTATCTTTTCATAACAACACCTTGTTACAATACCACTATATAATCTAAGTTAGGGTAGAATTTTCATGATTGATTTAAATCAAAACAAAACATAAGGGGAACTCTTAACTACATCATATGTGCCTTAGGTTTTCTTAGAGAGAGGCTAGGATGAACCTTAAGTTAATAATAAGGCTTTTATAGCTTGAGAGGGGATTCCCTTTTTTACACCCTTTAAAGAAAACTTTATTATTTTCCTCACCACTCCTATATCTTGCACTGGCTTTATTATTTTTCCTTTACTTTATGATAGATTTTACACAACCCATCTTCAAGCACCAAATGTTAAGCAAAAATTCTAAGCAAACACTTGGAAGGCATAGCATTACAAGAAACCTAACAAATAATCATTCAAATGTATTAATTGCAATGTTAAGGCTATTATAATTTATTGGAATAAATATTAGACTACTATTATCAAGATAAATTAGGTTAGATATCCCCTTTCTTAAAGTTGTAATATGATAATAGTTAAAAAGAAAGAAGATAAAAATAAATTAACTACAACATAGGAGGCATGATAGCCAAATTGGAAATTAAGATGGAAAAGTATGATACATACTTAGATTTTAAACATCTTAATAATATAAGATAATTATTTTAGAAAAATAAAATTAAAAAAGAAAGGTAACATATTAAATTAAAAATTATCCTAAGATACTAATAGAGACCTATATGTGAAAAATAAAAAAAATTAAAAAAAAAAGAGAAAACGAGATGAATTTGACTAAAAATGACCTAAATTAGTTTATTACTTATAGGAGGTCATCAATTAACCCTAGATAGAGTCATATCTAATTGACTAGTTTAAGAGAAATTTGACTAGAGCCTTTAGGTTGTTGACTATTATAAGAGAAGTTCAACTTAAGTATTGACGCATTTGGGTATTATCTATGTAAAGTCGCTTAAAATTTGTCTAAGTTGATTTAAACATGTTTCTTAATTAATACACTTGTTTATGATGTCAATTATAGGTTTCTAACTCTAAAAGCTATTTTTATATTCCCAAAGAGACCCATGTGAGCTTAGTTTCTATCTTAAGTTGGTAGCCATCTTTCTTTTTATATGCTGTAGAGAGGTCAATTCGATTCATTAGCCTTAAGTCCAATAATTAAAAATGGATTTGACTCTTCGAATTAAGATAACGGGGCTGAAGGTGTTAATCCTATATATTAATTTCCTCAATAATACACACCTTATTCATCATAAACAATAGAGTTATATGCTATTCAATTCCTCTACTTGTTAGATCCCACGTTAGAGCATTATTGAGACAATTTACTCCTCCTCCCTTCTACTCTTCACTTGACCATGCTACAAGAACTACTCGAGTGAAGTCATTTTCCTTAGTCACGTATAGCATATTTGTCACACAGTAAATATGTGACCTTTAGACTCAAATCCTTACACTTACATATACTTATGTAGTAGTAATTAGTTTTATATTAAGGATGTTATAAGCAAAAAAATACACAAGTTTTTTTTTTTTTTTGGTACTAATGAAACTACTCACTATTATTACTATGTGCTTGTATAAAATTAGTAGTTATATAACATATATATATATATGTATATGTGTAATGTGTATTACCTAATGAATTATTTATCCTCTGTATGAAAAAAATATTTAATAGGTATATACTACAAAAAATTTGTCCTATAGTAAGAATTAGAATTCCCTAAAGAAAGTAAAAAGTTCCTTGTGATAGTTTCCTACAATGATTTACTACCTAAAGGTCGCACCATTAGCCCATTATAGAGATCTAATTGCTTCAGAAAATAAGATGCAATGATTAACTCGTGCTAGTAAGTGAACTTATGGTAGTGACCCCAGCCCTACAATAGGCTATTGATACATATTTTAGTTATTTATGGCAAGCTATCATCCTTACGAAAAGTGACATATTGTTGGGACTTAGTTCCTATGAAAAGTCCTTCTAGGAAATAAAAATAATAAATTTCATGACTTGGGTGTTCAGATTTTCAAATTTGTAGGTGTTTCCAAATTTTTAAGTGCTTAAACTTTTAAATTTAGATTTTTCGATTTTTAGATGTTTCCAAATTTCAAATGTTCTCAAATTTTCAAATTTAGCTTACATTCACATTTTTAGAAAATTTTTGAATATAGCTTACATTATATAGGTCTAATTTTCCATTTTTAAAGTAAATAAAGTATAGTATAAATATGTATATATATGATTAATATTACATTATGTAAAGCAATATCATCATATCTACAATAGAAGTATTAACAACTATATCAAAAAGGATAGAAAATGGTGTACTAAACAATATCAATTTTTATTATTGAATGCTAAGCATTCAAGAAAAATAAAAGATGAAGACTTAAAACAAAAGACCTAATGCTAAAAAGCCTTAAAACGCAAGAAATGCAAAAAGTTGTAGTAAAATACACTCTATAAACTCTACACTTTCTACTCTTCTTAAAATCAATCGGTGGAATGATGAAACACCATTGAAATTTCAGATCCTGAGTACATATTCGAAGATGAGAGCAGTAACAATGACGTCAATGGCCAAGGAAGGAGTAATAGTAATAGTTGGCAATGCTGGTGCTGGTGCTGGAGCTCCTCTTGAACAGCGATAGAGAGATCCATTATGGAGAGGACGATTGTCGTGAGAATGATTTGAGAGGTTTTAGCTAATATTATTGTATTTGCATTTATGGTTTCGAACCCTGAAGAGGGGAAGTGATGACAAAGATAGGACAAAAATATTGCTCCTTTGTAAGAATATGAACTATTTAAGTGGGGGTGAGAGAGATTCATGCAAGATGAGAGAGGCGAGAGGAGAGAGAGAGAGAGGCAAGCTATGATTCATACAAGGAAAGATACTAGGGTTTTGTTTATGGGCTGGGTTTTTCAAATTTTCAAAAATTAAAGTGTACAAGCCCAAAAGCATTGTACTCTAACAGTTTAATTAAAACTGATCACATTGCTATGGTATTATTTAAATTAAAAAAATAAATAAATAAAAAAAACAATAGATTTTACAAAACCTCATTGAATTGTACCTCCACAATTTCAAACTATTTAAATATAATACTTTGACTTTTTGTAGGGATCAGGTAAAAATAAAAAACAAAATTTTTTTAACCACGGTAAATTTGCTCCCTGCTTTTTGTTGGCTATTATAAACCAAATTTCTCATAGTGATAGCTATCTACTTCTAGATATCCAACCAATTGAAGCAAAAAATATAGGCGAATGAATTCTGTACGTCAAAATTGATGGATTAAAATTAGAACCTTGTTTATTCTTATGAAAAGATTAGGGGACAAGGTGGGTTAAAAGTCCCTTTCAAGTTTGGGGCACGAAAGGACAATCTTTTGTCTTCATTCAGGGCGTGTATTAGTTGAATACTGTCACCAGAGTTACAAGTCGGGATGCTTAACGACACTATGGCTTTTTGGAGAGTTTACTGAAGCCGTGGAGACAAAATTAATCTATAGTAGTGGAAGGAAAAGGAAAAAGAAAATTAAAAAAAAAAAAAAAAAATCTATAGTTGAAGAGAAGGTCGTTATGGCCCATTCTGGAATTTTATTTTATTTTCCCCAATATGCTCCATTCTATATGAATTAAGAACAATGCAATTTTTTTTTAATCCTTTTACTTAAAACATAACATATATATAAACAAAAATAGAAACTCTAAAAGCTTGGATTGCTAATCAAAAGTGCCCTAGATTGGGTATCCACTGTAGGGATTCTAATCTCTTTAGCAAATTCGTATCCAATTACATCATGATTCAATAAGGGAAGAACAATGCACTATTGATCCAGTCTAGTAACACTAGCTATATTTCTTCCTTTTTTTTTTCTTTTTCTTTTTTTTTTTTCTTATTTGTGTTTTGATTTCATCAATAGCACCAGAGGCATTAGATATATAGTAAAGAAGTCTAAAAAAAATATATATTTACTCCGTCCATCATAATTCACACGGTAGACTTATCTTCTACTGTAAAGAATTGACAACAACCGAATGTTGAGTGTTGTCGACTAAGAGTAGTTTGGACTTCAACATCGTCAACAGTATCAAAAAAAAGGAAACCGCAACCGAAAGTGATGATAAGAGAAGCATAATGGCTTGTGCTAGGGGACCTTTGACCTTCAGGGCATATTCTGTGGAAGCCAGAGCTAGCGTACTCAATGGGAACGAGTAAGCCCACCAAGCAATGCTGAATTTCGTCATAGATCTCTTGAAAAGCAATGGCCTGCATAGCTGTGCATTACATTCGGAAAAAATAATACAGATATCATGAGAAATATTACTCCGGCATGTGATTCGGCAAAATATATATATATATATATATATATATAGTTTATTCATGTCACTTTCTAGAACAAAAGAAAGTTTTGTCGGATAGCGTGTGAGGTCATTGTCCTTGCCAGGACATTTTTGTACTAGCTCTAGTAATGCTATGGGTCCATGTCATGATGTCATCATGTCGAGATCTCCGAAATTGATGGTTGTTGAAATATTAGGCTATTAAACAACTTCGTCCAGGAAATCTTGCTGAATATAAATTTATCAACAAATAACTTATTTAAGTAATTACTTTGTTTCGTAGCGATCGGTGATAGAAACCTACCAAATTTGTTCTTTCTTTACTTGTGTAAGAAAATCCGGAT
Source organism: Lumnitzera racemosa (assembly GCA_024138005.1). Classification (NCBI taxonomy): domain Eukaryota; kingdom Viridiplantae; phylum Streptophyta; class Magnoliopsida; order Myrtales; family Combretaceae; genus Lumnitzera; species Lumnitzera racemosa. The sequence goes on along the minus strand of JAMXBC010000010.1, from coordinate 86,460,587 downwards.
ACGTGTTAAATTAAATGATCGTTCATATATTCTTTTCTTTTTTTTTTTTTGAAAAAAAAATTAAACTTGTCCCCTCTGTACTAGCATGCAAAGTTAGGGGAACATTACTGAAATTAATAATAATAATAATAATAAAAACCAGCATTAGAGAACCAGAACGAAGACGAGATGTTAGATTCTATCCTCACATATTGTGTGGAAACAACTAAGACCATAGATACATCCTAATTTGAGAAAGCAACTTACTTATGCCATAAAAATTTTCCCCTATTGCATTACAAAGTTATTCTTTAGTATCAATATGAAATTGTGAATATCCTCTAAGCTAATTTGCCATCCGACCTGACCGATATTAACTATTGAAATGTCAAATCTATTACAAAGACCCTTAAAATCAAATATTGAATTTACATCAAAATTTATTTTATAACAAAGACTGACTTAATACAATATTTTCGAAGAGAAATTCTGGAGCGTCCATACTTTTTAAAGGATATAGTTGTGCTATCTTTCTAATTCATGGCAACTTGGCAATATTAATAATCTATAAGGTACTTTAAAAGTTTGGAGGTATTTGTAGATTTGTTAAAATCTAGGAAATGATGCTTGGTATTTTATCCCTAATATTTTCATCTGATCCATTTACATTGATGGCCTTTCATTTCTCCTTTCATTATTTAGCTATTTCAACTCCCATATAAATAATATTTGAAAATATCGCCGTTCTTCTTTCTTCTATTTATATATTTATTTTAATAAGATTTATAACCAAATATACAAATACACTTGGACAACTGAAATTGTGTTGTTCGACAACAATTAACGCATCAATTGTTTCAAGAGAGTTAAATAGAAAAAAAAAAAAAGAAAACAAAAAGGTTCATGTCCTAATTGGAAGTATAAGATGACTTCTTGAAGTGGGATCATGGCTAGAATTAGCTAAACATGATTGGTGCTTACAACATTACTAAAAAAGAGTTTCAATAATACTAATATAATATATAAATAGATTTATTGTGAGTAAATATTGATAAAATCTTAATATATGAAAATGTAATTGATTGTAGTTAAAAAATACATACTACACTATCTTGTGTTAAAATAATATGATTAATAGTTATTTACAACTCCTCCAGAATACATAGGGTATTAGGACCGATGAGTCCTTTTTCATTACTATGCTACACCGTAATGGTCCATCACGATCCTTTCATGAAATAATGGCTTAATAGAGTAGTCAATCCCATGGATAATGGAAAATTCATATGACGACAAGTGATTTAATTGGTTGTATATATGGTTTTAGTTGTATTTTAGATCCTAAAGTGAAGATAACGTATGACCTAAGCGGAAGATTTCGACTGATCCAACTTTGTATTATTTTTCATGAGAGTATGATATATTCATTATTGCCAATAACTTATAATTGAATTACTCTTTCCTAACAATATATTAGGATCTGAATAACTTGAAGCTTTGGAGTAACTCTTTTAGTTTTTTTTTTTTTTTTTCAATCATTTCACTCTATGATTGTCAAGTGTTGTATAAATGAAAAAAAATTGAATTTATAGTTTCCTTCTCGTCACAAGATCAAACAAGACCTATCAATATCAGGCGTCCTAATGTAGAAGAGCTTTCTAGAATTTTCCCTCTTAGCTTAGTCAAGTGAAAGTATGTGGTCGACTTTTATTCAAAACAATGTCTAGTGTATTAAATCGAGATGAGTTGTTCAATTTGTATGTAAAATATATCCACGAAGTATCAAAATCTTTGTTTAAATAAAATGAAGGAAGAAAACTTGCATTGTAGGTGGATCTAATTAAATGGCTAATGAAGTAAATATATTCTCTCAAACAGATTGTAGACCACTGCGATCCATCTAACCAACAAAATTACTATTAGGTGTATATGTATTTATCCTGTCAATGATTATATACAAATCAAAAGTGCCATTGTCATGCCTTACAGTTTCTTGAAGAAAACGAGTAATGACTGTGTATTAAATTAATCAAACTATGAGTATCGTTGGTCAAAAGATCAAAGTATCCTTAAGGTAAGGTTGTAAACTTTTGAAATTCCCGATGGCAAAAGACAAATAAATTAATGTTTTTTTTTATTTTTTTTTTAGCATCCGATTTATAATATATGTATATTTAACTGGGTCTTTCATTTAAATCCAAAATTGACTTTTCTCTGTTGCCATTAAGCCAAATTTGACTTTAAGGCTTGAATGGTGAAGCCGTCACATTGCCAATGCATGAATCTTAGAATACTGGACTACACCCCACAAATGTAGAAAGTGTACGAGTCCAAACGCAACACTTCTTATGTCATTTTCTTTACTATTATATTTTAAAATGAAAACGTACGAAGGGAGAAGGGTAAAAAGAAGAAGAAAAAGAAAAAGGAAAAAACTCACCAAAGATGTGAAGAGGAAGAGAGATAGGAAGAAGAGCATCTTGGAAGCCATATCAAAACCACCAGCTATGGACTTCCAAGCCAAGCTTGCCATACTCGGCGCTGCGAAGAACAAGAAAAACACTGGTCGTAACATCGGCGGAAGCCGACCTCTCTCCGACAGATGCTGGTATAGCGTGACGAGTAGCACCAGGTAATGCACCATCCCTAATGAGAACATGCACATCGCACTTTCTCTCCACCCCATCAGTGCTGCTGCTTGGGCACCCACCAAGTTCCCAATCACCGATAGTTGGCTTGTGGGGTTAGCCCTTCTCGACAGCAATCTGCAGGATAAAAATAATCAAATTAATTCAAAATGAAATATAAACATCAAATCTTACCAAATCCAAACGAGTACTCGGGCAATAGCCTTTCATTTAGAGTATGGCATGATTTATGAGACAAAGACAAAAAGAAAAGAAAAAAATTAAGTGCATTTCTTCTTGTTCTTTGGGTTAACAAGTGTTTATGTGGCACCTGTTAACTATTATTTCCTTACAAATATAACTTAATTATACGTATAAGATCCGGACCTCTTCCCCTTAGTGAACCATTGACCATAGATCTTCACGTCAAGCACCACCACGGGGATTACAAATAACCACCAGAGGGCCGTGTAAGGTGCGGTATCGGTGTCGATGAAGGGTGACGATTGGAGGAGCAATAGCCACGAAATCCATGGCACAAAGAGGTAGTTGACCCCTACATGGTGCAGGAACTCAGCCTTCACCATCTCGTAGTAAAAAGCGCAACGGAATATGTAAACGATAGAGAGGAATATATGGGTGCAGAAAGAGAGAAGCCAAAGTAGATGATACCCAGCGGGATGAAGCACGTGGAGGACATGGGGCAGAGTGCGGACATCGTGATTTGGATCGAAGATGGTCTTCCACAGCAAAGCTTGACTACCTAAGGACAAGCTTATTCGAAAATAGCCTGCATGAAATCTCGTTATTATGTACTTTAGAGCGTTGATGGAGAGATTTGGATGACAATTATAAACGGTGGTATCGTTGTTGCTGTTTTCATTTGTTTTATGTATCACGAGCTCTATTTGAGGGCAATCACAAGCTTGGCGAGGAGGTTGTTCCATGGTAATGACGGTTAGCAGCTTAGCTCGGTAGGAATAGATGAACGCTTGGTGATTTAATGCTATTGATGTGTGTATCTCTTACAGATTTTCATGGTGATTGGATTGGATCTTTATAGAGACGTAGGCTGAGTATAATGGGACAAAAGTTTGCATTCAACTTTCATTTTAATAATAATTTATTTCTCCCTGTCGGTCATGTTTCAACATTTGGACTATGAGCTGTAATCTCTCTCTCTCTCTCTCTCTCTCTATATATATATATATATATATGAAAAGAAGATTGAAAAATTAACAAGTGATATGTCAGTATGAATGATTTTTTAAATATATTGTAATGAAAATATGTATTTTTTTAAAAAATTTAATTGAATTCTATTTTTACATATTAAAATTTTATTAATTTTTATATATCATTTATTAATTTATGTAATATATTAATACTGGTAAACTATTTTTTAAAAATAAATATTTTTATTATCATACATTTGATATTTACATATTATTTATCAATTTACGTAACTTGTTACTGTAATAAAAGCTTTTTTCCTCTCTAATTATCTATTAAGTAGCCTTACATATTTTTTATTACGATTTGAGTCTACAAAAGTTATATTATCTAAAATTCTTCAAATTTATTCTCTTAAAATACTATCACTTATATTTAATTATTAAAATTTTTAAAAAATATTTAAAAGATTTAGATAAACTCAATATACGTCCAAACCAATTTCTTAATGAAATAAGATAAGAATATCATAAAATACTATCTTTTGCTTTGTTTACATTCTATGCAGTTTCTTCACCTTTTTTTTTTTTAATTTGCATCATTAATTTTATAATCAAGTGAAGCAATTTTCTAAACCCCATCATCAAAGATTTTCGTGAAACATACCGATGGGACCATGTTTGGTCGATTAAGTCATCATATGTGAGCCGAGAAATTCCACTTGACGTATGGTAGGTCAGGGTTCGCAGTTGGTACGGTACGAGCGTACTTTTAATGTACATTTGAGGAGAATTGTAAGCCATAACGAGGCAAGGTAAAAAAAGGCAACCTCCCATTGTCAACCCGCTATTAAGTGGTTATTTATATCGGTAGGTAGAGGAATGTATTGATCCAGGCCGGCCAGCTAGTGCAAATTTTTAGTGTTGGCCCCGTCGTGCAAGGACCGAGAGGTCCGCCCACACCACACTACTATGTTTGACACAATGTCCATTTAAAAAGAAGAAAAATCTTTAATCATAAGTTTTTTTACTTTCCAGTGACCACTTTTACCGAGATTTACATATTATCCAATTGCGGGGTAAAAAAAAAAATAAATAAATAAAAATAAAAACACTATGAGATTAAGTAAAGGAAGCACTTGTAAATCAACATTCAAGATGCATGAGCAATATATTCAAAATCTAGTTCCAGAACTGCAATATGAATATCGGTCTTATATTACAAATGCTACTTAAATTTTGTCAAAATGATAATTTACTAATGTCATTTGAAAAATTAATTTGCTACTTAATTAAAGTTTTTGTGATTTTTTTTGCTATCAAAATTAACTTTGTTAAGTTTATATGCTGCTATGGATATAAAGATAAATTAAGAATAGATTTATGGTTGCTAGTAGGTCCAAAGATGGTAGTTTGGTGACTCAAATTTATAGTGTGGTAGTGGTTTTCAACAAGAAAGGAGATGGTCTCTTGGTTTTCAAAGGTATAGAAGTACATGGTAATGGTGGTTGCATTGGAAAATGGGTGGTCGTGCACAAGTTGTTGAGAGAGATTGGGTGAGGCATTACTTTGAATTTGATGATGGTAGAGTTGTTTTTGTCAAGTGGAAGTGGTTCTATGGCGTTTTGGGTGTAGGTGTTACGGGCCTCCCCGAAATGAGCCATTCTTAGGAGGTTCCTCAAGCCCAAAGACGAAAGCCCAAGCCCACTAAAAGCTTCTAGATGATGAAAAGCTCTAAAAGGTTTCAGAAAAGTCTAGAATCTTGTATAGTAGTAGGTGAAGGTAGGTGAAGGTAGGTGAAGGTAGTAGTTGGAAATCAACTGTAACCATTAGATCGAATTGATCTTAACCATTAGATTGTAAAGGCTTTCTGTATATATAGGGGTATTCCCCTCAGATGTAACACACAAGTTATTTGAGTGAATACAGTATAGTAGCAGGGTTTCTCTCTCTACTTTCTCTCTCTAATATTGTGAGTATATTATAGAATGACTTAGCCTTCCTTAGTGAGGTCAGGAGCGCCAAGCGACGCACGGGGTCAAGCGACGGAATCCGCCCGTGACAAGTGGTATTAAAGATTGAAAAAGAAGCTGCTTGAGGAGAAAATGTCATCCGGAGGAGACAATAACACTTTAATGGTCGATGAGTTGGCTGACCATGATGATCGCCGTATTACCAGGCAAAGGACTAGGTCCCGAGACTTGCTGAACTCCCTCCTTAATAGGATGGATAGAGCAGAGTTGAGCATTGCTGAAGCGAAGGAACAATTCAATGAATCATAAGGCAACCTTGAAGAGATGGAGGAAGAACTTCAAGGCAAGTTGCAAGGAGCATTGAATCAAGCCATTGATGAGCTGAAACAGCGTGATGAGACGATTGAGGGAAAGAATGAAGTACTCCAAGCTCGAGTCATTGCTTTGGAAACTAAGGAGGAAGGTTATGAAGCCAAGATGGATGTTATAATAGCGGCCATGCGCCAGGAGATTGAAGAACTTAAGAACCAACTAACAGCATGTCGGGCAGTAATGGTAAGTGGAGTGACTATCTAGTCTGCTCATAGGATCGATGTCCCCAAGCCCGAACCTTTCAATGGGATACGATCCGCCCGGGAGGTAGACAACTTCCTTTGGGGAATAGAACAATATTTCAATGCTGTAAGAATCTTGGATGACCTCGAAAAGGTACGTACTGCTGCTATGTATTTGAAAGATTTTGCTATGGTATGGTGGTGTAGGAGGGCAAACGAAATCAATAATTGGGCTAGCTTTGTATATGAGATCAAGGGGTAGTTCTCTCCCCAAAATGCTGCTAAAGAAGTGAAGGTGAAGTTGCGTCACCTAACTCATAAGGGTAACATCAAGCAATATGTGATGGAATTCTTAAAACTAATGTTGGAAATCCCAGACCTTAACCAGGATGAAGCTCTAGTGATGTTTTTAGATGGTCTGAAACCTTGGGCAAATTTGGAGCTAGATCGAAGGGGAATAGAAGACATCTCTAAGGCCATAGCAGTTGCTGAAGGCCTAACGGAGTTCAAGAAGACCGAAATAAGATCCTAATAGGAAGGTGGAAGGGGGGAGTTGAGAAGGAAAGGAATGGGAGTTCCTTAAGAGGGAAACCTAAGATGGAAGAGAGGAATAATGATCGGGGAAGGACTCATGAAGGAAAAGATGGGGAACGATGGAAGCCTCGAGAATTGAAGTGCTATTTTTGCAATAGGCCCCATTATGCTAGGGAATGCCCAAAGAAAGATCGGTTGGCAGCAATTATGGCAGATGAAAGCTCCAGTGAAGAAGATGAGGCCAAACTGGGTTCGGTACGACTACTTAGTGCTATGAAAATGTAGGAGAAGCGAAAGGGGTTGATGTATACTGAGGTAATAGTTGCTGGCAAGAAGTTAAATGCCCTTATTGATACAGGGGCATCTCATCTATTCATCTCCGAAGTAGCAGTAAGCAAGATTGGAATAGAGGTGGAGAAAACCAAGACATGGCTCAAGACAGTAAACTCAAAGGAAGTCCTTACTACTGGAGTCGCCAGAGAGATAGAGCTCCATATAGGAGGGTGGAAAGGGAAAGAAACCATTGAAGTAGTACCTATGGATGACTTCGAATTTGTGATTGGGATGGAATTCTTAGATCGTATAGATGCACTTATTGTTCCTCGTACAGACTGTATATGTATTCTTGAGACCAACTCTCAATGTGTGGTGCCCGTTACAAGGAAAGCCGGTCAAGCCACAAAATTCCTTTTTGCTATGCAACTAGCGAAGGGCTTAAAAGGGGAAGAAGAGACAGGGGATCAAGAGGTAATTCTACATCGAGTAGGGGAGTTGCTAGAAGAATTCAAAGACATCATGCCGAAAGAGTTGCCAAAGAAGCTATCACAAAGAAGGGAAGTGGATCATGCGATTGAGCTAAAACCAGGTACAAAGGCCCCTGCTACTGTTCCTTATCGCATGCCCCCAAAAGAATTAGAAGAATTGAGGCAACAATTGAAGGAGTTTTTGGAAGCTGGATTCATCCAACCGTTAAAGGCACCTTTTGGAGTTTCAGTTCTCTTTCGAAAGAAACACGATAAGCCCCTCCAGGTGTGTATTGACTATAGGGCCTTAGATAAGGTCACTATGAAGAATAAGTACTCTATTCCTTTGGTATCAGACTTATTCGATCGAAGGGGAGAGGCAAGATACTTTTCAAAATTGGAACTACGATTGAGATATGGAGATGAGTCCAAAAACACTTATGTTACAAGGTATGGTGCATTTAAGGTTCTTGGTATGCCATTGGGGCTCATAAACGCCCCAGCTACTTTTTGTAGTCTAATGAATAGGGTATTAGCACCATTCTTGGATCACTTTGTTTTGGTTTACTTGGATGACATCATGAATTATAGCAAGCCTATGGAAAAGCAACAAGTGCATCTTCATACAAGTTGTTTAGCCTTAAGGGAAAACGAGTCATATGTAAAGCTGGAGAAATGTGCCTTTGCAAAGAAAAAAGTGACCCTTTTAAGGCATGTAATAGGAAAGGGGAAGATCAAAATGGATGAAGAGAAGATACAGGCCATTCGAGAATGGAAAGAAACTACTAAGCCCACTGAATTGAAGTCATTTCTTGGCTTAGTAAGTTATTACAAAAATTTCATATGTGGATACTCCCGAATGGCTACCTCCTTAACGGATTTACTCAAGAAAGATGTCTTATGGGTATGGAAGGAAGATCGACAGAAGGCATTTGATACCCTGAAGGAAACAGTCATTAAAGAATAAGTTCTTACACCCTCTAATTTTGGTGAAGTATCTGAACTATGCATAGATGATGGTGATTATGCCATTGGTGAGGTTTTGATGCAGGAAAACCATCCAATAGCCTTTGAGAATCGAACGTTGAACAATACAGAGAGGCGATACCCAGGACATGAGAAGGAAAAGACAGCTGTAGTACATTGCCTTCAAGTTTGGAGGCACCTTGTAAGTACAAGTCATTGGGGCCGGTCTAAGTTATTGGATGTCATACAGCTCTCTTTCAATCTATAGAAGAATGAGTTCATTAGACAAAGTCCTTTCGAGATCATCCTGGGAAGGCAACCCTTAACTCCTCATACAGTGGCAATAGGAGATACGGGGTCCAGCCCTCCCGCATATAAATTTGCAAGGGAATGGCGGGAAAATCATGACATAGCTCGGACATACTTAGGCCGAGCGATCAAGAGAATGAAGAAGATAGCAGATAAGAAGGGGAGGCCGATGGAATATCAGGTAGGTAATCAAGTTCTTGTTAAGTTACATTTGATACAATGTACGAAGGGACAATTACATAAAGGTCTAATGAGTCGCTATGAAGGTCCATTCTCAATTGTGAAACGAGTGGGGCGAGTATCTTACAAGTTGGAACTTCCATCCAAACTGAAATTTCACTCAGTTTTCCACATGAGCATGCTAAAACCATTCCACAAAGATGAGGAAGACCCTATAAGAGCTATATCATAAAGGGCCCCAATAGGAGTACGGGATTCATTTGATAAGGAAATGGAAGAGATCATAGCTGATAGACATGTGAAGAGACGTGGACAAACTCTCTGACATGAGTATATGGTAAGATGGAAGGGAAGACCAAAGAGTGAGGCTAAGGGGCACCAGTCGAAGCACTGTGGTAATTTAAAAACAAGATTCAACAATTCCACTATGAAGGAGCGACGAGGGCGTCGCCAGATTGAGCGGGGGAGAATGTTACGGACCTCTCAAAATGGGCCATTCTTAGGAGGTTCCTCAAGCCCAAAGACGAAAGCCCAAGCTTACTAAAAACTTCTAGATGATGAAAAGCTCTAGAAGGTTCCAGAGAAGTCCAGATTCTTGTATAGTAGTAGGTGGAGGTAGGTGAAGGTAGGTGAAGATAGTAGTTGGGAATCAACTGTAACCATTAGATCGAATTGATCTTAACCATTAGATTGTAAAGGCTTTCTGTATATATAGGGGTATTCCCCTCAGGTGTAACACATAAGTTATTTGAGTGAATACAGTATACTAGCAGAGTTTCTCTCTCTACTTTCTCTCTCTAACATTGTGAGTGTATTACAGGCTGACTTAGCTTTCCTTAGTGAGGTCAGGAGCGCTAAGTGCCGCACGGGGTCGAGCGACGGAATCCGCCCGTAACATAGGCAAGTGTTTGGGAGTATTAGCTTTGGTCGAGTGGTGCATTATAGGGATAAAAAGTGGTAGGTTATAGTGGTGGAGGGGCTAGAGGTAGAAAGTGGAAAAATGAATCCCGACATTGTTTAGAGTACAACATCACAAACACTAACCTGGATATCAAATTCCAGCATTGCTTAGAATATAACATCAAAACCACTAACTTGTTTACATTCAACAAAAGTACTATTTATAATAAGAGAATATTACAATAAAGTTCAGCCTTATACTTGAGTACACAAAACATATACAATATCAAGCGTAAATAAACTAAAGAGACTTATTTTTTCATCACATATGTACAAATGCTTTTTTAGACTACAATCAAAATACAATAAGACTCTTTTCAAAAGTGGATGACTTCATCTTACATGTTCTCTAAAGTTTCCCCCTAAGTAGCTAGTGGTGCCCATTTAGATTTCTTATTAACTTAAGGATATATAAGTATCCTTCAGCTTATTATGAGTTAAATGAGAGTAGATAAAACAAAACAAAACACAACACAAGTAAAATAAACATTTAGAAGCATATTTACTACAAGGCCCCTAATCTCATATTGAGATAAGAAGTCTATACAGTGAATGCATGTCATGCTTATGAACTTAACATGCATCTATATTGATATCTTAGCCTAACTTAACTTTCATCTAATTAATGGACACTCCTAGGCATTTGGATATGAAATTCGAGAACCTAGGGCAATATGGAGTTGCCAAAACTTAGCCTAGTTGAAACTACATAAAGTGGCTAGAAAAACCCATTATGTAGCTAACCTAGTTGAAACCACATGTAGTGACCAAAATCATTGAGCAATGCAACTCTATATGCTTAAACCCAACCTAGTAATATTTTAATTTTCATAAAAACTTAACTCATAGATTATTTTGTGCTATGCCATGAATATGCCAAGCAATATAACAACTTAGCATTAGGCATAAATCTTAAGTTGCATATAAGGAATAATTAATTAGCCTGGTCCCAACTTTGTGTCCTAAGTTTAACTCATCACATAGCGTTCACTTAGGTGAACATATAGAAGGATAATCTATTTTTCAAGCAACAAGATGTCTCAACAAATCATTTATAGAGGAAGAAAACATTTCACTCAAACAATACACATTCAATGAAATCACGTACACAATTAATTAATTAAACAATTGTAGTACGCTATACATCTAACTGTAGGTCATGCAGTGGCGTACCTAGGAGCTTAGTTATCATTAGGACTTACTAGGGTATAATTGAATTGAAATGGGTCATTTGAGATATCGAAGAAAATTAGAGGGAAACGATCCACAATTGAATAAGAGTAGCTTACATGAAATTGCTAGGAGGATGTGACTCACCAACGAATACAACATGACTTAACACCTCACTTGATATGACGTACAAGTTGATGTTGAGGTCTACCTGCCACTAATCCTGAGCTACTTGGTAAGATTAGATAAGAGTGTAAGGGGGTATAGACTTGAAGAGGATTGTTTCACAAGAATAGAGTATTCAGTATTAAGATATAATTTATCTCTGGCTTACATAAGATATAATTTATCTCTGGCTTACAAGAGATAAGGATTATTTATAGTAAGTCCTTAGAGCAGCATTGTAAATAAAGAAATTATAAGAAAGTATTTATAAAAAGAGGATTCCTAGTATATACAAAAAGGGTAAAAGGGATAACAAACCAAAAATGGAAAAGTAGTTAAATATCAGACGAGGTGGACAGCTAGTAGTATAACATTGGTCCGGTACAAACATTCTCTAACCATAGTAGGCGGGAAGGGTCAAAATGTTGCAGCACTAAAGGGGTTAGGATGAGAGAGATGGTGGTATGTTGAGAGAAAACTACTTGACCGTTTAAGTGAGTCTCTCATCACTCGGTAAGAGATTCTCGACAACAATTGGTTAGAGTACTCAGTACAGGGTCCTTGGTAAAGGAATGGTCGCATCATCACTACCGAGTGTACAGATCAACGTATAATAATGTGGGGAGCTCAATGAGTTCAACTACCTTTCTTCTATGTATAGTTTCTTGTCATTAGTAGGTAATTGAGAGAGAATTCTTTGAAAAAAGGATTAGAGGCCTCGGAGGTGCACATGAGTAATGGGATTGCAGGCCGGCAGTGCATCAGTTTCCCGAGGTTGTTGAAGATTTGTCCTCAAATGTAAGCCTTCATCATCATTGGGCACATATGGAGTTAAGTCGGCGACATTGAATGTGGTAAATACACCGAAACCTTCGGGTAACTCAATCTTGTAAGCATTATCATTAAGGCCCCTCATGATCCTATAGGGTCCATTTATTCTGGGTGATAGTTTGTTCGTCCTCTTGCTAGGGAAGTATTTTTTGCTAAAGTGGATCCAGACAAGGTTTCTAAGAGAATAAATGATTTGTTTCTTCGTGGCTTCCCATTTCCTTCTATTGAGTCACTGTTTTAGTCAATTGCTCGGTAGTTCTTTTGTGTAACTTATGAAATTCCTTAGCACACTACAGGTCAGATTGATTCTCCCTTTGTATAGATAGACTGTTAACTAAGTCTAAGGGTAGGTTTAGGTTAACTTCATAAACAACCTCAAATGGTGATGTTCTAGTAGAGTTGTGAGTTGAGTGATTGTAGGCAAATTTAATGATGAGTAAACATAAATCTTAGTTACGAGAGTTCTTTTCAATAGTAGTGTGCAAGAGACTACCTACGATTCTGTTAGCTACTTCAATTTGGTTGTCTATTTAAGGGCGGTAAGAGGTATTGAATAGGAGCTTAGTACTGAGTTTCCTTTATAGGGTTTTCCAAAAGAAGCTCATAAATTTTGAATCACAGTTAGACATAATACTTCTTGGTACTCTATATAGTCGCACAATTTCCTATAAAAAGAGTTTAGTGATGAATAAAGCATCATTAGTTTTGTGGCAGCGAATAAAGTGGCCTATCTTGTAGAATCGATCGACCACCACCATGATTGAATCGTATCTTCTTGGCGTATAGGGAAGGTCGAGCATGAAATCTATGCTTATATCAATCCATGGCCACTCGGGAATTGGTAGGGATATGTATTCTCCATAGGGTTCTCTCTTCCCTCTAGCATACTTACATACCTTACACCCCTTAAGTATTCGGTGTACATTCCTCATCATTCCAGGCCAGTAAAAATGCTCTTTCAATATCTCAATTGTTCTCTTTTCCCTTAAATGGCCAGCTAGACCCTTGGCATAACCTTTTCGAACCAGTAGCTCCCTTGCAGAACCACTCGGTACACATATTTGCTTGCCTTTCATCAAGAACCCCTCATTTAAGTAGAATCCATCTATAGCTCCCTTATTACTACACTTAGCGACTAAAGGCCCAAAATATAGGTCATGCTCATATCGATTAAGTAAAGTGGTAAATCTAAACAGTTTAGCTTGTAACGTTGTGATGGTGCTTCCCTCTTTATACTTGATGACATGAAAAAAGGTCTCTAGGAACTTGACTCACTTGGCGTGATGTTGAGAAAGCTTCTGCTGCTTGCGAAGAAGCTTAAGAGATTCATGATTAGAATAGATGATGAATTCTCTCGGCAACAGGTAATGTTGCTTGTTTTAGAGTGTACGGACAAAGGCATAGAACTCCTTGTCATAGGTTGAGTAATTCAGGGTAGCACCTCAAAGTTTTTCGTTAAAGTAGATAATGGGTTGGCGTTCCTACATAGGTACATAACTAATGCCGACACTAGATGTATCACATTCAACCACAAAAACCTTCTCGAAATCTAGTAGGGCAAGTACTAGAGCAAACGTCAGCTTATACTTCTCATCTTCAAAACTCTTCTAAGCCTTTTCTATCCATTTAAGCTTAATGTTCTTCTTGGTCCATTCAGTCAACGGTGCAGTTATAGAGCTAAAGTTTCGGATAAATCTTTGATAGAACGAGGCTAGGCCATAGAAGCTCCTAACTTTGGTTGTACTTGTTGGTGTAGGCCACTCATTAATAGCCTTGACCTTTTCCTCATCAATGCAAACTCTACTCCCTGAAATGACATATCTGAGGAATATAACCTTGCTTTAATAGAACGCGCATTTCTTTAGGTTATCGAATAATTTCTTAGTACAGAGTATGTTAAACATCGATCTCAAATATTTGATATGAACAAGAAGGTCGGCACTGTAGACCAAAATATCATCAAAATAAACCATAATGCATTTTCCTATCAATGCTCGAAGCATATGATTCATGAGTTGCATGAATGTACTCGGCGTGTTAGTTAAACCAAATGGCATAACCATCCACTCAAATAGATCATCTTGAGTCTTAAAGGCTATTTTCCATTCATCTCCTGATCTCATTTGTATTTGATGATAGCTACTCTTTAGATTTATTTTCGAAAGGATGCATACACTATGCAACTCATCAAGCATGTCATCCAACTACGGTATAAGGTATTGATATTTAGTAATCTTGTTGATGGTACGACTGTCAATGTACATCCTCCATGATCCATCTTTCTTTGGTACTAGCACAACTGGGACGGTACATGGGCTCATGCTCTCATAGGTATATCTGTGATCCACTAACTCATTAACTTGCTTTTTTAGCTCAACTGCCTGTTCAAGATTGAATCTATAGGCAGGTTGATTTAGTAAGGCTATTCCAGTTTGAAGATCGATGTAATGCTCAATTCCTCTCAAGTGAGGTAATCTTTTTGGCATCTTGAATGGAAATAGGTTAGCGAATTCCTAAATAGTTGCAGCACTTTGGCAGGTAAGTTTTCGGCCTCTCTAACCTTTAGGAGTCTCCTAACCAAGATGAGTACATAGTCCTCGGGTTTGACCTCTCGTACAAATTGAGCTTGGGAAATCACTAAGGACTTCCGCTAAAAAGATCTCGTAACATTTTCTTGGGCTTCTTGCACTTCCTTAGGACTCATCATTGTTAATATAACTTTCTTCCTATCCTTTTGAAACATGTAAGTGTTTTTGTACCTATCATGTAATATCCTTAAGTCAAATAGCTATGGTTGGCCTAGTAATATGTGGGATGCATACATAGGTAAGACGTCATACAGTACTTCATCCCTATACCTATCACTAATAGTAATCGACACTTTGACTCGAAAACGTATAATCCTACTCTCTTGTTCAGCCAATGAATCTTGTACATTTGGGGGTGTGGAAGAGTTGGCAATTTCATGGCCTTAACTACCCTTTATACGATGACTTTAGTACAGATCCCTTCGTTAATGATCACAGTGCATAGCTTGCCATTCATCCAGCAATTTGTATGAAAGAGGTTCTCTCTTTGCTTGTTCTCATTAGCCACAAAAGTACTGACAGATCGCTGAACAACAAAGCAATACTCAGCACCGCCTTTAAGGGGTATCTTGTCTCTTGAATCTTCCTGAAATTCTTCCAGCATCTAATTGATTACCACTTCTTCCTCTCCTTCACTCGCACTTTCTCTTTAAACTGGAGCTTATCTCCTTTGATGGTCATGACTCAAAGGTTCGGACATTGTTTAGCCATGTGTCCAAAGCCAAGACACTTAAGACATTTGATTTCTTAGGTTTTCCCTCCTAAGCTCTAACCTTGGTCTCTTCGGTTCTTAGGTTCCTTGGTCTTGCTCTCACCTCGGCCCTCGTTTGGTTAGCTTAACATGGGACCTCGACGTTCAACCTTGAATCTATTTGATGCCCTATCACTCCTTACTCTACTCGGTAGGTTATTCCTACTTAGCATCATTGATCTATTACTTGCCATTCAGCTGGCCCCGTTCCGCCATTGCTTTTCAACTCTCTAGGCTATACGGATGGTTTCATTTAGAGTTGTGAGGCTCTGCAATTACATGATGTGACCAATCTCAACTCGGAGTCTCGTGATGAACTGTGCTATAGTTCGGGTCTTAGGCTCGTCTACATCACATCGTATCATGAGCAACTGAAACTCTCGGACATAGTCATCTACGAATCTGTTACCTTGCCTTATGTCTTAGAGTCATCAAAAAGTGTCTTACTCGTAATGTTTGGGAATGAACCTACTTCTCAAAACTCTCTTTATGTCATTCCATGTTCGAAATTCACGTTAAGCCTTCAGACAAACATTCTGTAGCTTCTTCCACTACATTGCCACATACCTAGAAAATTCTAATAAGGCCACCCTAATGTGGACAGCATCTTCATAATCGTAGAAGTTGAATATTTTTTCTATCTTCTCTTCCCAATCAAGGTAGTCATCAACACTACTAGACTCGTTGAAGCTTGAAATCTATACTTTAAGATGCTCGACACCTCTTGCTCTGAACTTACATTCATCCATCCCATCATACTAGTCTTCTTCCTCTTCGTACTCTTCTACTTCGTCTAACTTTAACCTTCTTCTCGCAGCTCTATCGGTAGATTACGGTGGTGCTTGGTTCATAGGAAAGGCTTCCGGAGCTCATTCGTTCATTTGCTTTCTCAGCTTATCTCTCGTTTCTCGACCCTACTTAGTAACTCTTTTATAAAGTCCAACCTTTAAGGCCCTATTTACTGAGACAGCTAAGTTGGCCATAATAGTAGCAAGATCTGGTATTTATTCATTAATAGTACGTGGTGTTCGTTGGCTAACTCGACTACTACCATGAGCATCATTCTCGATATCATGAATCTCTCCTTGTATACTAAGGTTTGACATTCTCAATACAAACTTCATCAAGAATACTTTACTTAAACGCTTTCTACACACAAATATCTTGAACAGTAGACATAATAGACTAACACTACACAACTTTCGGTCTTAACCTCAAACTTTGATACCAGAAATATATGGTGTGCCTAAGAGCTTAGTTATCACTAGGAATTATTGGGACAGAATTGAACTAAAATGGGTTCTTTGAGATATTGAAGAAAATTAGAGGGAAATGATCCACAATTGAATAAGAGTAGTTGACGTGAAGCTGCTTGGAAGATGTGACTTACCAATGAATACAACACGACTTGACACTTCACTTGATATGACGCATAAGTTGATGTTAAGGTCCACTTACCACTAATCCTGAGCTACTTGGCAAGATTAGATAAGAGTGTAAGGGGTATCGACTTAGAGAGGATTGTCTTACAAGAATAGAGTATCTAATATTAAGATGTAATTATCTTTGGTTTACAAGAGATAAAAACTATTTATAATAAGTCTTTAGGGCAATATAACAAATAAATAAATTATAAGAAAGAATTTACAAAAAGGGGATTCTTAGTAAATACGAAAAGGGTAAAAAGGACAATAAACCAAAAATGAAAAAGTAATTAAATGTTAGATGAGGTGGACAGCTGGTAGTGCAGTATTGGCTTGGTACGAATATTTTTTGAGCACAGTAGGTGGGAAGGGTCAAAATGTTGTGGCACTAGAGGGGTCGGGACGAGAGAGATGATAATATGCTGAGAGAAAACTACTCGATCGTTTAAGTGAGTTTCAAGTCACTCGGCAAGAGATTCTCGGCAGTGGTTGATCAGAGCACTCGGCATAGGGTCCTCGACAAGAGAATGATTGGCATTATCATTACCGAGTGTACAAATCAACGTATGACAATGTAGGGAGCTTAGGGAGTTCAACCACCTTTCTTCTATCACAGTTTCTCGTCATCAACAGGTTGCCGAGAGAAAATTCTTCAAGAGAGGGATTAGAGGCCTCGAAGGTATGCGTGAGTAATGGGACCATTGGTCAGCAGTGCATCATGTAGACATAAGTCTACTTGTTCAAAAACATAAACATCCACTTACTAAGGCTTAACAATATTACCAATCCTATGCTTCAAGATGCAGTCCTTTTCTACCTACTACACTTGGGAAAAATACACCAGTTCTCAAGTTAACTATGAGTTGGAACCAAACTCCCATAAGCTAGCTTTTACTTATCATTTTGATATTACATTTTTGAACTTTGAATGATTGTATCTTCATCATTTCTTATCCAATTTTAGTAAACTTTATATTGTCCTGATTGTTGTTTCAAATACTATTCAATTATCTTAGGAAGTAAAAATGATCAACATGATAATAAGGTTGAAAATGCTTCTTTTTCTTTTGGTTATTAACTTAATTATACGTTATCATAACTTTGTTAAATTAAAAACCTTAAAAACGATACTTCCCAACACTAATTAGTATATATTATGTGTAGACACCTAATTTTTTTCCCTTTTTATTTTTCAAATTAAGTTATAGGGTCCTAAATTAGAAAAAATTCAGAAAAATAGAAAATTAAAGAAAACCCTAAAAAAATGAAGAAATTTAGAAAAATAGGAATTCTAGAAAAAACACAAGAAAATTGTAAAAAAGGAAAAAAAAAACACAAAAAATAAGAAATTTAGAAAATAAAAAAAAATAAGAAATTTAGAAAATACAAAAAATAAGAAATTATGAAAAAATCATAAAAAAATAACAGATTTTAGAAAATAACATTTCATTAGATTAAATTTATGTTTAGAAGTTGGGTTATTGAACCTGGGCTTAGATTTAAATATGTCTCAAGCTGACCGAGTCCATATGTGCATATATGGATAAGGCATAAGCCAACGGCTTGACGGTTAAGTACATAGACATAGTACTAGCATTAAGCATTAAGCATAAGATCTTTGGCTGGAAACTTGGCAAAGGTAAGGAGGCCTTTTTCTCATTTTTTTGGTTTTCAATCACATCAGGGATTGTTATGTGTCAAGGTTTAATTGCGCTATATGTCTTGACATGTGGCATTATTGGATTTGTTGGCTTGCTGATATGGCATCTACGTGGCGTGCCACATCAATTGCCATGTGTCACAAAATGACATGTGGCATGCCGAGGTTGGTCGACCTCCGCCGTGACCCCTAGTAACTCCACTAAGGTAGCTACCACCAAACCCTGACCACCGCCCCTCTCTCTTTCCTCGAACCACCACCCTTAGCATCTTTCGACCTAAACTAATATTACGGCCACTCTCCCCGTACCCTTAAATCCGTAAACCAACACTCCATTCATGCCTAACTGCCACCACGTCGAAGGAATGAACACCATCATTGACCGCCACTTTCAAAACTACCCAAAACAAGCTCCATTAACCACGGCAATTCTTTTGCCCCCCCCAACCCCAATTAGAAATACATAAAAACCCCTTTCCCCCCTTCGATTTGGAGACTAGATCGGGCTAAATCGTGCCCCGCTAGTGCTGGAGAAGATGAAGCCAAGATTCAACCTAACTTCGCTCGATCCAACCTGTCCGACCTGCCCAAGTCTGACTTGTACATCCAAATCTGTCCGAAGTTTTTTTTTTTCTTTTTTTTTTAATATTTTTATTTTAATTCTTTTTTAAATTTATTTTATTTTATTTGTTGTTTTATTTTGTTTATTTGTTTTGTGTAAATTTAATAGAAAATACTAATAATGAAAAAAAATATAAGAAAAAGAAAGGAAATAGAAAAGAAAAAACAAGAAAGAAAAGAAAAAAAAAAAGAAAGAATAGGAAGTGTTTTATTTTGGTTTTTATTTTATTTTATTTTCACATTTAAACAAAAGAAAAACCATAAAAAAAAGAGCTAACTAGCAATAAAAAAAAATAAAAAAAATAGAAAAGTTACTTTTTGACACTAGAAAATCAATTTTAATAAAAATAAAACAGATCCTTTTCAAACTAAGGCATTTTAGGTTTTCCAAAAATAAAATCCAACTTAGGACCCCTTATAATCTTTTCTCAAATCAACTCAAAATGGGTAAAAACGTAAACCCAACAATTTTTCCAAAAGTTAAAATCAATCATCCTGCTATATTTTCATAAAAAGAACTATGTATGTCTGATCTCGAATAACGGGTATGTAGACTTGAAATATGAATTTTTTTTTTCATTTTTAGATATTTATGTAAATGAATCAATTTAGTTGCATGTATCATAATTAGATGTTTTTTAGAAATTAAAAAGGGTATATTTAAAAAGCGAAGTTAAATTCGGAAAGTTAAAAATGGTACCCGTTTAGGGTTTAATAAATTAGCCTTCGGATCTAGATCTCTAGTTTTCAAAAAACCGTATTTATAACTTTTTTTTTTTAATTGAGAGACTGGTTGCTAAGTTATAATCAATCCATCTAATTGGTTATACTTAACCCTTTTTCCTGACTTTGGTTGGGTGGTGACTTTAAATCTTTTCAAGTTGGAAAAAATGATCTTCTTTAAATCTTAATCAAGGGTCAATATTAAACAGGTAAGGTTTAGTATTGATCGGTTTAGAGAAGATCTAATTTTATAAAAAGAACTGAGAGGGTGAAAAACCAGGCTTGACATTATGGACCAAAAATTGTTGTTTTCTACATGAACTTAGTAAATACATTAATAGTATTACTTTCTATTTGATAATTTAGACTAATTTAAAGGTTTATAATAAGAAATTACATAATAAATAGTATATGAACTAGATTAATTCTAAGAAAAATACCATGAACTAAAAAAAAAAAATGTTGTTTCAATATTGACCATCAATTATATTAAACTATCTTATTGCCTATATTTACAAAAATTGTGTTTTTAGCTTGAAATTACTAAAAATTAGCCAAACAAATTAGGAATTCCTTAGGACTCATCATTGTTTGTGATTATTTAGTACTCTTTTGACTTCGTCTTGCTTACTAAACTAATTGTGCTCATATCCCTATAAACTCTTTTGCAGGTGACGTGTGAGAGTCTTGATGTACATATATCACTACCCTTAGGTTAGTATACGGTTGGCAGAGAAGGTAAGGAAAAGAGAATTCACTAAATTTGGGTTTTTGACTTGTCTTTTTGATTTCAAGGAAACAAATTAGGAATTCCTTGAGACACCCATTAGTTTCCTATCTTATTGTAAATAGACTAAGATTGGTGGCTTTTGTAAAATCTTATTGTAAATTATAACTCTATGTGTGGAAATGCTTATATGAATACTATTGTATTATCGGACAACAAGTTATATTGAACATGTATTTTGAAAAGCTATTGATGTAGGCAAGTGCACCTATCGATTTATAATATAGCGGATGTAAGTTTGAAAGTCAATCCCTTAGAGACTTTGATTATTAGTATTCACTAAGTCTCTATTATCTAACCAACAAATTAAATTTCAAAGAACTGAAAGAAGTAAATCTAAATTACTACTAAAACTAATTTAAAGATTAACTAAGATGTAATTCAATTAATTTAAGATTCAATATTGTACCTAGATCTTGCTTCTCCTAGATATTACATGTGATTTTCCTAAAAAATAATCTAATTTGTTTTTTAATCTTTCTTGACTAGGAGAATTCTCTACTAAAGTTAATCATTTTCTTAAGTCAATTAACCCTAACCCTAGAATCACTTATTGGAATCTCTTCTCAATAGTATGATCTAAGATTTTATTATTGAACAGTGAATTCTCTACACTTTAATTTGAAATCTGAAAGAATCTTATAAATTATCTCTAATCTTACAACAATTCTCATCAACTATACTTAGATCTAATCTTATAAGAAATCTCTCGATTCTTTTATAAGATATCAAGCACTAGATTACTATTTATGGAAATACTAACTTAAATCATGAAACAAATATTGTTGAATTAAGAAAATAATAAAGAACTAAATTAATCAATATTAACCATGTTACATGAATATATCTAGGTTCTACAAAACCTAGATATTAAAGTTCTACACATTACACCTTGCAAAATAATGATATAAATAAGATCAAATCTTGAATCTTGAATTCTTGATGATCCTCTCACTTCTTAAGTATTCTTGTTCTCCCCTTCAATAAAACCTAACAAGGCTTCATATGTGAAGAACTAAAAAAAATATATCTGTTGGAAAGACATGACCAGAGACACAATTGTGTCTTTTAGTTGTGTTCTTTACTGTATTTCACATTGTTTTTCTTTTGTAAATTGGAAATGACACGATCGATGACATGATCATATCTTTTGGTTGTGTCTTAGGCTGTGATAAATGAAAATCAACTCTAATTTTGTTTAGAAACAACATAGTTATATCATTTGGTTGTGTTAATTTTCAAACCTTCTTAACTTGCTCATTTTAATTTCGATTTGAGTGAAATTTGTTTCCATCTTCTTGTTTTCTCATGTAGATCATTTCAAAACCTAGAAATTTTTTTTTTTACCCAATTAAGTATTGTCATCTAAAAATAAACTCAAATTTTAAGGAAAAATCATTAAAAACTACTAAATAAAATATATGTAATTAGGAACTCATCAAACTTCTTCACACTTAAGAATTTGCTTGTCCTCAAGCAAATAAATAAAGAAAAAATTAAGATAAGAATTCTGAAGTTATAAACCATTACTACTTAGGAAATTGGCCAAAATTTACAGTTAACCCAAAAAGATTCAACTTGCAAATTTAATTAATTTTCTTAAATAACTTCCTTAACTCTTATGCTCAATTTTTTTTTTCCAAAATCTAAAGGACCCAAAGTATTAGAGTTCACAAGCTAATCTATGTAAATGAAAGTTTAACTAGATCATTTAATCAAGGATTCTGTACTCAAAATTAGATTTAACATCTCGACAATCAGGAAGGAGTCATAAAAATTTTAAACCTACTTAGCTAAAATGTATACAACCCTCTCTTCATTCTTGCTAAGTGCTATAATTTAAAGTAAACATATATTACATCCACTCATTCCTTAATCCTCCCCTTAGTTGATGCTTTAGTTGGAAGGCTTCAAATTCATTGAATTTATGTTATTAATTAAGCACATTATTTAAGGACAATTGTATTGGCAGTGGGAAAGGATCTCGCTCTTCTAATGGACTAAGACAAATCCATAACAACCTAGCCCTTATATTGGTAGTGGGAAAGAACCTTACTCTTTTAAGGGACTAAGGCTGATCCATACCAACTTATTCTTTAAATTTACTTTGGCATTGCCAGTGGAATTCAACCTCACCCTTCTAAGGGACCAAGGTGAATTCTTACCAATCTTGTCTCTCTCTTTTTTTCTTCTTCATGTTTTTTTCATATTTATCACTTTTTACCTCCAACTATTTCAACTTTTCTAGAGTTTCTCAAAAGGCAAATTTTATTTGTTTGTTTACTAGGAATTATAAAGCTCTAAAGTCTAAGAGGAAAGTATACATCAAAGTAAGTTTCGAAAATAATCATGACTAACTCTTAACAAATGATGTTGGTCTAGTCTTAAGTCCTTAAAATCTTAGGCTAAATAACCTGTAACTTTACTCCATAAAGATTTTACTTATCAGCTTTAACATTGTGTAACTCAAACATTATAGATCAACTATTCAAATTACATTCCACTTAGTGGAAGTTATTAATTTCCAAGTAATTGCAAGTCAATAAAATAATAAAATTGGGTTAAATGCGAAAAAAATTGGTCTCTAAGTAGCAAAAGTTTCTATATATTTCTATATCTCCTTCCCTATACTTAAAACCATACATTGTCCTTAATTTACAAATTAAGTCACATAGTGAAAATTATTATGATAGAAACAATCATCGATAAGACGATATAAAAGTGGGAAAGAAAAACTGATACTCTTGTGAAAGTTTGAGTAAATCAATTCATAAATGCAAGAAGTTTAAAGTAGTCTAAATTAAATGTGATCTTTAACATGACCTTCAAATTTCTAAGGCCTTGACTCAACAATCCTCTTAATTAGAAGCATCATCCATAACTTCATCCTCATCCTCTTTACTTCTTGTTCCAAACATGAAGCTTAATTCGTAGTGCTATAGTCCTATTAAAAAAAAAAAAGAAAATTCAAGTCACTATTTTGTTGACAAAAAATTTCCTTACACTTAAAACAAAGATTGTACCAAAACCATGATCAAGTGTGGAAGAAATGGCACTATAACTCATTTAGGACTTTTATCAAACACTTAATATGCATGCAAAATATAGTTGTGTTCTTAAGAAATTCTTCATGCAATCTTAACAACTATTGTTACAAAATAAATTCTAAGCATGCTTAAACTCCTAATTCCATAATGGCATGAATCAATAGCACTTATATGTTGATTAAACACTAAAGCCCTAAGTGCTAAGTTGAAAAAAAGGCATATAAAGTAATAGAGTTTAGCACTTTAACTTAAATATTCAAGAATCCCATGCCTATAGTAGTGTATTGCAAATGATACAATTGTATCACAACTTATGTCACTCAAACCCAAAGATTAGCACCAATTCAAGAACATGGTCGTGTTCATCATGTACATTACTACCAAAATACTAAACAAACAACATCCATCATAATCCATACTAACTAAATAGAATCACTCCAAAGGCCTTAAGAAAAAGTGAAATCCAAATGAGTTTTACCATGAAAAATTCAAGAAAAACAAGAGATATCAAGAACTTATTGAAATACTTGAAGTGAGTGTACTTGGAAAAACTTAAATCGATGCTAGTGATAGATTGTGAATCAAAGATCAAAAGATGAAAAGTGCAGATTTGTTTGTTATTGTATTAAGCGTGAGTGAGAGAGTAGAGAGAAATGGAGGATCATGTGTATTTGTGTGATGATAAGTGTGAGAAAGCTAAAGGGGATGCATACATATATATTGCGGATGATACAACCCGAGACATGATCGTTTCTTGTGGTCATGTATCTTTTAGTGGCACAACCGAAATTATATCCTAGTATTGATACGGTTCGAGATACGACCATATAACCTACTGTATGCGGTCGTGAAGCATGCTTGCAATTGACACAGCCCAAGACATAACTGAGTCTTTAGACCATGTAGTATACTATTTTACATTTTGTTTTCTTTCTTTCCTTTTTTTTTTTGTTTTAACTTTTATTATTTTTATTTTAATTTATGCATGCTTAGCCTAAATGCATGAATTCAAAAATAAAATAAACTTAAAGAAACAACTAAAAAATGAACCAAAGAAATCTAATGCAAAAGATTAATCTAAAAGGAGGATGTTCTCCATTGCACAAGCCCAGGTTTGGTCTAACTTTGAGTAACGGTAAACTCTTCTATCCGGATTGAAGCAAGTGTAATTTCTCTAACCTTACAATGGATCGAATAACATTATGCGATGTTTTAAGTGATTGATTACATTGCATTGCATTTCATTATAATTAATAACCATGTTTGTGATTGTTTGGTATTCTTTTAACTTCGTCTCACTTACTAAGCTAAGTATGCTCATATTTTTATAGACTCTTTTGTAGGTGATGTGTGAGAGTCTAGATGTGTAGATATTACTACCCCTAGGTTAGTGTGCAGTTGGTAAAGAAGGTGGGGAAAAGAGAATTCACTGAATCTACACTTTTGACTTTTCTTTTTGATTTTGTGGAAACTAATTGAGAATTCCCTAAGATGCCTACTAGTTTCCTATCTTATTGTAAATAGATTAAAGACTTATAACTATTGTAAACTCTTAATGTAAATTATAACTCTATATGTGGAAACACTTATATAAATACTATTATATTATTGAACAATAAGTTGTATTGAACAGGAATTTTGAAAAGCTATTGATGTAAGCAAGTGCACCTATCAATTTATAATATAGTAGATATAAGTCTGAAAGTCGATCCCTTAGAGACTCTAACTACTAGTACTTACTCGATCTCTATTATCTAACTGGCAAGTTAAATTTCAAGAAACTTAAAGAAGTAAATCTAAATTACTACTAAAACTAATTCAAAGATTAACTAAGACGTAATTCAAGAACTAACAAGAAAGCAATTCAATTAATTCAAGATTCAATATTGTACCTAGATCATGTTTTTCCTAGATTTAACATTTGATTTTCCTAAAAAATATTCTAATTTATTCTTTAATCTTTTTTAACAGGGAGAATTCTTTACTAAAGTTAATCACTTTCTCAAGTTAATTAACCTTAACCCTAGAATCACCTATTAAAATCTCTTCTTAATAACATGACCTACGATTGCATTATTGAACAATAAATGCTTTAATTTGAAATCCAAAAGAATCTTACAAATTATCTCTAATTTTTCAATAATTCTTATCAATTATGCCTAGATGTAATTTTATAAGAAATCTCTTAATTTTCTTATAAGATATCAAACTCTATATGACTACCTATAAAAATGACAACCTAAATCATGAAGCAAACATAGTTGAATCAAGAAAATAATAAAGTACTAAATTAATCAATACTAATCATGTCATAGGAATAGATTTAGGTCCTACAAAACCTATATATCAAAGTTTTACTTACTATACATTGCAAAATAATGATCTAAAAACAAAGAGTAGAAAATTATAGAAAAGAAAGTCATGAAGTCTAAATAAAATTAAGTCTTGAATCTTGAAGAGTGCTCTTGTCTTGAAAAGTTCTCTCTAATTTCATGCCAAAAAAGTTCTTCCCTTTAATAAACCCTAACAAGGCTTTATATATGAAGAATTAAAAAAAAAAATAGATTGGCTAGAAAAGACACGATTGGGGACACAATTGTATCTTTTGGTCATGCCCTTTACTATACTTTACATTTATCTTTTTTTTTAAAAAAAAAATGGAAATGACATGATTAATGATATGATTGTATCTTTTGGTTGCGTCCTAGGCTATGATAGATGAAAATCAACTTCCATTTCCCTTACAAACAACATAGTCGTATCATTTAGTTGTGTAAATTTTCAGACCTTCACAACTTGCTCATTTTAACTTTGATTTGAGTGAAACTTGTTTCTATCTTCTTGTTTTCTCATGTAGATTGTTTCAAAACCTCAAAAAAAAAAATTCAAGTATTATTATCTTAAAAAAAAACTCAAATTTCAAGGAAAAATCATCAAAAATCACTAAATAAAATGAGTAATTAGGAACTCATCAGTAATACCACAGGTTTAATTATAGACAGGTATTAGCTTGGATGCTTTAAGCTAGTTGAGTTGTGTTTTCCTTGTGTGGACTATATCTACAATAGTCGCTTGGAGATAAGCTTTTATCTTAGATTATTTTACATAGCAAGATTGTTACGACTTCTTTTGTTTCGAGGATTCCAGTTCTAAGTTGGTATCAAAGTATGGTCCTAAAAGAACTAAGCTTTTAAGCATCTGATTAAAATAAGTAAACAATAAACTCACTGAGAGTGAGGTTGATAACGAGCTGTAAAAGACTTAGTTTTATAGGATTATATATATAACTCATGTATGTAAAAAGGGTTATAAATTAATTTCTAACTTGATTGCTTTCAGATTTGTAAGAAAGGTTTTATACATGCATGGTGGCATTTGAATGGGAAAGGAATGAAACACCTATTGAACATAAGATTTGGATGCAGAAGTTATTATTAGATATGGTTGATTGGAGGATTTTTTATACCATCAATGAGATTATTGAGAATTATAAGCATGGGATATCTTTTTTAGTATACAGGATGATTAGAGGATAATGAGAGATGAATAAAGACCTACATATAATGAGTACACTACTATATCTGCCTATCAAAAAGGTGTTTACATGAGAAAAGGGATTTTATTTGCAATGATTCCTATACTATACTTTCCTATTATTGTAGAGATAGATAAGAACTACCCTCTAAGCTTTGATCAGGTACCCCTAGGTGTCTTAAAATCCTTAGAAATTATCTCCTTAGTATAGTTGACTAGTTTCCTAGATATCCTATAATTACAATTGTAGATATAGAAGTATCATTACAATCCTAGCAACTTGAACCCCCTATGATGCCACTTGAGAATGCACCCCAAAATGCTCAACTAAATGTAGTGTTTGACAATAATGAGGATCCTAAGGAGGATTTAGAAGAGGAATTTGAAGTAGAGGCTAAAGTAGAAGCTGTTCCTAAAGGAGAAGCACATGATAGTAGGAGTGAAGTACAAGAAGTAGTTGTCATACCAAACACTCCTTTAGTAGTAGAAATAAGTTCAGATTTTGAAGATAATGGAAATGATGATTGGCTTCCATTTGAAGATGTGGCTGCTTCAAAAAGCTTAAGTAACTAAAAGTGTGAGAATATAGTAAGAAGACATATTGGGGCTTTTGATATCATTTGACCTAGTTGTTTTGGTATACCTAGTGACTTTTGATGTACTTTTGACTTTCTGAATGTAACTTTTGATGTTTTGGTTACTAAGTACGTAAATGATGTAAATAAACTTTTGTATAGATGAAGGTAACATAAATAGGTGATTAGAAGTGTAATCTTATGTTGTAAATGAAGTGATGTAATCTTTTGAATGTAAAGTTCCAACTATCTTATGTATTAATATAAACTTGAAAGAGTGCAACATATCCTTACTTTCTAGTATTTGTATGAGATACACATATGAGTAGTGATTATAGAGAGTGAAGTGAAATGATGATATGATATCACAGGTAAAGATGTAAGCTAATAATGTATAGGTATGTTTGATCACATGATGGAATGTGTAAAAATTGATGTATAAATATCATTGCTTGATACATTGGAATGAAATATTACAGGTTTTGTGTTGATTGAAATCCTTGTTGAAGAATCTATAACTGTGTATTACATATACATGGAATAATTGATCTATATGTGAATACGAGCCTCTTAGATCAAATAGTAAGTTTTAGTACACATATTGAAAGTGTAAGGTTGATAGTTAGTGATTATGAATCTAAATATGGTAAAGGAAGCAAATAGAAATGAAAATGGAAATGGCTGACCTAAAGGAGTAGTACCACCTCCTAACCTTTCTAATTTACCAAAACCACCTATGAATAATGTACCACCACCTACTTTGAACATCATGGACCTAGCTTAATTTGGAAAAATGTTGGCTAATATAAATACCATGATCCAATAGTAAGGAGCTTTAATTCAACATTTGATCACAGGTGAAATATGGTGAACCAAAGGCCACTAGAGGCTGAACCTAGATGAATTCAACCTTAAGATGTTAGTTAACTTCTTGAGTTTATGAAATGAAGTAGTATTTTGAAGGAGAAATGGGTAAGCTTACTTTGGTTGATGATTGGTTAGAATAGATTGAGTGCAGTTTTGAGGCATTTAAAGTTCTA
The DNA here is from genome assembly GCA_024138005.1 of Lumnitzera racemosa. Taxonomy (NCBI): domain Eukaryota; kingdom Viridiplantae; phylum Streptophyta; class Magnoliopsida; order Myrtales; family Combretaceae; genus Lumnitzera; species Lumnitzera racemosa. The sequence goes on along the minus strand of JAMXBC010000010.1, from coordinate 86,431,674 downwards.
AACAATAAAAAGGTCTCTTATGGTTCTTTCTTGCTAAAGATGGGAGCATAAGTTTGGTGGGACTTAACAGCATGAACAATTACTGGCCCCAGTACATGGCAAGTATTTCAAGAGGCATTTAAAGGGGAATACTTCCTTGTAAGTGTGCAAAATCAAGTGAAATAAAGAAAGTTACTATAAGTGTAGCCTAGTGTGGGAACAAATTTAATAGGTTATTGTAATATGTGACTAAGTCATATTGAGATAATTAGGTATTGAAGAAAGATCTTTTCCTTAATAGGTTTGACTTAATGATGTAATGTAAACTGATGGATTATGGATTTATCACTTATAATCAAATTGTAGATAAAGCACATCAATTGGAGAATAATCGATTGACCATACGAAAGGAGTCGAGTAAGAAACTGAGGAGAGTTAATCAATATAGACTCATCTTCAAGAAGACATTCCTAAGTGCAAAAAGTAACTTATGTTAGAAAGGAAAGAAGTTAGCAACTGTAACTAGTAGCCTTACTTTAAACATGATAGGATTTAGTTTCTATGATGAGGTGAGAAATTTGAGATGCTGGAAGTGTAGAGCACAACATTTCCCTTAGCAATGTGTGGAGCACAACATTTCCCTTAGCAATGTTCTTAGTTAAGAGGAAAATGTTTTCTGTGTGGTAACCGAATCATACGTCGAGAGAGTATCTAAAGATAAAGGCAGTGAAGTGCTACTAGTGTGGAATGATGAGACACTTCTCAAGATATTGTAGTTAGGTAGGACAAAAGGCTAAGAAATCTAAAGGAGTAAAGACACTATTATATTGGCTCAAGTGTTTGCAATCGAGGGTATAGCAGAAGATATTGAGGAATTTGATGGATGGATGGGGGGATACTTTCATGATGGCTTGAATAATGAAATGGATATTGATGGAACTGAACAAGGCTTAGTGATAGGTGTGTAAACTAACTAGTAACCTTACTTACTCATGAGTTGATTGCAAATATTGTATGCATAAACAGTATTAAGAATTGTGAAAATATGTAACCTAAGTATAGAATACAAATGACAGATAACTATAATAGTAGTAATTATTTCGAGAAACATAATAAATAGGCGAACTACTTATGTATTGTTTGATACTAGAGCATCACATTCGTTTAGTAATCAAGAATTTGTTTTGGGAAATGGGATTAAATGAATGAAGTTAAATCAACTTATAGAGTGAGATCATCTATGGAAGAGCAAGTGTTAAACCAACAAGTAGTGGATAATGGGTAGTTGAAAATTTAAGGAAAGGAATTCTCAATAAAATTAACAGTTCTACCAATTAAGGGGTATGATGTTATTGTAAGAATAGATTGGCTGTCCAATCAAAGAGCCAAAGTGGATTGTCAAAATAAGAATATGATCTTAGATGAGGATAAGGTGATATTTTAGGGAAAGATGGGTGGGTGAAGCTTGAGATTATTGGTAATTGAATTAAGCGAAGAAATGAATGAAGTTGTTGAAGAATAGTAGTTTTGTTGGATATTTACTATAGAAGAGAAGGTAGAAACCCCTAAGTATCGAAAATACTTATAGTAAGTGAATTTCCTGATATCTTTCTAGAAGATTTATGTGGTTTAGCACTACATTGAGAATTGGATTTTACTATAGAGTTGGTGCTAGGAACTAAATTGATGTCAAAAGCTTCGTAACAAATGTCACCGATAGAGCTTCAAGAGTTAAAGAAGCAACTATAAGAGTTATTGAACAAAAGATTTACATGACCTAGTGTGACTCCTTAGGGAACGCCAATGATATTTGTGGAAAAGAAAGATGGAACCATGAAGTTGTGTGTTGATTATCAAGAGATAAATAAGATGACTATTAAGAATAAATATCCACTACCCAAGATTGATGATTTGTTTGATCAACTATATGGTGCCATTGTATTTTCACGAATTGACTTAAGATTTGGGTATCATTAGTTGCGAATTAAGTTAGAGGATATAGCAAAGACGATTCTTTGAGCTAGATATGGGCACTATGAGTTTTTAGTGATGCCTTTTAGTTTGACCAATGCACCAATTGTGTTTATGGATTTGATAAATTGGATCTATCAATCTTACTTTGATAAATTTATTATGATATTCATTGATGATATTTTAATTTATTCAAAGAATAAAAGGGATCATGCCAATCATTTGCATTTGTCCTCGCAGAAGTTGAGAGACAATCAGTTGTATGTTAAGTTAAGTAAATGTGGTTTTTGGCTAGACAAAATCTCATCTTTAGGATATATAGTGTTAGGTGAAGGAATTTCAATGGATCTCGAAAAAGTTAAAGCTATGGCTGAACTGAAACAATCAACTACAACAATGGAAGTAAAAAATTTTCTTTGAATGGTGGGATATTATAAGCCATCTATAAAAGATTTTTCTAAAATCACAAAGCATTTAATTTGATTAATACAAAAGGATGTTAGATTTGAATGGAGTGACGAATGTGAGCAAAGTTTCAAAGAATTAAAGAATTGTTTGATTTCAGTGCTAATACTTATTTTGCTAGATTTAAGTAAATCTTATTATGTATATAGCGATGCATCTAGGAATGGACTAGGATGCATATTGATGTAGGATAGCAAAGTGGTAGTATATGCATCTAGGAAATTTAGGCCTAATGACAAGAATTATCCAATACATGATTTAGAGTTTGCAGTTGTAGTATTTGCTTTAAAAATTTAGAGACATTATTTCTATGGACAACATTGTGAGATATAAATAGACCATAAAAGTTTAAAGTATTTTTTTACTCAGAAAAAAATAAAAAATTGAACTTGAGACAAAGGCATTGGTTGGAATTAATCAATGATTATGATTTGACCATAAACTACCATCCTGGCAAAGCTAATGTTGCAGCAAATGTATTGAGTCGTAAGAACTATAAATAAGTGGCTTAGTTACTCACTACTTAACACAACTTGATTAAGGAATTTGAAAAGTTGGAGATTGAATTCAAATGGAATGAGACTAATGTGCAGTTGATGAATTTAGTAGTATAACCAACTCTGATAGAGAGAATTAAGCTTTAATAAGATGAGGACAAAGGATTGAAGGAAATTAAGGAAAAGTTGAGTATGGGTGATATACCTAACTTCAAAATTGATATTGATAGTGTGTTAAGATATAAGAATAGAGTTTATGTGCCTATCAACTTAAAGCTAAAGGATGAAATAATGGTTGAGGTGCATGACATTGATTGTACATTGCATCCTAGTGGAAATAAAATGTACTGTGATTTAAAATCATTATTTTGGTGGAACGGCATGAAAAAGGATGAAGTACAATATGATATTAAGTAGAATACATTCCAACAGGTGATGGTAGAACATTAGAGACCTAGTAGTTTACTACAACCACTAGAAATACCTTAATGGAAGTAGGATCATATTACAATGGATTTTGTAATAGGAAACCTGAGGACAAGATAAGGTCATGGTTCAATTTAGGTTGTAGTGGACAAATTGGTGAAGTGATCTCATTTCATACCTTACTGGACTGGTGATTCAATGGAGAAGTTGGGACGATTGTAAATAAGAGAGATTGTTAGACTGCATAGTGTGTTGATAAGTATTGTGTCAGATAGAGATGGTTGGTTTGTATCAAAATTCTAAGAAAGATTACATCAATCTTTAGGAACTGAGTTGCAATTCGGTAGAGCCTGTCATCCCCAGATAGATAGATAGTCGAAAAGAATTATTCAAATACTTAAGGATATGTTGAGAGGTTGTATTTTGGAATTCAATGGTGATTGATATTAGTATTTACCATTGGTGAAATTTACTTATAATAATAGTTATCAAGCAACGATCTAAATGGCACCATATGAAGCTTTGTATGGAAGAAAATGTCGATCACCATTGTATTAAGATAATGATGATGATAGGACTTGATATGGTTGAACAGATGAATGACAAAGTGAAGATAATATGATAAAGGATAAAGTAACACAGGATTGGTACAAAAGTTGGGTAGATTTGGAAAGGAAACTTGTAGAGTTTACGATAGGAGATTTTGTATATGCCAAGATAAGTCCATTTAAAGGATTTAAGTGCTTCGATACTATAGGAAAGCTAAGTCCTCGATATATATGACCCTTGGAGATCTTGGAAAGAATCAGAAATGTAGCTTATCGAATTGCCTTACCACTAAGTTTAGTTGGATACCATGACATGTTTTATGTGTTAATGTTAAGAAAGTATGTAAAGAATCGAGATGTACTTATAGAATTAAAACCAGTAGACTTACAAGAAGGTTATATAGTTGAAGAAAAGCCAATTAAGATCTTAGAGAATTGGATTCAAAAGTTAAGAAATCAAGAAGTTGAATATGTGAAAGTTTAGTAGGGTAGTAGTCTAAGCGTAAAATTGACTTGAGAACTGAAGATGGCAATGAGGAATCGTTACTCAGAAGTCTTTAAAAAAAAAAAAGGTAAGTGATAAGTTTTTATCATAAAATAAATATCCATTATGTCTAGAATAAAAGTTTTGAGGACAAAACTTTCTTAAAAGGGGGTAGAAATGTGAGCCCCTAAAATCACATTTGGGGTAACTATTCCTAGATTTAGAGCTTTCAGGAAAATTTATTCAATTGAGCCTAAACTTTATGATTAGGATAGAAAAGTTAGTTAAAGTAACCTAATGAAGTTAGATTGTAAAAATAATGATCAAAAATCCCAATTATAACCTCAAAGGTGTAACTATATAATATAGTGTAAAACTTATTAAAACCCTTTTTAAACAAAAATAATGTAACATAATATACTATATGAATATATACATATTTTTATGAGTATACCCAATATATATAGTAATTAAATTAACCTAAAATTATATAATTACATATTATATATGTTAAATACATAAGAATAAATAAGAAATATATCTTAAAAATAAAAGACATGGTAGAAACATAATTATATGTGTATAATTACACATTACATATATCAATTACATATTATACATACATGAATATTAGTGAATACATAAAATATTAAACATAATATATATATATATATATATATTATTAATAAATGCACTAAAAAACAGCTAAACTTCATCCAAATTGCAAAGAAAAGGTTGAAGATTGGTGGATCCAAGCATTGCAAGTCTAGAATCACCTTAAATGGTGAATGAAAAGTTTATTCCCTAAAAATTGGACAGCTCTTACTTGATTAAAAGGAGGAAAATTATAAGAAAAATCTCATACGGAAAGATCTAACCTCTATAAATAGCAATGGACATTAAAACATGATTTGGTTAGCAAACTAAAATCTAGGATAAAGATAGAAAATAATCTAGAAATTAGAAATATTTTAGAAAATTAAATAAAAAATAGAGTAAGGGTTGGATCAAGTTGGTTTCCCAACCAAACTTGAATTTGCTATTGAACCTCGCCACCACCTAGCAGTCTACCTTGCATCAAGGCCTTTCAATAACCACTTACTAGCCGTTGGCTACTAGAGCTTCAATGAACATGTCGATCGATTTTATACCTTATTTTACCTTTATTTTCTAAGAATAATAAAATAATTTAGAAAATTATGAAAAAAATTATTTTTAGATTATTTTAGATATACATTCATGTTGTATTTTTTTTTTTGTAAAATTACGAATTTTTTATATACTCATTTAAATAAGTCACTATTCATTTGAATTTTGAAATTCAAAGTAAATATTTTTATTTAAATATTGAAATAATATGTTTTTAGTAATAATTGAGAAATGTTTTTAGAAGTAATAGGTTAAAATTTGATAATTATTAAAATAAAGCCTACAAATATACATGCTGATTAGGTTTATTTAAGGTGGAACTTTGTGGTGTTTTGTATTACAATACGACATAGGTTAGGGCATACATGTGTTATGGCTAGAAATTACATATATTACTAAGCTATTTTAGGAAATTATGTAAAATATAAATTGTTTATATTATATGGATATAATATGATAAGGCTTATTATTGGAATATATAAGTATAATAGAAAATAAGAAAATACTCTTTAGAAGTTAGCTCTCAAAATAGAACCCATAATATGTATTGTCAAGTTCGTATGAACCCAGTGATACCACTTTCACTAAAATTGGATAATCTTAAGTATTATAACACATATTTATATAATATTATGAAAATTTACATATTATGATAACCTAATTGTAATTGAAATGTAACTTGATTGATTAAAAGTACATTTTGATACAATTAAAATGATATATTATAAGTAATAATATAATTATGTAAATTATCAATACTTGATAACTTAGCATAACTTATATAATAAAACTATAATTCATTATATAAGGAAAATAATAATATACTTTAGATATATATATATATATTTATATATATAACTTCATAATGAAATAAAAGAATAGATAAAATTATAACGTTTTTGTAACTCTTACGAAAACTAAATCTAAGTTTTGTATATATAGGTTCTCTTAGTGAACAAAGTGTCACCGAGATAGGACTTCTACAGTGAGCTTTAGAATAGATAAGTTGGGATCATGACTTTTCCATTTGTTCAGATATTGTATAAAAGTATATGAAGGCTTAAGAGTACTTTTTCCTATAGTTGTAAACTAGCTATCTGTGTACATGCTATGTATGTGATTGGTATTATATTTGTGATTAGAGTTGAACTCCTTAGCGTGTTGTTCTACTTAATAGCATAGTTTTGTATTGTATTAACTTGTTTAGCCACCCTTAAATGGAACTAATAGTAATTTGACCGCTAATGCAACTTGGACATCTACAATAACCATTAAGGGAACATTAGACCAATGTTAATTTCTTTCTATGAAAATAGCTGAAACGGTCCTTTCTCATACTTTATCAAACTAAGTGATAGGTAAGGAAGTCGGGGTAAGAGTAGGGGCCATGGTTTGAAGGTGGTAAGAAGTTAGTAGCGATGACTAGTGGAAACGCTTATATAAATATTATTGTAAATAGTTATCACTACTAACTTCTTTCCTCTTCGACTCAAGCTGCTACCTCTAACACCAGAGAAGGATTTTTTAAAAGTAGGTCTAAATCAATTCACCTTCCTTAACTTCTTGCTCCACTTCGACTATATGATTACCCGATTGTTTTCAAGTTGATATGCTTTATCTATTACCTCATCGTATATTTTAAAACCATAGTACATAAGCTTGCACCTCATCGTATGCTCAAATCCCTTGAGTAAAAGATATTTCTTGAGCTTAAGGTTGTCTCAATATGATTACGATGCATACTGAACCAACTAATTAAACTTCATCTCATATTGCACCATATTCATTACACCCTTTTTGAAACCCATTAATTATTCAATCATTTAGTTTTAGACATTGATAAGGGAATACTCATTCTTGTGCTCTTCTCTAAATATTTTCTATATAAGTGGTCTTGGCAAAGTTTGTGCTTTTGAGTCCTACCATATCCATACTCTTAACTTCAACAAGAAAGTTCCATATGAGAGCTTTTGCATTTGGTACTCGAAAAAAAAAAAAAAAACTTTGTGAGCTAATCAACTTTTGGTGGTCAATGTTCCTTGGCTTCACTTTAGGTTGCCTTTGACTTAAGGCATTTCCACTTATTAGGAGATGTTGAATTAAAGCTTCTTGTTGTTTGATCATAGCATGCATATTTGCCATCATCTATTCAAATTGATCAAGGTCTAACATAATAAGGATAAGTAGAGGTGGTTATAAATCATTCCTTGGTAGATCTTGTTATGATGGTAGAACTGGAGGTAATTCTCCATTTCTAGGTTATCTATCCACATTCTTAGTTCCTTCCTCTATTATATTCCTTAATTATTCCAATATTTCACTTAAACTTACACTTGGAATCTATTTACTTATTGGATAGCATGAGTTTTTGAAGCCTTTGAAAAATCCTTTGATTGCACATTTCCTACTCATTTTAACACCACTGAATTTCAACTACACATCTTCTAGTGACCATTCATATTCACAAAATACCTAAATTGAGCATATTTTGTATATACATAATGATAAAACATAATTCCCTATAACATCCACGTTTTGGTTAAATGAAAAATGGCATTGACTTAGCACTTATAAATATTATATCATCTATATACATTTATACACAATTGCATCACTTGTGTACATGATAATAATGTGTAGTAACCTATCACAATTCACATTTACATATTGGTTTCTCCTGTTGTCAACCTGCTTATTCCAATCTCCATACTTATTTTCAACTTATAGTACACTCAATATTATACAGAACTTTACATATATTACATTACTAGCTTTCATGATACAACTTTACAACTCAAGAGTATACATCATAACGTAAATTTTTACATAAGGAATAAGCTACATCATAACTTAACTTTACATCAAGATAAGTACATTAAATTGAACCTTTTTATATGATTGATTACATATAAACATAGCTATATAAGCAAAAATTACATCATGACTTTCTAATGTATAAGCTCTAAGTACATCATCCTTGCCTTGAGTACAAAAGTATATTTACAATCCTAGAGTACTATTTACATAAAAAAAAGGCTAAGATATTCATGTAACAAAGTACATAACATAAATCACATGATCAATAAATTCCAAAATTAGTTAAACTCTTATTCACTCAATCCATCTGATTCGTCCGATGTTGCAATGCCTTCCAAAGGAAACCAATTTTCATAAGCATTTAGATCTACATTATCATCTGATATTTTTAAGTTAGAACTTACCACTATATATTCAGGTGCCTTAGGAACATATATGATATCATGCATATCCTCATTATCCTCATTTGCTAACTCAAGTCCTCCAACTTAATTCACGTCCTGTCCTTCATTAGCTTTTACCCGAGTTCTTACTTAATCTCTAGAATTAATTTCAACTTCCTCCTCAATTTATTTTCTCCTATTGCCACATTCACATTCTCATTTTCCACGTCCTCTTAAGTTATTGCTACTTCAAAATTATACTTCAGATCGTCTTTAGAATCTTTTTCAAGATCCTCTTCTTCTATATTCTCACCTACATTTTCTTGTTAAATTGGAAGTGGATTTTTAGGAGGTTCTACAGGTAGTTTAAGCTCATGTGATTATAAGGGAACTTTAATACCTAGATTCTCAATAGACAAAAATCATGGAAACTAATCTACAATTCTAGGAGGGTAGTCTTTAAGTACGTGGGGAATTCCTATAGGTGCTTGACCAAAATTGAGTAGATAATCCTTACTAAGTTCCAGTATAGTAGGAAAGTAAAACACTAGGACCATCATATATACAATCCCCTTACCATGTATATACTTCTTCTCAAAAGCTATAACTACAGTGTATTCATTATACAAAATACCTAACCCATCCTTCATAATCTTCCAATCATCCTTCATGCTCTAAGTTAATCCCCTCTTAAAAGTGGTTATAATCTCACCTATAGTATAAAATATCATCCAGTCAGCTAACTCTAATAACAAATTTTGTAAATGAACTCAACAGTTAATAAGGGACTCTTCATCTTCCTAACCAAATTGTTATTGAGGATAAATAAGTCCAATGTTTTTTAATACGAAAGTAAGCACAACACAACATAACATAAGTTAGATTAGTATTATCCTTTATTGGTTTTTGTTTTATATTGCTTAGGTTCTTATATATAGATAACTTAGGTATACACCAATAAGTTTAAGTATTTTATGCCGCACTTACTTTTCTTACTCTTAGTGTTCCTAAAGTCTAGTTTATTTTAATTAGATGCTTCAAAGCTTGGTTCTTTATAAACCATGTTCTAATACCACCTAAAATTGTTATGCCCCAAACTTGAGCTGTAACAATCCCGTCATGTAAACCACCTTAAACTAGAAGCTATTCTCCTTAGCTGCTAACATAGGTATAGTCTATATAAGGTGAACAATGACTTAACTAACTTTGAAGAACTTAGATGGGCACCTGTGGAGTAGCACTTTATGAAATATATCTTTAGTTAAAGATAGTTTAGATCTTTTAGATAACTTTATATACAAATGAAGTTGGAGAGTTTTCAAAAGATCTATACAACTGTATAAGAAGACTTCCTTACATACATTTGATATATCAGTGGGTCGAATAAAACTATAAGGCTTCCCAAGAAAACCTTATAGCCTTCTCACAAAAGAAAAACAAAAGTAACATGGACATTGATCTATTTATTAGACTTCAATACCTCATTCCTTGGCTCATTGGAACTAACTTGTAGATAATTGCAACGAGGCATCTTCGGGTACTACTCCACACTTGCAAAACAATCTATTGAGATGCGAGCTCAAGTAGCTTTGTAAGAAAGAACGAAATCATAAGAGTGCATTGACAAGCATGGTTATTCAATCATTATTTAAATACAAATGCAGCAAGAAAATGATAAATGATTATACAATGTTTAATTGGTCCATTATAAAATTAGAGAAATGTCATTTGCTCTATCCCAGATTGAGGAGTTTCAATGCAACACAATCAGACCAAATCTAAGCTTGTGCAATGGAGAACAGTCTCCTCCTTAGACATCATTTGAACTACACAGTTCCTAACCTTATTATGACCCCTCTCTTGTCACTTAGTTTGATTAAGGGTAGGAAAATGACCATTTTTGCTATACTCATCGAAGTGTCAGTATTTGGTCTAACAACTTAATTGTTACCCCTATTAGGTTAAGGTTATTGTAAATATTAAGTTAGGTTTTAGTCCAGATTATAAGGTGAGCAACTAAGTTCAAATACGCTTGACATGATATGGTTAAGCAGAAAATAACATACAGAGTTAAACTCCTAATCATCAATTTGTATCACAATCACACACATAGGACATGAAAAAACTATCTAGCTATAACCACAGACAAACACTCTTAAATCTCAAAGTATCCTGATATGATATTTTGACATGCCATTAAGCATTGATCCTGACTTACTAATACCTACTAGTAAACTACTCTCGACTATTGTCTTCTTAATCTTCAACTGTTCTAAAAAATATACAATAGATTAGTTTCCATTCCTTGAATCATTAGCCATTAGTTTGTTTTGTACATTCTTGGTTGCTTCATCATAAGTTTTATAAGTTATTTCCACTTACAAATCATGATTTCTTGACTAATCAATGATTTTTAAAAGTGACCTAAATTGCCAAATCCTTTAAGTTAACTTCTAAGTGGTTTATGCTAGTTTTCTTTAGTAAAAAATCTTTTAAGTTACTTTCTAAGCTACACAGGGGTCATTTGTGACACTAATTTTATCCTTTGATACTACCTTTGAGATTCTCTAGGTGAAGCTCCTTATTAAACTACCCTTTGAGCTACCTTCTAACCCTATTATCTCTAGACTTTTTAAGAAAAATGCTCTCTAACCAACCTTTTAAGTCCCTTATTTTTACATTATATTTATAAATGTTGCTTTTGACTCAATCTCTAAGTATCATCCTAGTTCACAAGTCATTCACAAAACCAATGTATTATCCTCTAACTTTAACCAATATCTTAGAATTAGTTAATTTGCTCACTAATCTTCTAAGTTTCAATTATAGGACCAATCTAAAACCTAAAATAACACTTTAAACAACCTTCCTTAGCTTCATTATTTCTTAACTCCTTATTCATTACATTGTAGTTCATCAACTTATGAAATCCAACAAAGTAATCAAGTTATCAACTTCACTTTTGAAGACTAAATTGAAATTTTCTATAACTCTTAATTTACTACTCACTTCAACTACTCCAGAATAATATAAATACTCTAATAATTAATCAAGCTTAGAATCTAAGTGAGGTTATTAGGAAAATATGTTACTATTTACTGAAAACACTATTTTAAATATAGTTTGGGGCTCAAAAATCAAATAAAAATTTAGAAAATAGTTGCATGAAAAACTTTACAAGGTAATTCAATATTAGTTTAGGATAGCTTATATAGAAATTTTGAAGTGGAAACTACATCATTAACCCTGTTTATTTTAATATAAAAAATCGTTCAATTTCATCGATTTCTTAAAAGACGTATATTTTAGCTATTGAATTTGTACAAAATAATATTTTTTCAAGATTATATATGTCAATATAAGTAGGAATAAATTTTTTAGTGATTTTTTAGGTATGTTTTATATTTTCAGAAAATTATGTAATTTCGAACTAAAATTGGACCTCGTAGGAAAATGGATCTTCGGCCACGCACGGTGGCTCTATCCTTATTGATAGCTCTAGTTGCCAATTGCATCTTACGATGGGGTGGTTGGTTGACTTCCAACTCCTCCTTACTCCAATGAATCGCTAAACTACCTAAATCACACATTGATTTTGCTATTTTCCCTAATTTTAGTTCTTTAATCTTCAAATTCTCACTCAATTTTTCCTAAAACCTTCTTTGCATGTATGATTGTTAGAGAGCATTTTTTTTTTTATTTTTAGAGTGTTTTGGATGCTCCAAATGATTAAGTTTCTCTCTCTTAAAAAATATGTCCCTTAAATACTAAGCTTAATTCTCGTATGATAACTTGATTTATTTTCTAAACACCTGTCTATGCTTAAGCCATGCCTCAATATCTATGTTCCTAGTAGTTCCCATTGTTTTTTAATTTTTTATTATCTTTATTGATTTTCCTATCTTATTTTGGCCAAAAATGTAAATAATAAGGTATTTTAGTTAATTATAGGTATATGTCTATACATAATAATTACACATGGTATATGTGTTATATATACTACATGTTATTAAATGTTCCATATGTCACATTTTGGTATAGCATAGGATGCACTATCACATACGGGCGAAATTTTGGTTTACCTAAACTAACTACCTGGCCGTTGCACCTTGTTAGAAAACCTCCTTCAAGCACCCTCTATTGGTCCTCCAAGCCACTCTAACTTAGGCGGTGGTTTGGTACATGAACTGCGTTAGACCGATTTTGACCTTATACTTTGCTCTATTTTTATTTTATTTTTTTCCTAACTTTTCTAAATTATTTTCTTTCATTTTAAGAGTTTCAAAATATTGAATTTGAGGGTTCAGGTCCTATTTATATTTTTTGAACTTTTCATAATCAAATAAAATTTGGACATATATATGACACATATCAATTTTCCATTTTTCTAAAAGACATGAATCATTTCCTCATCAACAAAGTGTTGACTTACCATTTCCAATTAATACCAGCTTGACACATCACTTGATGACTCATGCATGCAATTTTTTTTATTAATTTCCCATTAGTTTACCTTATTTTAATAATAATTTATTATTATATATATGTATTTAATACATATAATGTATATTACAAGTAAATACATGTATATTATGTATAGTTCAACTTCATTTATTATTTTTATAAGTTAATTAACTTATCTCTAATATCTCGTTATATCAAAAATCTTGAATTTCTCTTTTTTGATAATTATCGGCTTTTTGTGATAAATTAATGTTTTTCTTGAATTAATATTTTTATATAGCTTATTTTGAAAAATTGACTTTACTTGAATTACTTTATTTAACTTTTCTAACTTTACTGTGAAGTTTAAAATAAAATAATCATCCTAAATTTAAGGGTTCGAATCCTAGAGATATTGAATTAGTTGAAAAAACCTAGGGTATTATTCCATAGTAATTTTATTACATATATAATTTATCTCTAAAAGTTTATGAACTATCGAGACTTATTTTTATGTGATTACAATAAATAATAAGTAACATAGTTAATTGTACTATTTTCGATATATTATTGTTACTTTATTATATTTTCTGTATCTGAGTCTATAGGGTTTACTAGACTAATGTCTCAATCCTATTTGATTGTTTTTAGGTTAATTGGGTTAGTTTTATATATACCATAAATTTCATATATACTTTAAATTTACTCACTCGATTCTTATTCATTAAATATAGAGCTTACACTTTATGCTAACTTAGCTAGGGAAAATTAATAACTTAAATGGGAGAATGATGAGATTTTGAACCTAGTATGCATGAATATGCTACCAAATCAAAGTAATGAGCAAGATTGCAACAATATAGAGAATTTAGATGACTCTGCTCAATCTCTTGAACAACAAGCTAAGAAGGCAAGAGTTCATGAAACTCATGCTCCTGCTCTAGAAAGAGCAAAAAAAAAGGGAAAGCACCATAGCAAGCATAACATAAAGGCCATTGCATGTTAGTGCTTTTGCTTTTATAAGTAAGTAGTTAGTTTAGAAGAAGAGCCCTTTCATACCATAAATTTTAGAAGAAGTTATTCCTCAACATATTAAGCTCTCAAAATTTAAGACACACGAAGGGACAAAACCTAGAAGACTACTTAGAGTATTATCGAACTTTGGCCAAGTTACATGGCTTTAGTGATGTTGTTTCTTACTAGGTCTTCCCTTAACAATAAGGAATGTTACAAGCCTTTGGTCTAAGCATTTGGAGCCCAACATCGTTACATGTTTTGATGATCTTGTAGTAATGTTCTTATAGCACTTCCTTACTAATAAACTCCTATTGAAGGACTCTTTTGTCCTTAAAACAATAAACCAGATATCTAATGAGACTGTTAGAGAGTATTTGGCTCAATTCATGGTTGAGATGGTGCATATTTCAAAGCTTAATATGAGTGTTGCACTTAAGGTAGTGATTAATGGAGTAAAGCCATATGGAGATTTTTTCAAGTCTTTGAAAAGGAACAAGCCTAAAAAGTTTACAGAGTTTAAGACTAAGGCAACATCATATATTAGATAGGCTTACAACATTAAGGCTTAGCATAAAGCTAACTAGAACATATCCAACCTAAATAATGATAAGAAATACCTAAGAGCTCAACATGGTGAGAAAGATTAGCTAGGAGGCCATGATGATCACTTTTCAAGAGGGAGTAGTAGAGAAAGGAAGAGACCTCAAATTCCGACCATCTCAATGCACAATCCCCTTAACTATCCAATGTCAAACATTTTGATGGAAATCTAGAATCAAAGAATCTGCTAATGACTAGAGAGGATGAGGGGAATCCCTTTAGGAGGAATTTGAATAAGTACTATGACTTCTACTATGATAGAGGTCATAATACTGATGAGTGCATGCAATTGAAGAATGCTATTGAAGATGCCATCTAGAGTGGATACTTGAGAAAATTTTTAGCTCATGACATAGAGAACACTGAGAGACTAACCAAAAGGGGAGAGTTGATCATAATTGAGATGAACAATCTATTAAGGATGACAAGGATGGTCAGCAAAATGGTAGTTGACCACTCGATTGATACTAGTAGATTGGTAATTCAACTACTAACCTCTTGCTAAAGCTTCTACAAGTTGATGTCACTCTTTTGACCATTATCAAACCAACCTAATTACTAAGGCCCAAGAATTCAAATAATTATTGCAACTTCTATCATGATGGAGATCATAATATTGATAAGTGCGTGTAGTTAAAGAATGCTATTTAAGATGCCATCCAAAGAGGATACGTAAGGAAAATTTTAGCTTATGATACAAAGAACATTAAGAGACTAACCCAAAGGAGGAGAACTTATCAAGGTTGAGATGAGTGACTTGTTCAAGACGGTGGGGATGGTTAGCAGAATGTTGATGACAACAACAATGCTAAATGGTGTTATTAACATCATAGTTAGTGAACCTTCTAATTTACATTGGTCTTGCTCTTCGAGCTCGACTAATGCCTTTAATCATGTTTGTAATGGACAAGATAAAAGGTTGAGCATAGATAACACAATTTCTTTCTCAAAAAGAGATTTTGAGGGCTTCCTAAAGCCCTATGATGACAGGTTAGTCACTAATGTAAGAATTGCCAATCTAAAGTTAAGAAGATTTCAGTAGATACAAGAAGCTTGATAGAAATAATTTTTTAGCACTCGTATGATTAATTGAAATCGAATAATAAGGAAGAATTGAGGTCATATGATTATGACCTATATGCCTTTAATAATTTGCTTGTATGTGTCTCATTAGTGATCACTTTCCCCATTTAGATAAGCAATTATAGCTCTGTTGTTGAAGATAAAATTGATTTTCTTATGGCTAAATGTTAATTCCTTATAATATTATTATAGGTTGACCTAGCTAGAACTTGTTTGGCATGGTCCCTTCAATTGCACACTTAAAAGCTAAGTTTCCTACCCCCATTGGAGTTGGAGTGTACTAAGGAGATCAATAGCTAACAATATATTTGTATTTAAAAGCACTCAAATGTAAGGAAGTATTTCATGTTGAGGCGAATGTAGATTGAAAATTTGGTGATTTACAAAAGCTTAAAGAACGAACCAAAGAAATATAGCTTGGGGAAGATCTAAAGAAAAAAACATAGATTGGAAAATCCTTACCTCTAAGGATAGGCAAAAACTTAGTATGGTTTCTTAAGGTCAATGCCAATGTGTTTTCTTAGTCCCCTTCAGACATGTCTAGCATAACTCAGAAGTTTATGATGCTTAAGTTGAAGATTGATCCAAGAACCAAAGTAGTGTAATAGAAGAAGAGACATTTTTCCCTTAAGCTACAAATAGCAATTGAGGATCAAGTATAGAAATTTTTGAAGGTAGGATTCATAAGGGAAAAGCCTTATCTAACATGACTAGCTAACTATATGTTAGTCAAGAAGTAAAATAGCAAATAGAGGATGTGTATCAACTTAACAATCTTGAATAAGGCTTATCCAAAGGATTGCTTTCCCTTGCTAAGGATTGACTAGATGGTGGATTCAATTGTTGAACATACGCTCAGTTTCATGGATGCTTTCTCTAGTTACGATCACATAAAGATAGAGGAAGATGATGAGGTAAATACTTTGTTCATCACTAATTTTGATACGTATTGCTATATTGTTATGCTTTTTAATTTGAACAATGTTGGTACAACTTATCAGAGGTTAATGATGAAGATGTTTAAGCCTCAAATCCATCATAATGTTAAGGTCTATGTAGATGATATGATTGTGAAAAGTATTGGGAAAGGTCAGCACCTCATTAACCTCTAGGAAACATTTGATACATTATGAAGGTATAGTGTGAAGTTGAACCCATAGAAGTAGGGCTACTTTAGAAAAGTTCTTAGGCTACATGGTGACTTAATGAGGAACTAAGGTCAACCTAGAGAAAATAGAAGCCATAGTAAATATGAAGTCCTAAGCATGTTAAAGAAATTATAGGAGTTGATAGGTTGGATTATAGTGTTGAAGATGTTTGTTTCTAAGAGAGTTGATAGATGTGCTGAGTTCTTCAAAGTCTTGAAAAACCTTAAGGAATTTAGGTAGACAGGCAAATGTGATGCTACATTTCAAGAGTTGTAGCAGTTTTTGTCATCTCCACCAGTACTTTCATAGCCTATTATTGGAGATGAATTATTTCTCTACTTATCTATCAACAATTGAGCTTTTTCCTCTATGTTAACCTATAATGAGGGAAAGTAACACTGGTCGATTTATTATGTGAGTCACATTTTGTAAGGACTAGAGCTAAGGCATACTTATACGGAGAAGTTTGCTCTTACCGTGGTGTTTGCAAAAAAAAAAAGTTGAAGCCCTATTTTGAGGCCCATTATGTGACTATTCTTACAAACCAACTACTACGACAAGCATTGTAGAAGCCAGACTCCTTAAGTAGGATGATAAAATATGCGCTTAAATTGAATGCATATAGCGTTTTGTATTGACCTAGAATAGTTCTAAAGGCACAAGTTTTGGTAGATTTTGTTGCTAAATTTATAGTTTATGTGGATAGTATTAAGCCATATGACAAGCCTAAGTAGAGTTTATATGTACATGGCTCCTTGACTCTAAAAAGATGTAGAGCAAGACTTATGCTACAAGGACTACATAAATCGAAGGTTCGATAAGTGCATAAGTTTGGATTCCTAGCCAATAATAATGAAGTTGAGTATAAAGCATTGATTATCAGACTAGAGCTAAAGAAAGAGGTCAAGGTAGAAAGATTGGATGTTTTTTCTTATCCTAAACCGACAGTTTGACAATTAAAGGGAGATAATGTGGTGAAAGATGAAGCAATGATCAAGTGCTTAATTATAGTATGAATGCTCATGGATGAATTTCCACCCTTTATATTACAAAAATACCAAGGATATAAAACATCCATGCCGATAGGTTGTCTAAGTAAACCTTTATCTCACTTCTAGATTTGGATGATTGGCTCTTTAGTGAGTATTTGCAGAGTGAGAGCTTAGAAACATTTGAGCAATGTTTGGAAGTATAGCTTTTATTGAAGGAAAAGTCTTAGATAGATCTTATAATTGACCATTTGAAAGATGAAGTGTTGTTTACTAAGAGGATAGAACCTTGGAGGCTCATATATCAAGACACCAACTAAAATCATGATTGATGACCATTTATATAAGTGTAGCTTCAACTAACCTTATCTTCATTGCCTTAAAACCAAAGAGGCAAGATAAGTCCTTTCTAAGTTTCAAGTCAGTGTATATAGTAATCATGTTAAGTCTCAAACTTTGTATGTTTGAGCATTATGGATTGGATATTATTAGCTTGACATGAAAGAGGATACAAGGGGGGTGGTGTGACATTGCTTGTAGTGTTAGAAGCATGATTAAATATATTGCTCTCCTTCAAGTGAATGGTAGTACTTAACTAGTCCTTAGCCTTTTGGTCAATGTGACTTGGAAATCTTAGAACTGTTCCTAAAGGCTATGGGACAACATCAATTTATATTGATTATGGTTGATTATTTCATGAGTGAGCGGAAGCTAATGTGGTAGAAAAGATTATGGAACAAAAGGTAAAGTCCTTTATGTTCAATTTTATTTTATCAAGGTTTAGAGTTCCCTATATGATCATTACAGAAAATGGATCACAATTCAATTATGATAAGTTTTGAGCTTTTTGCGGTATGAAAGATAATATTTTACACTTCAATTGTGCATCCTCAAACTAATGGACAAGTGGAAGTAGTATATAAGATAATATTATATAGTATGAAACAAAGAGTGAACTGGGAAAAAGGGAAGTGGGTTGATGAGCTGCATAACATTTTTTAGGGCTGTAGGACTACCTATAGAACATCAATAGGTGAAACCCTCTTTCGATTAGCATTTGGATTAGAGGCATTGAACTTGAACTTCTAAGTTTACGGACATAGAATTTTGATGTGATGTCTAATCAGATCAGCCCTATGGCTAATTTGGATGCAATAGAGGAAATAAGAGACATTGTAAGGCTGGGATCATAGCATATCAACATAGAATAGCATTATATTATAACAAAAAAGTGAAGCACAAAGTTTTTGAACTTGGAAATTTAGTATGCCATAAGATGGAAGCAATAGGAGTTTGTGATGGCTAGGGGAAGCTCATAGCTAATTGGGAAGATTTAGTTCATATATGAGAGATCATACGAAATGGTGCATATAGATTAGAGAGATTGGATAAAGACGTTATACTTGTAGTATGGAATGCTAAGAATTCGAAGTTACATTTTGAGTGACTTTTCTTTTTGATAAGTCAAGGTAATTTCATTGTTATTCTTATTGAAAAATGAGACAAGTGACATCTTCATTAAAACAATAGTAAAAATAACAAAACTCAGCTAATGGTTGGTAGGTAGCATTAACTTAGGGTGTAACATTCTCAGTCTAGTCCTTCTTAGCCAAAGGAGGAGCTTTGACTAAAGCAGGAACTCTATAGTATCCACATTAGCAAGGTTCTCTTGAACTTGTCCCTGACTTTTGACCTCCTCTTATTCCTTGTCATCTTCATCCTCCTCATCTTTGTTATCTACATTGGCTAAGTTGAGAAATGAGAGGTCATAGTTCAGATGCACTTTCAATACTTCTCTTGCTAGTTGAATGCCTTAGAGGAGCCTCTTTTGAAGCAATTTTCCGCATCGCTTACTTAATGCCATTATTAAGGGCCTCTTCAATAGAAATCATAGGCTTGGTAGCCTACTTTAGCTTAGTAATTGAGCCTATTGGTAAGTGGAGTCATCCTTTAGATATTTAATCTCCTCCTTAAGCTCCAACTCCTTCTCGCTGATTCACTTGAGATCAATACTTCTCCTTCTATTCTTAAAGTTGATACTTGAGGTCCTTCACCTCTTTTTTAAGCTCCTCATGTTAGCTTTTAATTATGAGAAGCTCCTTGAAGGCCTCCTTACGTACAAGTTGCTCAGATGACAAGAGAACTTTAAGCTACTCATCTTCCATCTTAGCTAAGATCTTAGCCTTCTTACTCGTAGTTATTTGCATCTTGGGTGCTGTGTAGGCCTCATTAACCTTCTACAGGTATAGATATAAGTGAGAAAGAAAGTAAGTCTAAAATACCAAAGGAAAAAGATTGGTGCTTACCCTCTACATCATGGCCTCAACCTCCTTAATGGCAATTGAAGTATTCCCATTCACTTACAATAACAAAGATTAGTAACTATCTATACAGCTTAGCATTTGAAGTAGCGTAGCAAAAGATAAAACTCACATCATAGAGCTTGGTAGCCATTAATTATGTAGTACTACCTCTAGCCCTCCTCACATCCCTCTATAAGATCCTCTAATCTTGAAGAAGGATGATCCCCTTCATGATAGCTAGGGAACTATGCCCATCCTTGAGAGTAAAGCCGAAGGTGAAGATTCTTATATCCCACATAGGGATAAAATCATAGATATCCTCCTGTCTTGACATGCAGTTTGCAAAGGCAATGCTAAATGCTTAGTTTTTACAAACCTCTACAGGTATAAGTAGAGCGATAGCATTGTCATAGGCATCAAGGGCATCACTGGAGGAATCAAAGGTCTTTGATTTCTTAGCAGTAGGAGGCTCCTTACTTTCCTTCCCTTCTCTTGTCTTCAATGCCCTAAGAGAATTAATGGTTGGTAAGTCAAAACGCTCAACTAGAGGACTTGGCTTTAGGGCCACAGGTTATAGCTCATGGGCACGGTTCTCCAAAACTACCTAAGGAGGTTTCCTTACAAGTGGTAGCTTGGGCTTGCTTGGTGCATTCTTTTTCTTCACAACTACTTTATGAGGAACCCTTTACCTAACTGTAACCTTAATGATTGATAAGTCTATCTTTTGCTTTTTAGTCTTGGCTTAGGCTAAATGCTTTGGGGTCAACATCTCTAACAATCATATTTGGAATAGAAGGATATTATGAGCTAAGTACAAAATAGAAAATATCTACAAACCATGCCATAATAGAATCTCTCGATGAAGTACCTAATCAGCATTAGTCTTACAAGCTTGACTCGGCATGGTAAGGAGACCAAGTAATATCTTCTTCATCATTAGAGAAGATCGATTCACCCTTTCATGTCAATGAATTATTATTTTGGCATCCTAAAAAGAGAATTTTGACTATTGTGCTTATATCTTCTTAATAGCTCACTCATCATTAGGAAGAAGATTGATATCCCCGATCTGGATGGGCTCTAACCATCTTTTCCAAAAGTCTAAGCCTCTTTCTAACCTTATTGAGACAAACTTATCATGTCAATCATGGATTTTGGAACCCAACCCTACCTACGATTTCCTTTTTTATCTTGAAACAACTAGAAACATCCATCATTCTTTTGCTTTATCGTGAAAAAATATCTAAACAAGTCTATAGGAGCCCTAACCTCCAACTCCTTACCAATTATTTCAAAAGCTATCAAGATTCTACAAGTGTTTGACAAGAACATGCTCAGAGCAACATGGAAATAATTAAAATAAGCTTCCTAAAAATCAAAGAATGGTAATCGCAAATCAAACTTGAAGTACTTAAGGTAAAGATGAAATTTATTCTTAATCAAGAAATAAACCCTTTCGTCTCTAATGGGTTTCTTAAGGTTCTAGTCTTCCAGAAGTCTAGAAAGAATAGATTTGTACCTTAAAACCAAATATTTATTAGCGTGGCTTTGAACTCCATTTGGTGCTATAGTATCATGTACAATGTCATTAAAAAGATGAATTACTTGATTATTACTCATACCATCATTAGGATATACATCTCTAGGAAGAGCTTTGATGCAAGCAAGTTTGCCATATTTGTTAATGGCACTATTACAACTTAAGGTTGAGCCACCATTATTGTAGGTTGAAGACAATTCCATTGCCTCACGGGGAGGGGGAAAGAGATAGTCTTAAAGGAAGGAGAACTAACGATCTTAGTTCTTGCCATATTAAAATTTTTGATGAGTTCATGAAGCTAGAATGTGAAGAATTAAGTTTGAAAGAGAGAGTTTATAGAAATGTTGAATATGAAGGAAAAGTTTGCAAAGTTTGTAGGAAATGAAAAGGAAAAGAAATGAAAAGTGGTTTAGGGTTTATAAAACTCTTAATTGGTGGTTTTTAGGGAAAGGAAATGTTACTTGATTTTTTATTAACTTTGATTGTGAACGTGATTAGCTTACAAAAATCCAATGGCTATTATCTCACTAATAGTTACTGAGCTTGTTGGAGGAAGGGTTACGACACTTTGCTATGAAGTTTCAATTCCCTTAGTCAGCTCAACATGAACGCATGAGAATAAAATTGACGAGGTGACTCTTGAAAGTTCGGCAATCATATTGGTTTAAGTTTTGCACAAAGTTGGCCATTGTTCATCCACTTGCTTACTTTAACTAATACTAAAAATTTGGCTCAATGTTAATCTCATACCTTAGGTATTGACCATTGGAGTTGAGAGGCAAATGTTGATAGTGAATTTTCGTCTTATTTGTTAGATGCTTAGTGCTATGCTGACCTGTTCTAAATGATCTAAGAATTAGCTAAGGATAATGCCTTTGGTTTAGTCTTGTTGTAGTTGACTACTTGGTTGCTAGATTAGTAGTCCAGCTATAACCTCTTATTGGAGCTTCTATAGCTTTATGTCACTCTTTTAACCAATATCATTTGGGGCTTACTTACTAAAGCTTAATCCAAGAAGGTTCAAATATTCACATATGGATGCAAACAAATCTACAGTTATCCATACAACAACTGTCTAATCGCCTACTTTACCCTACAATTTGTACATGGCCAAATTTCGGAGATGTTAGATATCACTAGTAGCTTAATTTCCTACCATTATAGTTACTAAACAAAAGCTTATGAATATGGAAACATAGCCACCATGAAAAATATGTCACGCCCCTAAGCGGCAAAGTCGTAATAGTCCCATCGTGTAAACCATTTAAAGATAGAAGTTGGCCTTACAACCACCATCCTATACCTAATCTACACAAGGCATCTACGACTAACCTACTTTGAAGTAAACAGTTTGTAATTTAAGTAAATTATTTACCTAAGAAAGTAAGGAAATATATATATATATATATACACTATAATTCAGTTATTACCAATAAGGGTTACAATATTTCTCTGTAATATATTTCCTAGTTATTACATTATTCAGAAAGGAAAAATTCTAAAGTAAAAGCGTAGACCTTAAAAATATGTGTTTATTCTTCAAATGTTTTTCCTTACTCCCCAGGATCCAGTAGTTGTTAGCCTCAGAGTAGTTATATACCACTTCTTAGCCACTACCTACACGACGTTTATAGGGATGTGTACAACCACAGCTCAGTAAGTTAGGATGTGGGACTTAAAACTATACCATAAACATAATAAAGTTATCAACCAACTTATTAGGTGCAATGCATGTTCAAGCAAATACCATCGTACGATGTTGTCTGACTTGTTGTGAGATTAGAGAAATTGGACCATCTCTAATCCGGGTTGAGGAGTTACCATTAATGCAACAGCTCACAACCAAACCCAGGCTTATGCAATGGAGACCTCGCTCCTCTCGCGACTACCTTCGAATCATTAACTTCACCCTTGTTGCGACCTCCTCTCCTGTCACTTAGTTCTACTAAGGATGAAGAAGAGACTATTATGCATTCCTATGCTATCCCTTTCGAAGGGGTCACTATTTGCCTAGAGAGTCCTAGGTTTCCCCTAATGGGTTGCCATACAAGTTCGATTATATTTGATTAGGTCCAGTTTAGGGTGATCAATTATTTTATACAAATCACACAATACAAGCTAAAACAACAAATAGAATTACAGCATCACTCATAATGAAGCATATGCACACAACAGACTATCTAACAAGTATAATCAAGCATAATCTCAAGCCTCCAAAATACAACATTGTATTGATCCCAACTATCTATCTCACCTCCATCACACATCTCCAACTACATTCGTCTTAACTTTTAGGTTTATCCATCATCCTTATTCTAGTGTTTCCGTTTAATTATAACTATTTCGTTTTTCTATCTATTAAGTTTTTATATATTTATTTTTGTTTAGGATTAATATACCTAATTATCTACGTTTAAGTCTTTACAATTATTTTAGGTTTGAGGTTAGGTTCAGGTTCGGTTTTCGCATCGATTTCTAAATTAGATTCTAGTTCGATTTCTAAGTATTATTTTATATCCGAACTCTAGAAACTTATTTTAACTCATAATGTGAAATTAATCACTTTACTTCTAGATATCCTAAATACCATAGTTATCCTTAGTCAGTATTTTATTATATCCAATCTACTTAAATCCTTAATAGTGTACCGAGTTTACTCCTAATGTAAGAAATTCTTACATGTTTCATATAATTGCATAAATTCAAGTTTCCTATCAGATTTATTGTATATTTTTATTATTATCATAATATCAATATTTATTCTAATATTTTCTATTTATTATATTTCTAATAATTGTATATTATATACTATTACTTATCATGTACATAATACACATCTAATATTTTTATCACTCTAATTACTATCTCCCAACATCAATTCTCATTTCAAAATGTCCAAATTTATCATAAATCAGATTTTACTCCTAATTACCCTGATTTACAAAATTAACTTAAAATTTATTATTTTTCCCTATTACTCATTTACTACATAATTAACCTAATAATTACATCTAACACCCTAAATGCTACAAGTATCATACTTTATCAGATTTCAACATCCTAAAATATATAATTATTTACTAAATCAAGAATTAATCATTTAATTACTTAATTAAACCTTAAATTACCCAATTAATCCTCATTTTAAGGCTTAAAAATTATCTAAAATTTTCAAAAATTAATTTTTAAAAACGGGCTTCATAGCACTGTTTTATATCATCTAAGTAGTCTACAAAAAATTTTTTGGCTCAAAACTACACTCTTAAGATCATTCATTTCTAAACCGAAACATGTTCGGTTTTGCATAATTTCTTAAGGACCATATATTAAGGAACATATTTTCATCAAAATAATATTTTTCCTAAAAATTAAATACAAAAATATTCCAGAATAACAAAATTCATAATTTTATAAGAATATTTACTATTTTTACAAAATTACACAAAATCGGGCTGGAAATTAAACTTACCGATTTAGGTGGCTCTAGCCACCGTCAGTGGCCATGGGTATGTCGGCTTACCTGGGCGCTGCTACTACCGTGTAGTGGTGGTGGTTGTTCACTCCCAGCTACTCGTCGGGTCTACATTCTCCTTACAGGCCCCAATTGCATAGTTTTCTTATTTTTTTTCCTAACCCTACTTTTTCTCTCAATTTCACCTCTTTCTATTTTTCTCACTCCACAAACTGACTAAATGAGCTTCTAAAAATGTTAGAGTATTTATAGAGCTTTAGGAGAATTATTGTGCATTAATGAGACATGACAATTGCCTTATCTTTTCTTTTTTCCAATTTATATGTGTTGTATTTTAATTGGTTGATTTTTTTTCTTCAATATTATATTGCTATGCCCCACTTTTGGACCTTTTCTCATTTTGATATGTTTTTCTTGATTTTTTCATAATTAATTATTAATTTTATTTAATTATTTATTATTATTTTAGCACTTTTCGGTTATTTTAAGTAATTACGCGCATTTCTACATATATGTAAATTCATATATAGTACAAAAAAAATTCCTAAATATTATTTAGGTTATTTTATGATTTTAAGTATATATATAATTTATCTCTAGCAATTTGTTAATTATTGGAATGCATTTTATGTATTTTCGATAAATAACGAGTTACATACTTAAAATTTGAAATTTTTATATTTTTTATTTTATTACTTATTCTCTTAAATTCAAACTTATGGGATTATTTTACTAATATTTTTAGCTTTACTTATAATTTAGGCTCAATCGGATCTTTCAGTCGATCGAAACTCTGAGTGATTGGTTGTGGGGCGTATAGAATCTCTATGTAATTTGCTCACTGCATCTTGTATTTCCTTTCAAAACACTTTTCTAATTTAGGCATCGTAGTGGTTATGTCAAACTAGCATTTGTACCCCCTAAGCCTTATCTTTATTCATTTTGCAGATTCAAAACTAACATCAAAGATTGACAATATCATGGATAATGTTTCCTTATGCCTTAAATTTAGTAGCTTGGAAGTTTGGATTAGACCATCTATTTATAAGAAAACTAAGCTTGGAACGTTTGGGGGACGTTGGGAATCTAATATCAGGTTGGATATTCAAACGCAATTCTTCCTTTAATCCACAAATATTCACATTTTAAAGTGAATTTAGGAAGCACTAAGCTTTTGGACTTGTCATTTGATGTTCCATAACACTTTAATGAGTCAATATTGCCAAAACATGAACCCTTCGAGCTCCTAGTCAGCATTAATGGTGGCCTCTCAAGCTCTCCCCTTCCTTGTAGAAGAAGTCATGTCATATTCATGTTTTTAAACAAGATATGCATGACTCTAGTTCCTTTTTTATCAAAAATTAAAATGGATATAATTAAATACAAAATCCTCCTTTTTACTTGGAGTAGGGTTTGAATCTATGACTTTCTATATGCTAGACTGACTTCATGATCACTAGACTGGTAGGTCCATCCATTTATTTATTAAAAACAATATTTATTTAAACTAAACTAATATCTATTGGACCAAATTAATACATGGGCTCTAAATTAACTTAAGCCCATTATCTTTCATGAATGGGCATAATATTTATATTTTATGGATTTTAAAATAATGATCAATTCCATCTCAATAAAAGCTGAGTTTAAATTTGATCAATTCAAAAATTTAAAATTTCATAACTTTACCAATTTAAGTCTAAATATAGCCCAGCTTAGCCTTGCATTTGCCTTAAATTATGCTCTCTTACATCCTTAATATCAAATTGACCAAGCTCGAGTGGAAATTTTGTTATTTTGAAAAATGAAACTTATCTTCATTCAAAATACTCAATTTTATCAAGTTAATATGCATATTGAGTGGTAAATAATTATCTTGACCCACTTAAGCTAGGACCTTTTTTTTTCATCAATTTTCATTTTTTTTACTTAGGTTTTCAAGATTTAACTCAATTTTTAGGGATTTCCACTTATTTTATTTTATTTTTTTCTAAAGGAGGCAAAAATGGGGTATCGATAAACATGTTACTATTGGATTGTAGGATTGTGAATCACATATTTGTACAACAATTTTTTTTTTTAATTCTTATCAATACCCTAAGATCCATGCGTATCAATTAAATTGAGAAGGGACTGAGAATTTTACCTTATTTGAAGCCTTATGAAATTCTGGTTAAGTGGATCAGCAGATCCTATAAATTGCAAACACCTTTTACCAATATCCATACACAAATGAATGTACTAAAATAGACGGTAGTGTGCTAGTACCTTTTGGATGAATCTATATTCATGAAGGAGTAATCTTGCAATACCTTGTGTTTTCTCCTCTATTTAGAACTGTAGACTTTCTTTATGGGTCTAATGTTGATAGCAAGCATCAACGTAGACCTAAGAGAGAGCTGCCTCTATCTATATATAGAAGAGCAATAATATCTTCTTAAAGATATTAAGAGATGTTATGAGAAAATAAAATATCAACAATATCTAATACGCTGTTTTATTATTCATTATTTTTTTTCTAAAAAAAAACAAACGTTATTATTTTATCATTCTTAAGCTATTTAAGAATAATAAATATCTTAATAATTCTTGCTAGGTTTATCCAAAATAATATTTTGTTTGCTCTTTCTATACGACCTTGTAGGTTGTAAATACCTAATTTTTGCCCTTTCATAGTCTTAATTTTTATTTTTATTTTTACAAAAAAGAGTACTAATTCAAAATATAAAAAAAAACAAAAAAAATTAATAAAAAATAATAATAATGAAAATTAACAAATAATGAAAATACAAAAAAAATAAGAAAAGGAAAAATCATAAAAATTTCGTAGATTTTTAGGAAGTAATTTATATTAGGAATAATTAGTTTTAGTATTAATTTTAGTTTTAGTTTAGTTAAAATTTGTAGTTTAGGGATTCAGATAGTTTAAATATAATTTAATGGTAATGAATGTCAAGATACAGGTCAATGACCTAACAGATAAGTAGTAGAGTATTTGGGTGGATTTAGTTAGAGGTTATGGGTTCGAGTCTCAGTAGGCACCTATGTCTTTATTTTTCTGCCTTTAATAGAAGCAAGATTTAAATTTGAATTCATATCTAATCGAATCACATGAATATTAGTTAAATCATATTTGAATTAAATTTGAATCTAATTTAATTAACGAATCAGATATAATTACATATGATATGATATGATTTGGTTAAACTATATAAGCATTTCATGTAGTCAGAAACAGAGGACAAAATAAAAAAGAACAGGAGCCCTTGCAGAAACTAGAAACACAACAGCAACGGATGAGCAGCAACTCATCGCAGTTCATGTAGCAATAGTATCAAGCACGGACCAGGCGCAGTGCGTCCTCGCAACAGCAGAAATCTGACTGAAGTTGTAAGTCTACTAAGCTTCGAGGTCATCCTTGATCGCATCTCCTTATTCATCCTGCACACTTCATGTCCACGACCAGTGACCAAGCAAATAATTCCAATCAACTGATCAATCACAGCAGCAGCAACTCAGTACATCGAATGACAAAAATAACACGGCAGGTGATAACTCGGATTTTAAACATATTTCACATGGTGATTTTAGAATATTTTCCTCACATTTTTTGTTTTCTTTAAATAAATTGATACTTAATTGAGTAAAATTTTGATTTCTAGGTTTGAATGCGTTCTAAGATAAAAAACAAAGAAAAGGAATCAAATTTCACTCAATTCGGAGTTCAAACGAAGAAGTTATGAAGTTTTGAAGTTATACAGTCCATGTAGAAAAAATTGGCCAGGGCAAAAAGTTACACGACTTGAGGATACGGTCATGTCCCAGGTCGTGTTTGGTAAAGAAAATGAAAACCTTTTGATACACTATAAAAGAACAGATTGGGTTTTCAAAAAACAGAAGAGACATTAGAGAAGACAAGAGACTTGAGGAGAAGGAGAAGAAAAAAACGAAAACAACACCGACTTCAAGATTAGAGAGATTGTTCATCAGTTAAAGGGGTTTTCCATGTTTTATTTTACGTTTTTTATGGAACCCATTTTTAGATTCATTATGATAACTTAGAATTCGAGTATTTAGGATTATGGAAACTAGGGTTTCATGTGATTCTTGGATTGATTT
This sequence comes from Lumnitzera racemosa, assembly GCA_024138005.1. Classification (NCBI taxonomy): domain Eukaryota; kingdom Viridiplantae; phylum Streptophyta; class Magnoliopsida; order Myrtales; family Combretaceae; genus Lumnitzera; species Lumnitzera racemosa. The sequence continues at coordinate 86,402,241 of JAMXBC010000010.1, read as the reverse complement.
AGAAATTTCAATAAAGTTTCTATCTTTACTTGATTCAATTATGTCGTTTAATTATTGATTGATATTTCTAGAATATCAATATATGATATTTCTAGAATATCAATATATGATATTATGCATGTTGATTGAGAAATTACTTATATAATTAGATCTTTACATAATTGAAGAGGATTACATGTAAACTTAGAGATAAGATTCATGTTTCTTCCGGAAAGTTAATTATTTGTATGGGAATTCATTATACATAAATGCAATTCTAAGTTATATTACTAAGTGAAGAGATTCTGGTAAATAATTTAGGATTAGGGTTAATATGCTTGCGAAAGGTATTAACTTTAGTTGTGAATCTTTCCGATCAAGAATAATAGAAACCGAATTGAGTATATTTTAAGCGATCACATGTTAAACTCTAGTGGAAATAATTTCTAAATACATTATTACTTTCTTGAAGTCGTTCTTAATTTTATCGCTTTTTCAATTACTTAATTAAGTCTTATAATTAAGTTAGTTTGTTAATTTTAGTATTTTTAATTAATTCAAAATTTCATAATTTTCCAGTTAGATAATAAAGCTAAGGTTAATATTAGTACTCGAAGTCTCTAAGGGATCGACTCGGACTCACATCCGCTATATTAAAACTGATAGGTGCACTTGCCTGATATCAAGTTTTTGGCATCGTTACCAGAGATTTTCGATATTATGAACATTAGTTGCTTTATTACTTTAACCATTTTTTTTTTGCTTTTGTTTTCATTGTTTATTTTCATTACCTAAGAGCTGCAATTGACTATATATTTCTTGCCCTTGCAGTGCATGACTCGAAGTAACTTGAAAGATTTGGTAGAACTTGATCCTGAAATTGAGAGAACTGCCCTTCAAAATTTGAGATCGCGACCTAGACAAATTTTGGCGACCATTGACGACGAGTCAATCGTTGAAATCAAGGAAGAAGGTGAAGAGCCCAACACTCAATTCATCGAGTAGGAAGACCCACCACATATGGCTAACAACGAGAATGAAGCAAATCGGACCATGTCCGATTATTTAAGGCTTACACTTATTAGAGCTAACTTTAGTATTGCAAGGCCAACCATCGCGGCTAATAACTTCCAAATTGCACCTAACATCATACAAACGGTGCAACAATATGTTCAGTTTGATGGTCTCCAAGATGAAGATCCTAATGCCCACATCTCCAGCTTTCTAGAGATTTGTGATACATTTAAAATCAATGGAGCCACGGATGATGCCATTCGACTACAGCTATTCCCTTTCTCCTTAAGGGGTAAAGCAAAACAGTGGTTGAACTCTCTACCACAAAATTCAATCACAACTTGGAATGAATTGGTAGAGAAATTTTTGGAGAAGTATTTCCCACTTGCAAAGACCGCTAAACTTCGGAATGATATTTCTTGTTTTGCTCAATTGGAAGCGGAGACGCTATATGATACTTAGGAGCGGTTTAAATACTTGCTCAGGAGGTGCCCACATCATGGCCTTCCATTATGGATGCAGATTCAGACCTTCTATAATGGTCTCAATTTATCTACGAGATAGATGATTGATGCATCCGCAGGGGGTACTTTGAACACAAAGACACCTGAGCAAGTACAAAACCTGATTGAAGGAATAGCGATGAATAATTATCAGTGGGAAAGCACTAGAGCCAAGAAAAAGGCTATGGGAATTTATGATGTGGACTTGACCACTGCTTTAGCAGCCAAGGTGGACCTATTGAGTAAGAAGATTGATGCACTCTCAGTTGGCCCTCAACAAGTGCAATTGAATGTAAGTAATTTTGGTATGCAGGGGTATGAAGCACAAGAACAACTGGAACAGGTAAATTACCTAGGAAATCTAATCAAGCAACAAAATAACCCTTACAGCAACACTTATAATCCCGGATGGAGGAATCACCCCAATTTCTCATAGGGAAATCAAAACCAAGGCTAGTAGAAGACCAACTTTGGCCCACCTGGATTTCAAAGATCATTCCCACCTCCTCTTCCTCAAGAAAAGAAGTCCAGTGTAGAAGAACTTCTAACAAAATACATTCAAGGCAATGAGGCTCGTTTATCCAATATTGAATCCTCGTTGAGGAATCAAGAGGCTTCCAATCGCAACCTTGAGAACCAAATTGGTCAACTTGCAAAAATGATCTCTAAGAGACAACAAGGGACACTCCTAAGGAATACCGAGGTCAATCCTAGGGATCATGTTAATGCAGTGACCTTGAGAAGTGGTAGAAAACTGCAAGTAGAGAAGTAGGATGGTGAGGAAGTAGTTGAGAAAGAAGTGGAAGTCAACCGTAAGGAAGATACAAAGCCACTAAAATCAAAAGAAAGTATGGAATCACCGAAAGTGAAGGAGTACAAGCCTCCCATCCCTTACCTGCAGTGCCTTAAGTAAAGTTACACTGATCAAAATAAGAAATTCGGTAAACTGCTTGATGTTTTCAAACAATTACACATTAACTTACCTCTTGTTGATGTCATCTTGTAGATGCTAAAGTATGTGAAATTTTCAAAAGATCTTCTATTGAACAAGAGGAAGTTGGAGGAGCTTACAACCATCACATTGAACGAGGAATGCTTGACACTTCTCTAGAAAAGGCTGCCACAAAAATTAAAAGATCCAGGGAGTTTCACTATTCCTTGTATGCTTAGCAATTTGTTAGTAGATAATGCTTTGGCAGACTTAGGAGCTAGTATAAATTTGATGCCGTATAAATTGTTCAAACAGCTAGGGTTAGGAGAACCTAAATTAACGGGCATGAGTCTCCAATTAGCCGATAGGTCTATCACATACCCTAGAGGCATCATAGAGGATGTTTTAGTGTAAGTAGACAAATTCATCTTTCCCATGGATTTTGTTATACTTGATATAGATGAAGATATTGAGGTGTTGATCATTTTAGGTTGACCCTTCCTAGCCACTGCTAAGACTGTTTTTGATGTTAGTGAGCATAAGTTGATATTACCGGTCGGGGACGATGAAATGGTTTTTAAAACTTCAGAGGCAACGAACAAATTTCTTAACTCAGAGAACATAAGTCACAATGTTAATGCCACTAATGTTGTTATATCTACATGTGTGCAGGAAACTCTTGCTAAGGATTCCTCAAGCTATTGCTTGCAAAAGGGAAATGAAAATTTAGTGAGTAACCCCAATTGTGCAGAAGTGGCAGCTCAAATAGAAGTTCATGAATCCATTGTGTACAAGAAGGGGATTGATCCACTCCACAAGCTAAAGGATCGTACGTTAAAATCTTTCAAAGAGAAGCCACCAATTTTGGAACCAAAACTGTCAAGAAATCATTTGGAACATGTCTTTACGGTGAAAAGTTCAAAACTCCCAATGACAACCGTATCTAAGCTAAAAGCAGACAAAATGAAGAAGTTTAGGCTATATGAATTTGATAAGTAGCATGATAACGAGAGAAACTATGAAAGTTATTCACCAATGAAATGGAATTGGCAAGGTCGATGGCCGAAGGGTAAATTTACACTCGTATGGAGGGTTCGAAAGCAAGATACAGGAGAAGTCTTATCTCCATTTGGATGAAGAATCATGAATTACAAGACGTATCCCATCGAGCTATTGACGTTAACTATGACGCTTCTTGGGAGGTAACCCATGTATAACTTTGCTTACACTTTAGTTCTTTAAGTTTATTTTATTTTATTTTTCTTTTATCTCACTTTGCTTTGCTTTGTTTTTTTTTTATTTGTTTCAATGTCATAGGTTTTTTTCCCTTTTAATTTCATTTTTATTCTTCTCTTTAGTTTTCTTTTTTCTTATTTTTCTAGTTTAATTACTTTTATTTCTTTAAGTTTCTTTTATTTTTAAATTAAATTCATGATTAAAAAAAAAGAAAAACAGAAAGTTACACGAGCAAGGGAGACGGTCGTGTCTGAACCCGTGTCCATCCAGGCCTTTAATCTGCCCACGCACAGACAGTTACACGGCATAGGATACGGTCGTATCCTAGCCCGTATTTGCTTAGCTTTTACTCTATGGGTACAGAAAGTTACACGGGCGAGGGACACGGTCGTGTCCCAGCCCGTGTGGGCCTAGTATTCCCAAGTGCCTACAGAAAGTTATACGGGCGTGGGACACGGTCGTGTCCTAGCCTGTGTCTATCCAGACTCCACACGACACATACAGAATGTTACACGAGCAAGGGATACGGTCGTGTCCCAGCCCGTGTCTGCCCAAAACCCACCCGATTCAACACACGCCCTATTTATTTCAATACATACACTCTCACATACTTCCACACATCAACACATATTTCTTTTCTTTTCTCTTCTCTTCTTCTTTTCCTCACGATTTACTTTTCATCAACACATTTCTTCATCAAATCCAACCCGATCTAATGTTTCTTCTCAGGTCGTCAATGGAAAATCGTGAAAAGTAGATTGTTTGAAGGAAGTCCACATCTGTTACATCATGTTCTAATCATGAGGGCACTATTGTCGAGCTACTAGCAACTCTTTCTCCACTAGAGTATCTTATGCTTCAAGGCAGGGAAGTATTAGTTTCTTTTTCAATACATGTATTTCCTTTTTCCCTTTGAAGTTTTTATTGTTTCATCTCTTGCTATTGTGCTTTCTTAGTCATACATTGAGGACAATGTACATTATTAAGTGTGGGGAAGGGATATATATGAATTTGTTACTGTTTAAGAGACTAATTATTCACATTTGACCCAATTAATTTTTAAGTTAACTTGCAATAGGTGATTAACAAGTGTTGAGCCAAATTAACTGTATCATCTTGATTATTATTGATCTTATTATACTTTATTAGAATTGATTAGTCAAATTTGTAGAGGGTAAAGTTACGAGTTATTTAGCTTCGGACTTTAGGACTTGAGAGTTAGTCATAGCTATTTTTACATTTACTTTTATATATACCTTTCTCTTAGAAATTTTTAAGAGTCCTATAATTTTTAGCAAATAAACAAATGAAATTCTTCTTTTGAGAAACCCCTGAAAAATCACAATGATTGGAGGTAAAAAGTAATAACAAGTGTATGAATAGAAAAAAATTGGTAAGGATTCATCTTGGTCTATCAGAAGAGCGAGATTGAATCCCAATGCCAATTCAAATGAAAAAAAAAAATTAATATGGATCGGCCTTAGTCCATCAGAAGAGCAAGCTTCTTTCCCGCTGCTAATATAAGGAATAAGTTGGTATGGATCGGTCTTGGTCCGTCAGAAGAGCGAGATTCTTTCCCGCTACCAACATAATTGTGCTTAAATAAGGTAAATTTAAAAAGACCTCTCAACAAAAGCATGAACTAGGGGGATGATTAGAGGATGAGTGGATGTAAAATGTATTTGTTTTAGATTATGGTGCTTAGTGAGATGGAAAAGAGAATTGTATACACTTTAGTTAAATGGATAAAATTTTTATGACTTTTTCTCAGTTGGTGAGATGTTAAATCCAATTTTTAGTTTAAGAATCCTTAGTTAAATATCTTGGGTAAACTTTGATTTTCATAAATAACTAGTAAACTCTAGTATTAAGTATTGTTGGAGCATTCGAATATGGTCAGATGAAATTGGTTGACTTTATTATTGTAAGTTAGTTGGGAATGATTTTCTTACTTTTCTATGGGTCAAGTGTATTTGTTCACCGATTTTCTAAATAGTGATAAATTTTGTTTAGCGTTTCTTGTCCCGAAAGTTTTGTTTTGATTTATTTGCTTAAGGACAAGCAAATGCTTAAGTGTGGGGAAATTTGATAACTCGGATTTTAAGCATATTTCACATGGTGATTTTATAGTGTTTTCCTCACATTTTTTGTTTTCTTTAAATAAATTGATACTTAATTGAGTAAAATTTTGATTTCTAGGTTTGAACGCGTTCTAGGATTGAAAACGAAGAAAATGAATCAAATTTCACTCAATTCGGAGTTCAAACAAAGAAGTTATGAAGTTATACATTCCATGTAGAAAAAATTGGCCAGAGGAAGAAAGTTACACGACCTAAGGACACGGTCATGTCCCAGGTCGTGTTTGGTAAAGAAAACGAAAACCTTTTGATACACTATAAAAGGACAGATTGGGTTTTCAAAAAACAGAAGAGACATTAGAGAAGACAAGAGACTTGAGGAAAAGGAGAAGAAAAAAACGAGAACAACACCGACTTCAAGATTAGAGAGATTGTTCATCAATTAAAGAGGTTTTCCATGTTTTATTTTACGTTTTTTTATGGAACCCGTTTTTAGATTCATTATGATAGCTTAGAATTCAAGTATTTAGGATTATGGAACCTAGGGTTTCATGTGATTCTTGGATTGATTTAGAAATTTCAATAAAGTTTCTATCTTTACTTGATTCAATTATGTCGTTAAATTATTGATTGATATTTCTAGAATATCAATATATGATATTATGTATGTTGATTAAGAAATTACTTGTATAATTAGATCTTTACATAATTAAATAGGATTACATATAAACTTAGAGATAAGATACATGTTTCTTCCGGAAAGTTAATTATTTGTATGGGAATTCATTATACATTAATGCAATTCTAAGTTATATTACTAAGTGAAGAGATTCTGGTAAATAATTTAGGATTAGGGTTAATATGCTTGAGAAAGCTATTAACTTTAGTTGTGAATCTCTCCGGTCAAGAATAATAGAAATCGAATTGAATATATTTTAAGCGATCACATGTTAAACTTTAGGGGAAATAATTTCTAAATACGATATTACTTTCTTGAAGTCATTCTTAATTTTATCGCTTTTTCAATTGCTTAATTAAGTTTTATAATTAAGTTAGTTTGTTAATTTTAGTATTTTTAATTAATTCAAACTTTCATAATTTTCCGATTAGATAATAAAGCTAAGGTTAATATTAGTACTCGAAGTCTCTGAGGGATTGACTCGGACTCACATCTGCTATATTAAAACTGATAGGTGCACTTGTCTAATATCAACAACCCCTACAGAAACTAAAAAAAAAGCCACAAACGTTAACATCTAACACATACACAGCTTTATTGTATTGCCGAACAGCAATCTGCTATCCCAACAGTAACGGAAATGAATTTCAAGTGTTGATTGTCGTAGTTGCAGCACAACTCACAACACTCAAAAGCAACGACTTAGACCCAACACCAACAATCCCATAGCCACGCCCAGCAACCAACAGCACGCGACCACTACTGCCCCTGCTGACTGGACTCGGACATTGCATAACGGCTGTAAGCCCCGGCGTCAACTACAGACCATTACTGATCGCCAAATACATTGCCTACTGCATCAACACTGAGCAGCTCCTTCATCGCATAGCCAAATCAAGTTCAGTTTAGTTCAATTTTTTTTTCTTTTCTTTCTTATATATATGTATATTATTATTATTTATCATTATGATATTATGCATATTAGGTTAGTAAGTTCTTTTGGTTTTTAAATTAAGTATAATATGTTTTATTTATATAAGTAGATAGTTATGTAATATTAATAGTATATATATATATATATATATGTAGGAGTTTTTTTTTTAGTATTGTTTATTCACATATAATTTTTTTTAAAGATAGAAATTAATGATAAAAAACCTTTTTTAAAAAAAAAAAATTTAGGACTTTTAAAGAGTTTTTTTTTAAAAAATAAAATAAAATAAAATCACATAAGTGTTAGGACCCTTAAAATTTTTTTAAATAAATTGAATGAATTAAAACGTAAACTTGGACCGTTTTCAAAATTAAAATAAATCAATATACCAAAGATTTTTCAAAAGAACTATGATCGTCTAATCTCAGCTAGCAGGTACGTAGGCACCTTTGGGGTGATGATAAAATATGTAGAAACTTAGGTTCTTTTTCTTTTGATTTTTTTTGTTTATTTATCTATTTATTTTAAATATTATAATTAAAAAATAATCCCAATTTCGGTAAATAAATAGTAGTACTCGTTAGGGTTTAATAGGTTAGCTTCCGAATTTGGAACCTCCTGGTTCTTTATTAAAATTGAAATCAAAGACTGGTAGTTGAATTGTAACCAATCCACTTAATTGGTTACTATTTCTTTTCTTTTCCTAACTTCGTTTGTGGCAACTCCAAAAATTATTTTTAATAAAAAACCAGAATTTCTTAATTTCTTTAGTTGGGGATTAATATTAAATGGGTTAGGTTTTAGTATTAATCAACAAATTGGAAATCAATTTTAAAATGAAACCGAAAAATCAGGCTCAACATAGGTTTACCTAATACTTGCAGTAGGTCTAAAACTCCTTTTTGGACTTAAAAGACATAAATAGCCTCTAGAAAAACATTATGCCTACCTAAATTAAGAGAAGGTTGGTGATATGACTTTACCTATTAAACAGTTAGTTATTTAGTCCTTTTGCCATACGATTTCTAATGATTAAACATAAAGTGTAGATCAAGACACTCTAATATTTTTTAATTACTCGTTTCTTGAATCCAAAGTTTGACTAACTTAGACAAATGATATTGATAACTCTTAATCAATTCATTTGACCACGGGCATAATAAAGAAGAACAAATACTCAAAATTTCCTTTTATTATGTTAAAGGCTAATAATAATGTGATATAAAAAATGAATCATATCATAAAGAAAAATAAATACTCAAATGACATAATACAATAGTATGGATGCTAAACATATATAAAGGAAGGTGAACAAAATCCTTATGTATGAAGATGAGTTATAAAGTGTTCCATTTATTGGTAGACCCATTAGATACATGGTACCTCCTAAGACAAAGACGATATTGTTTGAAGCTCATGGGGAACATTAAGGAGGAAGAAAGTTGTATGACTGCTTAATCAATAGGGGTTATTGTTGGCTAAATATGGAAGCCAAAACGTTCAATTTTGTCAAGAAGTGTGTTACTTACATGGTGATGCAATATTTACCTTCATAGTTACACTCGTAGCCTAACAACCCATTGACCTTTCTAGACCTAGGCATTTGATTTGGTTTTCCTAATAAACTCACCTTTCAAAGGATGCATCTAAGTCTTAGTAGGAATTGAGTGCTTTAATAAGTAGGTAGAGACTATTCCATTAAAAAAGGCAATAAGACTAGTAGTAACAATTTTCATGAAGGAGTATATTATATGTAGATTAAGTATTTAGAAGTGCATACTCTCTAACAATGGAAATTCCTTTCATCAACTCACTTATATGACAACTATTGGCTTCCTATAATATAATCTATATCAAGTCCACAACTTATTACCCCATTGAAAATGTCTAAGCAAAAGTTAAAAATAAAGGCCTACTGAAAGTTCATAGTTGTATGGTGTATGATAATCATAAGGAATGGCATGATAATTTTTCAATAGAACATTAGGCATATAGAACTTTAAAGCTAAGACTAATATAAACAACACCTAAGTGGGAAGGACCCTTTTTCATTGATGAAGTTTATAGTAGCAAATATTGCAAACATTAAAACCTATACATTGGTGCTATCATAACTCTAGTTAAATTTCATTGTGATAAAAAGTTTCATTTATAACAATTAGATAACTCACAATCAAATGAATGAAATTTACAATACACTATTACAAGCTTGTTTTCATATATTCGTTCTTATCATTCTTTTTATCTTCATGTAGCTACAAAGAGATTTGTTTCCTTAGTACACATTATATGCATTTCTTACAAACATAAAAGGTAGACTAACACATTGCTATTACTTAGTGAGAGATTTATCTCCAAGGCACGCTATGTTCATTTAGCTTATGACATGCTAACTGGTAAGAGCATCATCTCTTAAGCGTATGGCATAACATGCTAGCAAGAAGTGTTTTAGTTTACTTAAGTGTATCTACATGTAAAGTGTATGAAAGTTTTGTATCTAAGTTATCCTCTACATGTTTATAATTAAATGATAATTTAATGGATAATAACCCCCTTAACTCATGATCAAGTTCTTTTAAATTCAAGTGACCTATACCACTATCACTTTTGTATGTTATCATGGACGGTATAATAAAGGATCATTGTTGATGCTAAGTAAGGGACCACTCTTCTAAGCAAATTATGTCAATCTAGGTTGTGACTTGCTAACTAGTAGGAGAATAGCCTCCTAAGCACATGATATAAAGTCCTTTTAGCTAAGTAAGAAACATCTATTTTGAGCACATATTCAAGTAAAGATATATGTACACGTTAACTTCATAATGAATGATCTATTATTACTGCTAAGTGAATGTAATATCTTCTATGCATATAATAAATTAAATGTCAATACAAATTTTTTAACTATTGAGGATTTACTTTATTACACATTATGCTAAATACAAGATAGCTCAAAGAAAAGAACATAAATGTCTTCAAATTTTGCATGTTCTTATACAATGTGGTAAGGAAAAGAAATAGAAGCTACGTACGACAAATAGTAAAAGATGAAATCATGAATTGATGTCCAATCTTATAATAAAAGAAATGTTCTTGTCCATGAGAAGCCTTCTTATCATAGCTCAACTTCCTAAAATTCAACTTTGAGTCTCTTGTATTACTGCATGGCCTCATAACTATTCAACCATTTTTAGGCTTTAGAGGCAACATGCTTTAGACTATTAACTTTAAAGTTTAAGCTACTAGCCTTGATGATACTCTTGTATAAGGGCTCTAACTCTTCTATTAACAATATCTGAACAAAAAATCCCCTTCTAAAGAATACAACCATTCCAAAAACTCGGTAAGGTGTAAAGACATAATGAATCATGAAAAAGAAATGATATCGTTTGCTATTAATGGTACATCATAAGTTTCTACGCTGTCTCATTTTGATATATTGGCAAGTAAGGGAGGAAGGAGACTATGAGATGATGTAAGTAGAGGAATAGAGGTGTAGGTTGAACAGCTAACAATTATTGTAACACTCAATGAAATATCAAAGGGATGCAATAATAATCTCATCAATATTGTTCTTAATGGAAGTAAGACAATAGCATGTGTCTCAATCTCACCTTCTTTAGGGTATGTGGATTATAAGTCATCTTTAGCCATCTCACATGGTTCACCAAGTACTTTAGTGTCATCATCTTTTTGTTCTAAAATATTTGTGACTTCTCTCCATCTTTGTGCATATGCTTTGGAGAATTTTCATAGTCTACTAAGTCTTTGTCTTCATCTTCCTCATCTAGAGTTACCTCAAGAGCATGATGATCTTCAGGACAAAGCTACTTACTAATGTCATATGAATGAGGAAAGAGATGTCATGATAAGATAAGAGCTAGAGATAGTAACACTTTTAGGTCACCATTAGTTGAAGCGTTAGTTGTATCAATTCTTTATTTAATGTACAAAAAGAAAAGAAAGAAACAAGAGAAGAGAACATGTACTAGCTTAAAAAAAATAAAAATAAAAACAAAGAGAGAGAAAAGAGCAGTGCAACTATAGAGAAAAGAAAGTTACGTTAGCATACTACCTCACAAACAAAAGCCTAATTGACTTGCTTAGTAGTTGCTAAAGGAGTTGATGGATTATAGACCTTTAGTTTAGTTAGGGGATCAGTGAATGGCTTTGGCAACTTTAGTGAAAGTTGAAGATAAAAATCGTACCTATCTAGTAGCCAACCTCCTAGTAGTAGGCACTCTAATATGGCAGGTAAAAGGAAAGGATAGATGTTACATACGGTAGAAAATTTCTTAATATTCTTTAGAGGCGGTAATTTATGACAGTGATGGTAAATATCATGTATATACAACAAAATGAATTAAGAATTAAAAAATTGTGGACTCTCATAATTGTCTACTAAAGTCACAAATGCATCTAAACATAAAGGTTGAAATCTCTTGCAATCTTCATAAGCAGCTATCATTTCTATATAAGGTTAGAATTTAAATTTATTGGCATTGTTAATAATCTAGAACAAAGGTTGTATAGGTCAATTTTCTACCCATACCATTACTCTAAGATAAATGAATTCAAGGTTATCCTTAAATTTCAAGAAGAGAGAGAATGCTTGAAAATATTCACATACGAATAGTGGCAGGAATACTAAGTCTACATGAGAATAGATGATGAAGCACCATTTTGAACCAACTAATGCATATTGATACAAATCTAGCTATCAATAGAAGGAGCTCAAGTAAAAGGGTGTTAAAGTAAAGCATCCTTCTTTGGCTAAATCAATGGCAAACAACAATAGTTGGGGGCTCACTCCTTTCTCTAACCTTCTAAGAAAAACATGAAGACAACCATAGCACAATATATACAACAACTTCGTATATATTACAAAATAGGAGTATAAGTATGTGGTACAAATAAATAGAAGAAGGATGAAGAGAGAGAAAAGCACATATGTAGAAGAAAGTTCTAATATCCACTCACACCAAAAGCGCGACATAGGTGTGTTGACCTTATTTTCTCTTTGTTTCTTAAATAATTGCTTGATTTAATGGGAGAAATAGATCTCTTCCCTTTGACATTGATTTCCTTCAATGTAGCAAGAAGGGTAGTTTAAATGCCTTGCTCTTTATGCGTAATGGAAGTGGTAATGACATTAGACCTTCCAAATTCACGAAGCCTTAAGAGCATGAATAGATCCTCTATTATAGGTGTGAACCCTCCTTTACAAAGCAACAAAAGTATTAGTTTGGTAACTCCATCATAAGATAATAGCTTACCATAGTTTCGTGTCTTTTGTAAGAGGAATAAAATCAAACAAGGTAGCAATATTGATGATATGGCACACTCTAGCAATGCTCGAGGCATCTTTGTATAAAAACTTCACAATAATATAATTTGTCTAAGCAGTACATCTATGGATCACTTGCCTTAGAAAAAGAAATTGGCATGAGAGAGTGGTAACTCTTTCCTTTCCTTTTTAAAGCATAGCATTAAGTTTGTTGTATTCAATACTTTAGTGTTTGGGCAAGGCTTGTGCTTAACAAATTAGAAATCTTTGTCAATGCATTGGGGTACACAAAGGTTTCTACCTTGATCTATGATAATGCTCATTTATACTTATTTTTATAAGTAATTTTGATAATATTCATACGTCTTTCATGGCTATTCTATTTATTTTGGTACTTAACTTTTTTATATTTTGATTTCGAGCTTTATTTGATGACTTTGATTAAGTTTTGGATACTTTAAAAATGATTTTTATGAGTATTGAAGCGTAAAGGAGGAGCACACCTAAGATTATAGACCATGAACTAAGATCTTGAGCTAAAATAAGAAGAAATTGGCTATGGACATGTTTACACCGAAGAATCACAACGATAAACCTTGCCTTTGATCTTGATTGCACTTGTTTACAATATTGTTGTCATGCCATGCAACATATCTTTGATTTTATGTGCCTAAATTGGAAACTGAAAATAAATAGGATATAGGAGGACATATTTTGAAGTCATATTGAAGATGCTTTTCAATATTCCCTTGTACTATAAATAGCTATGCAAGCCTTATAATTAGAGACAAGTGAAGAAAGAGACTAAGGTTTCAAGACATAAGAGGGTTGTCTATTAACCTTCTCCCATTTTTATTTCCTTCTTCCTTTTTAGTTTCTTTTCAACATTTTAATTTACTTCCTTTTAGCTTAGTTTAATTTATAATTAATAGTTTAATAAATTGTGCTCAATTGTTTAGGTTGGATAATAAGAACAATAAGGGGAAGTACTAATATTTCAATAATTAGTCTTTGAGGGATCGATACTCGAACTTGAATCCATTTCACTACATTACAACTTGATAGGTCCACTTATCTACCATCAATCTTTGACTAGAAAAGTCTTTAGGAATTGTTTTTTCCAACAACTCGCTAAGAGGAGATGGAATTGGTAGTGATTGGCTATTGGAGCAACCAATAGGTCTTTTTGCTTGATTGCATCATTGGTACACAATCGACTGTTACTTGACTCTTTAGCCATTATTAGATGATATTTCTCTAATTGTGAGGTGGTTGTGAGTTGGATTAGGAGTAGACTTACTCATATGATATAACTGCAAATGAACAATATAACAAGAGGAGTTAAATGGAAACATACATAAAATAAAAAAAAATTGTGAAATAAAATAGAAGCAAGTATTTACATGCATCAATAGCAAGTTGAACATATATGTGCTTAAGCGTACACAAGCGCAATATGTTCAATCGCCTTAGCTAGTGTGAAATTGGCTTTGATTTGTAGACAAGTGCTCTATCATTAGATGGCCATGGAATGATTAGTTAACCATGAAGGTTTATGAATCATTATAAAATATTTATTTGACTCGGGCAATTATGAATGACTATGGGCTATTGGCCAATGCAAGAATGTGCTTGATGATTGTGGATGGCTATAAACTACTGCTTTCTAGAGGATTGGGCATTGCTGAATGATTGCCTTAGAAGAGCATGTTGCGTTATCACTAGCTATGGTTTGCTAATCAAATGGTATTGTGTTTGAGGCTTGGTGGCTATGTATCGAAAATAGTGATGGTTGTAAACTCACAGCAGTAAGCGTTTGCAAATTGATAACTTTACACTGATGGATGGTTGCTTGAACCTAATTTTTGGCTAGCTACTTGCTTGAGTCTGAAGGATGCATGGTTGTCTAGGTCTGTTAGATTTCTGGCCTAGCTGCTTGAGTCTGATAGACAGTCGGCTACTTGGGCCTGATAGATGGTCCGCTGCTTGGGTTTGACAAATGGATAGCTGCGTGAGTCTACCTGGCTACTTGACTCTAAGGGATTGTTGGCTGCTTATGTCTGATAGATGGTTGGCCGTTAGAATCTAGTGGATGGCTTCAGATAGTTGGCTCCTTGAACCTATGGGAATGGATGTTTACTTAAGGCTTATTGATTTCTCTTTGCTTAAGTCTTGTGACAACTGGCAGCGTGACTCTCACAAATGGACGGATGTTATTTGTATCTTATGGGCGTTTGGATATTTGAATCTAAAGTATGGTTACCTGGCTTGAGTTTGATGGATCCGTCTGACTAAGATGAATGGCTTGCCGGTTGGTTTGTGTCTGACGAGCCTCAAGTTTGATAAATGCTTGAGTACTCCATGGCAACTAGATGGTTGCTTGGATGGCTAGAAGGTGGTCGCTGGACCTGATGACTTCTTGTTCATGATGCAATGTGTACTTAATGGACAGGTGGCTGTGGGGCTATTCTTACAATGAAAAAAATCTATTGCTTCCTTGATGGTAAAAATGAAAAAAAAGAAAAAAAAAATGGAAGGCTTGCAGCAACAACGAGGATCTGAGAAAAATCCTATGTAAAGGAAGAAGTCAATATTTAAAATCAAAGTCACTAGAGATAAAGCTGTTAACAAGATGTAATAGCAGTCCAGTGAAGATGGCAACATGAAAAGCATGACTCGTAGATATACATAGTTCATCACATACACATGGAAATCTAAATGATAATAGTAACAATAGAAGGGAAAGAAAATTAAAAAAAAAAAAAAAAAAATAGAAAAAAAATCCATGCCTTCAATACATAGTCCTGCTATCAAAGTGGGAGAAGCATCATGAAAGCACCTAGTTCGAAGGGATTTTGGTGAAACAACCCACTAATATTTGTAGTCTTGATATGATTAGTGCGCGATAATTATGAAGGATGAACGAAAGGGGAAGCAATATGCACAAGTGGTTACAATCAGCAAAAATATACAAGAAGGGAAGCTCGTTCCAAGGATTAAAGTTAAGAAAAAAAAAAGAACCGTATATTATTTGAATAATCATTGTTCTGCGTTATATGGGCGATAATCCATCTTCATTTGCATTGCAAGGGGAGAAGTTATTCCACTTTCATGCTTAGTATTTTGACATTTGAATATTCATTGTTATCTTGCGGATAGAGTGACATCGAATTAGGAACACACCAGAGCTCCTCAATATTGTTAGTCGTAGATATTGTCACCGATTATTCCGAATCCATTTTGAGAGTATCCATACGAGAACATTGGAAGTGAATAAAATTAGCCAGAAAATTATAACACGTGTCGGGATACACGTGGATAGACTTGAAGTTCTCACTGTCCTTGGACCCAATACAACTATTTGGAAGAATTTGACCTCGTCACACTAGTATTGCTTCCCCGTTCTGGACTACTACCCCGCCCCCTGTCGATACATACTGATGCAAGTTTTAAAAAAAACAATAGTAATAACATGAGAAGATTGTGGATTTGAACTCATTTATTTTAGCTTTTGTATATGGAAACGCAGCGGAACATTAAATTTTCTTTTTTTTTTTTACAAAATCTACTATAGGATCCATGTGTACATACATAATATTATGTAAAATTAAGTTATTAGAAAATTGCTTTTTTCCAGTAATGCAAAATCCTTCTCCTCTAAGGGATGGAGCTCAAGTGAGATTTGACTCTCTCAATACCTTTTGCAAAATAATATACTTGTTTACCGTAAGAAACCATGTGTTGTTTCTTTAGCCGTATTGACACACATGACAAAAGGACCAAATTTTAATCCTTCATATTGTTAGATAACTTAGATTAGAATTTCATCAAAAAAACCTCTTCTTTTTTCATTAGATGAAACTATATATCTCCCTCCTTCTCTCATATGTGTGTGTGTATATGTATATATAAATAAAAATTGATAACCAAATCTTTTTTTAAACTACTAATCATATCATATTAAGAATAAGATTACATAAATATCTACTTGATAATTAAATGTTCCTTTAAATATTCTATTATTTTAGAGTAAATTAATTATGTTATTAATTCTAATTCTGAAATAGCTAATGACATACTAAAATTATAGTCAATTAACTTGTTCCCATTAGTCATGCTATTGTGCACAACCCTCGAGGTTTCTATATATGAAGGTAGCATTTAATTGAATACAGACTAAAGAAATGGTGTAAAAACAATTATTGGTTATCTAATGTAATAGAAAAATTGTGAACAATTGGCTACTTTGAATCGATTACCTGTAATTAAATTTCTTTATCAAATGATATCTCGATTAAAGCATTATAAGTAATGTCATCAATGTTTAATCATTTACTTGGTTTTTGAGATAAAATAGACTCATTAGAACTTACAACATAAGTCACTGTATTTCAACCTAATGGCCTTAGATATCAACTCACTAATCTATGAGAGTGACGAATTCTATTTTGACTTATTATTATCCTTTCTATTTTTCATATCATTCCAATAACTATATTAATTACAATTTAAATTAAGACTGCATTTAATGACATCAAAGTGCAACATTCTATATATAGAATATATAAAAATCTCATGTTTAGGGACTATTTTTGCTCATTCATATATAGTAGTGACAAATGAGATTAAACGTATAGTATCCTCTATTAGCAGGTTGTGTCCACTATGTCCATTAAACTTTGGGCACCTACTTATATAACTTAAATACCTTTCCTTTGGTCTAGCGAGGTGAGCTTAATTATACAAAACATTAGTCTAAATATTTATGTTCCCATTACATAGTTATTCCAATAAGAACAATTTCAGATAATATGATGTTAAGGAATTTTACTGATAATATACTTTTATTATAATTTTATATATCAACTAATTATCTATAGAACTTTATTGTAATATATATATGAGTAAAAAAATAATAAATACTAGCCTTTTATTAGTAATATTCATAAATACATCAAAAGTGACTTAGTACACTGTACATAAATTTCAACAATTTGTTTCCATTATGATACAAATGTTTGAAAGTGGGTTAAAAAAACACCAAAGTAAAAAGTGAAACTCAAAATTGAGGTATGATAATGCATATATCACCCCTACTGTCCAAGTTCACTCGTAAGCTCTTTATGGTAATCCTTTAATAAAATAAGGTACTTTGTCATGACTGAAATTTGAAAAGGATAGAGAAAGGAAGTTTCTAAAGCATTTGTAATATTATGTGTAAACACAAAAAGGAGTTTCATACAAACTCTCAGTAGTTATAACTATAGTAGTTAACAAAATTGGGGTTGTTACAACCGTTAGTAGATCTACAACTCTGACTACATATAAGTGAAACAAAAAAATGAAAAAAAGAGGGATGATCGAACCCTTTTTGGAAGCAAAATGCTTAAGGAGTCCTTTGAAACTCAAATTTAGAATCTTACTACCTACTATTTTCCTACTTTTAGTCATTCCTTGCAAAATAAATAGAGATAGAACTAATTAGGTATACAAACAGAAAGATCAATAGTGCTGAACACAAAATATAATAGATTTTCAAATTTTTCATCAAAAGTAATTCACACAAGTAAACCCTAAAATTTGGGTTTTTGTCAAAATGGAAAGAAGAAGAGAGAGAAGTAAATAAATGTACCTAACAAGGGCCAAGAGAGAGAGTAAAGGTTAATATAAGGTTTTGTTGATATTTAGTATAAAGTATGGGTCGTACCTTCCTTTTAGGTATAACATTGGTGCATTCATTTAGTTGAATGAAATAGAGATATCAAGATTGTAATGTGGTGAAGTGCATAAGAAGCATGACTTACAATTGCAAGAAGAATTGCATTCATATGCTACCAAAATGTATGCTATGAAGGAATAAGATAATGCAAAAACGGGAGAGTTTGAGAAATCAATAGATCAGATAAGCATAAACATTTAGAAATTGTTGGCATCATTAAATGTAAGTGGTGATAATTAGAATAATTTTTTCAAAAGCAAGGGTGCAATAGAAAATTCATCATCTTCTCAAGATAATTTGGGAGAGTCACAATTTTATAACAAAAACATCAAATTGAAACTTCCAATATTTAGTGGAGAAGATCCAAATGGGAAGACCTTTAAAGTGACCTAATTCCCTAAATTCCATGATGTTCTAGAAGTGGATAGGTTAAATATAACATCATTTGTAATGGAACAAGAAGCTTTAAGTTAGTTTTACCATCTACCAAGAAATGACTTTGTTACTATTTGGCAAGTTTTCCTTAATGCAATTAAATCAAGATTTGGACCATCCATGTTTGAAGACTATCAATGTAAGCTTGCTAAACTATTGCAAAAAGGATTTATAGCTGAATATCAGTTGGTTTGAGGAATTATCAAATCATGTACATGGTCCTTTCGAAAGTTTTTTGCAATGTTTCTTTATTCTTGTTCTTGAACCAACCATTTAAATAGAACTATTATCATCTAGACCAAATTCACTCATGGAAGCAATAAGTTTGGCAAGACTTTATGAATCAAAATTGCAAAGACTTAAACATATATAGTTAAACCTAACACCTAAAACAGACACTTTCTCATTTTTGAAGTCAAACACCTTTCCAAATAAGACATTTCAAACCACATTCATGTTAAAATTGATCAATTCTAACCAAACACATAAACAGACCAATTCAATTTTCCAATAGAAGACCATGGCTTCGTAAAATAAACCACTTCCGATCAAAATAATGACCCTTACTAAGCTTGCATTAAGAAGAGAGAAAAGTCTTTCCTATATAATGTGATGAAAAGTTTCATGAAGGACATGATGCAAAATTTCTAAAGATGGTTAAGCTTTATGAGTGCATGGAAGAAGATGTCAACAATATACAGCGTGGTATGGAGGAAGTATTGGAAGAACAAGTAGAGAATGATGAGCAAGATATAATAGAAATTAGTTACCATGCTCTTTTTAGAGTATTAGCTTTAAGAACTCAAAGATTACATGGCACTTTCAAGGGAAAGATAGTTGAGTGGTACCAATAATTTTATACAGAAAAATGTAGCCAAGTTGCTAAATTTTCCTATTATTGAAATACCACAATTTTTGGTGATGATAAGCAACAATGATAAATTAGTTTGTTTTGGATTGTGCAAGAAAGCGCCAATAGTATTAAATCAATATGAATTTTTCATAGATTTCTATGTGTTGGAGTTATAATGGGCTAAGTTAGTGTTAGGCATTCAGTAGTTAATACCATTAGCTTTGTTACATTCAATTATTCTTTAATGGCAATGTCATTCGAATTAAGTAGACAATCTATTCTTTTACAAGGTCAGATAGCATTAAACATGAAGGATATTGAATAGAAGCAAATAAGGAAATCAGTACAATATAGCCTATATCTATCAATTAATGGCTTAGAAGAGTGATTCTTCTATTTGTACACTAGGAATAATTCCATTAAGGAATCATCAAGTAGATTCAAAGATGTTTTTATGACTCTATCATCATTGTCACCCTTAAGATTAGTGCAATATCATATTCATTTGAAGGATGAAAAATAGGCTATAAATCATAAACCTTATTATTATCTTCTTTTTTAGAAATGAGAATAGAAAAACTAGTTTAGGAAATGATGGAATCATGAGTGATCAAACCAAGTATGAGTGCTTTCTCATCTCCTGTACTTGTTATAAAGAAGAAAGATGGGTCTTAGAGATTTTGTGGTGATTATAAAGCTCTTAATCGGGTTGCAATCATGGATAAATTTTCAATACCAACTTTTGATGAGCTGCTAGATGTGTTATGGGGCACTAAATATTTTTCAAAAACGGATTTAAGGGAAGTTATCACTAAATTAGAATGTTTCTTGATAACATTCACAAAACAACCTTTATAGCACATGAGGGATACTATGAATTCTTGGTGATTTAATTGGCTTGGCAACTACACCATCCACATTTCAAGAAGTGATGAATAGTATTTTCAAACCATTTTTGAGGAAGTTTATAATGGTTTTCTTTGGTTATATTGTCAGTTTATAGTAAATCTTGGGAAGATAATTTACAACACTTAGAGAGAGTACTATTGTGTTTGAGATTGCACACTTTTTATTTTAAAAAGAGCAAATGTACTTCTGCTTAGTCTCAAATAGTATACTTAGTCATATTGTTTCACATGAAAACCTATAACCAAATCATAGAAAGATAAAAGCTAGAAGGGATTGGTCATAGCCTATGTCAATGAAGTAGTTAAGAAGGTTTTAGGGGATCACAGGTTATTATAGAAGATTTATAAGGGGCTATGCTAAAGTAGCATCTCCTTTAATAAACTTGTTGAGAAGGATGCAATTGATTGGACTATAGAAGCTACAATAGCCTTCAATACTTTAAATGAGTCGCTGATGACAACCCCTGTCTTAGCATTAACATTAATTATTGAAATTAATGCATCAGGTAGTGGTTTAGGGACTATTCTCCATCAGGGTATGCAGAGATCCCATTTTTGCCCTCCCACCTCCGACCCAAAAAAAAGTTATTTTAAAGTTCTCAAATAAAAAAAAAAGAACTAATAAAGAAAAGTACAAAAAAGGAAAAAGTTTAAAAAATACTAAAGAAATTTTTAAAATAAGAAGATAAAAAAAATAGAAAAAGTATATATAAAAAAAAAAAGAAAATGGAAAAAATTACAAAATATAGCATTTTTAAGAAAATAGGTTTTTGGTCTTATGTCATTTTTAGGGTCCTTGAATTTTTTAGAGTAATAAAGACAATTTTAGAAGTCAAATATGCATATGCAATTTGACAGCTTCGGGAACTATATGTGAGAGTATCGAATATTTCATAAGATCTAATATTCTTACCAAAGTCCTTGTCAAATACCTTGAAAATTTGATCAATTTAAACTATTTGTGGCATCAAATGAGGTCTCAATTGGATTTAAATTGATGATGTTATGAAGAAATCAGATAGAAAATTAATAGACAAGTATCAAAAAGGACTAGGAAAACTATCAATTTTATACTCATTTAAAAAAAATCACGTGCATAATTGACTTATTTATTTTTCATTAGGTGATTTTAGTGGTTAGAAGTTCAATTAAGTGTTGATTAACTTAGGCTTGAAATGGGTTTTCCTCATTTGGGCTGACTTCAAGGCTTATATAAAATTAAAAAGCCAAAGCAAGAAACAAGTTGTAGCTTAATTGATTAAGACTTTGGACTAGAAGGTCGAGGTTTTAGGTTCAATCTATAGAAGGCGCAAAATGTGTTTTTTATTTTCTCCCTTTAATCTAAACACATGTTCGTCCCTCATTGGTACATTCATTAGTACAAATGTCAACTTCACCCGCTATGTCATTATTATATCATTGCCATGTTATCGCCACATCATGTCGTGTCACTTATTTCATCATCGCCATGTCATAACTATGTCATGCCAAATCATTTTTCGGCATACTTCTATGCATGGTAGGCATTGCTATGTGTGGTTGGTGCATTCTAGTACACTCTTAGCCCATTTTGACCATGTTTTCCATACACCGTTGTATTTAGCATCACATATTGTGCAAATTCATCCACTTACATCAAGTCCAACTATGGAAGAGAATAATTGCATATTTAATATTTTCCATCCTTTATTTAACCATGATATCTATAAATAGGGGTTTCCATTTCACTTCATACCATTAACCATCACTCAAGAATTGCCCACATAAGCTCTATTATCTATTCTCCCAATGCTACTTGTAACCACCATTGAGATACTAGGAAACTACCTTATTATGGCTATTATTTGACCTAAGTTGACCAAGTTCTTTTTTTTCCGTTTTATTTTATTTATTTGTTTCTTTTTCTTAGGAAAATAAATTGATATGGCTTTTCCAAAGATGTAGGATAACCACCTCTTAGGGACAAGTCAGGCCTATATTTTAGAAAAATAAAAAACAATAAAAAAATAATGATTAAAAATAAATCAATATTTTTTTTTTAAATAAATAAAATAAAAATTTGAAATTATAGATAGATATTAGGATCAGGGGCATTGCTTAGTTCTTAAGACATATTGTGGGGTAACTGTCGCCCTTAAGATTAATGATATGAAGCAAGCGCACCTATCAGTTTTAATATAGCGGATGTGAGTTTGAGTCAATCCCTCAGAGATTTTGAGTACTAATATTAACTTTAGCTTTATTATCTAACCAAAAAATTGTGATAAATTGAATGAATTAAAAATACTGAAATTAACAACTAAACTACTTATGAGACTTAATTATGCAAATTAGGAAGCAATAAACTACGAACGACTTCAAGTATGCAATAATGTATTTAGGAATTATTTCCCTTAGTGTTTAACATGTAACCTTTTTAAAATATATCCAATTCAATTTCTATTATTCTTGACCGGAGGGATTCACAATTAAAGCTAATATCTTTCTCAAGCATATTAACCCTAATACTAAATTATTTACCAGAATCTCTTCACTTAGTAATATAATTTAGAATCGCATTAACGTGTAATGAATTCCCATGCAAACAATCAATTTTCCAGAAGAAACATGTATCTTATCTCTAAGTATACATGTAATTCTCTTCAATTATGCTTAGATCTAATTACACATGCAATTTCTCAATTAAAATGCATAAAATCATATATTGACACTCTAGAATTATCAATCCATAATTAAATAACATAATTGAATCAAGAAAAAAATAGAAACTTTATTAAAATTATAATTCAATCTAAGGGTTACATGAAACCCTAGGTTCCATAATCCTAAATACTCTAATTCTAAGCTATCATAACGAATCTAAAAACGAGTTTCATCAAAAACGTATAATATAGCATAAAAACCCCTCTTGATTTGATGAACAATCTCTCTAATCTTGAAATCGATGTCGTTCTTGCTACTTGATTAATGTTCTTCTCTAATCTCCTCTCGTCTCTTGTGTCTCTTGTGTCTCTTGTTTCTGTAATGTCTCTCTTCTTTTGAAACCCTAAGATATCCTTTTATATGTGTATTACAAAGATTTTGTTTTCGTCACCAGACACGGCCTGGGACACGGCCGTGTCCTCAGGTTGTGTAACTTTTTGCACTTAGGCAAATTTTCTGCACAACTTCAAAACTTCATAACTTCTTTGTTTGAACTTGGAATTGAGTGAAACTTGATTCATTTTCTTCATTTTCGAGCCTAGAATGCGTTTAAACCCTGAAATCAACATTTTACTCAATTAAGTATCAATTTATTTAAAGAAAACCAAAAAATGTAAGGGAAATACTATAAAATCACCATATGAAATATGTTTAAAATTAGAGTTATCAAATTTCCCCACACTTGAGCATTTGCTTGTCCTTAAGCAAATAAATCAAAACAAAAATTTCAGGATAAGAAACGCTAAACAAAATTTATCACTAAATACACTTGACCCTTAGAAAAGTAAGAAAATTATTCTCAATCAACTTGCAATAATAAAGTCAACCAATTTCATTTGACCATATTCGAATGTCCCAACAATACTTAATACTAGAGTTCACTAGTTAATTTATAAAAATAAAAATTTACTTAAGACATTTAACCAAGGATTCTTAAACTAAAAATTAGATTTAACATCTCGCCAACCAAGAAACAGTCATAAAAATTTTGTCCATTCAACTAAAGTGTATATAATTCTCTTTTTCATCTCACCAAGCACCATAATCTAAAACAAACACATTTTACATCCACTCATCCTCTGATCGTCCCCCTAGTTCATACTTTTGTTGAGAGGTCTTTTTAAATTAACCTTATTTAAATACAATTGCGTTGGTAGCGGGAAAGAATCTCGCTCTTCTGACGGACTAAGACCGATCCATACCAACTTATTTCTTATGTTGATAGCGGGAAAGAACCTTGCTCTTCTAATGGACCAAAGCCGATCCATATCAATTTTTTTCTTTTTTTATCATTAGAATTGGCATTGGGACTCAATCTCGCTCTTCTGACGGACCAAGACAAATCCTTACCAATTTTTCTATTCATACACTTATTATTACTTTTGACCTCCAATCATTGTGATTTTTCAGGGGTTTCACAAAAGAAGAATTTCATTTGTTTGTTTGCTAAAAATTATAGGACTCTTAAAAATTTCTAAGAGAAGGGTATACTTAAAAGTAAATTTAAAAATAACCATGACTAACTCTCAACTAGTGATGTTGCTCTAATCTCAAGTCTTAAAATCCTAAGTTAAATAACTCGTAACTTTGCCTTCCAAAAATTTGACTAATCAATTCTAGTAAAGTATAATAAGATCAATAATAATCAAGATGAAACAGTTAATTTGGCTTAATACCAATCAATCACCTATTGCAAGTTAGCTTAAAAAGTAATTAGGTCAAATATGAATAATTGGTTTCCTAAACAGTAACAAATTCATATATATCCCTTCCCCACACTTAGTAATGGACATTGTCCCCAATGTACCACAAAAAATCAGAGTAGCACGAAAAAAACAGTACAGGGAAAAAGAAACATATGTAATTAAAAGAAATTAATACTTCCCTGCCAGTTGAAAAGAAGTGCAAAATGAAGAAGCATCATCATTATTTATATCGGAGTTCATAAGTCTTGATCAACAAAAGACGACACAAAAAATTTGGAACTAAGAAGAGTGATCAGAATCTGTTTCCTCAACCTCCTCATCAGATGATGCCTCAGCCATAGTAGCATCATTATCGTCATCACCCTCCTCATCATCCTCCTCATCCTCATTCTCATCACTCTCTCCAGCCTCCTTATCATCACCCTCCTCTTCCTCACTACTCTTATCCTCCTCATCCTTTTCTTCATCATCACCCTCCTCATCCTCCTCTTCCTTTTCCGCACTTTCCTCTTCATTAGTAGTCGATGCTTTCATTTTAAGAAATTCTTCCATTCTGTCCTGTCGGAGATAAAGTTTATCCATACTCTCTCGTATATAATGAACTTCAGACAGCAACAAATCAAATTTATCGTCTAAACTAGCTGAAGACGTTTGGCCCCGAGATGTGCTGCTGCGAGAGCGTCGACCTTGACGTCTTGATGGTATGAGGTTCACGAGGCAGAAGGAATTTAGGCGCATAGGAGTGACTTGGCTAATGAAAGTAAGCGAGGGCCAAGCAACAACCTTAGTCCTCATAGCCTGCACTAGTAGTGTAATATAAGGGCCACAGCAAATATGCCCTTTCTTTCAAGTAGTGGTGGCTTGATGGTTAAAGAGTTCAGCAATTTCAATAGCTAGATTGATGGGGTGCTTATGGATGACACTGTAGAGATAGAGGCAATCCTTGTTAGACACCACCCCGGTGCTAAGGCCTCTGCCAGTTAAGGTGTGTGAAAATAGCCAGTGAAGAACCCAATATTTAGGCCAAACTTATTGAGAGGCCTTACTCCTGGCTGGATCATAAGCATCGCCAACCGTGATCTCATTCCAAAATGACCCTGCCGTGACGCTACGAGGAAAACAACATGAGAGACTTTGGAATTCTTCCGTCCGTGTATATCTTTCTGCATATAAACCAAGATATCGGCCCAGTTGAGTAATGGACATGTGGAATGGATGGCCACTCAAGGTGAAGTGTAATTTGCGGTTTGGGCCCATGTGAGTAGCACTGTCTTTATCCAGCTTATAAGTGCACAAAATTCCAGGGTCAGCTCTTTATAAACTGGAGCTTCAAAGGATAATAGGCGCTCCCAAACGGTACCATCCAAGAGCTCCTTCATTTCGGTGGTGAGCTCTAGTTGAGCAAGAACATCCCAATCCAACCGAAGGGTCTCGCTAAAGGGCTTAGACTAAAGCAATTGGTAGCGTTGGACTTGGTAGTCCTCCTTGAATTGGAGCATTGGGTGCTCCAAAGGTGGAAGAGTCGCCAGTGGTTCAATAATTGCGCTGGATTGTGACGAAGAGGATGCCACAAATTTTGATTTCCGGCGAACGGAAAGCTTAGATCGATTAGCCATTTGGATACCTGAAAAGAGGAAACAAGCCAAATCAAACACGGACATCCATATCGTACATAGTTTGAGGCAAACAGAAAAACAGGAATAACAATGGGAAAATTGTGAAAGGAATGCTCATTGGGGCATTTCATCAAACATATGGAGTGCAGCTAGAAAACGAGGTGGTGGAAGAGAAATGCATGACAAACACGTCCAAGGAATTCCACTACACAACAATTAACGAAGAAAAACAGGCATCCATACATAAAAAAGACGCTAAATGACCCAAACATATTATCTCCCATTGCTAACCCTAACTAGCATGAATGAATAATGACAAGCAAATGAACCAATAATATTTGGAATTGAGAGAACACAATGAAACCGAACAAGATAAGGCAGCATTATGGCGTGGAAAATTAACAAACTCAAAGCAATGATGCATGGCATTTATAAATAATCAAAAGAAATGGGCAGGCCAAATGGAAACAAAAAATGCACAAGAGTAAGAATGTACATAACCCAATTGTTGAATCATAAGGAAAAGAAAGCAAAATTAAGGATGAAAAACTTATGGGATCAAAATGCGCAATGCAAGGATTTTGGAGAGAAGAGGGAGAATGAGATAGAGTGTAAGAGAGAAATGTGTGATTATGAGAGTGTAAGAGGGTGTGTGATTTAAATAGACCGGTTGTGTGTGAAAACCGTGTTATTTGGGTCGACACGGGCTGGGACACGACTGTGTCCCTTGCCCGTGTAACTTACTGTGCGAGACGTGTGGAGTCTGGTCTGACACGGGCTGGGACACAACCGTATCCCATGCCCTTGTAACTTACTGTATGCGTTCGTGAAAACTGGATGGATACAGGTGGAAAATTATGGGCGCACACGGGCTGGGGACACGACCGTGTCCCATACCCATGTAACTCTCTGTGGGCGGGTGGGGTTTCACTGGGCGCACACGGGCTGGGGACACGACTGTGTCCCACGCCCGTGTAACTCTCTGTGGGCGGGTGAGGTTTGCTGTCTGGATGCACAAAGGCTGGGACACGACCGTGTCCCTCGCCCGTGTAACTAATTTTTTTTTTTAAATTAAAAAGATAAAGGAAACTTAGAAATAATAAAATTAAAGAGAAAATGAAAAATTAAAGCTAAGAGAGGAGAGAATTATGACGAAAAAAAATGAAAGCAAAAGAAAAGAAGGAAAGCAAAGTTAGATTGAACGAAAAATAAAATGAAGAAAACTTAAAGAACTAAAGCATAAATAGAGTTAGACATAGGTTGCCTCCCAAGAAGCGCTTTAGTTAACATCGATAGCTCGACGGGATACGTCTTCTCACGTTAGTTCCGTCGAATGGAGATAAAACTCCTCCCGACCAACATGCTCCAAGTTTCGACTCAAGTATAATTTCAATTGTTGTCCATTTACCTTAAATGTGCCCTTCTCCAGGTGTGTAACTTCAACAGTCCCATACGGGAAAACTCGGGTAATTGTAAATGGTCCAGACCACCTGGATTTTAACTTACCTGGGAATAGACGAAGGCGGGAATTATACAAAAGAACATGATCACCTTCTTTGAATTGTCGACCTTCTTTGATGCGCTGATCATGATACTTTTGTCCCTTTCTTTGTATAATTTGGAGTTCTCATATGCATTTGCTCGCCATTCTTCTAGTTCGTTCAATTGAAGCTTCCTGTGAGAACCTACACGCTCAAGATCAACATTAGCACGCTTAATCGCCCAATAAGCCTTATGCTCTATCTCTACCGGCAAATGACAAGCTTTGCCATATACAAGTAGGTAGGGTGTGGTACCGAGTAGTGTTTTGTAGGCAGTTCTATATGCCCATAGAGCATCATCCAACTTTTCTGACCAATCTTTCCTATGATACTCTATAGTTTTTTCAAGAATTCGCTTAAGATTGCGATTGGCAACTTCCACTTGGCCACTACTTTGGGGGTGGTATGGGGTGGCTATCTTATGTGTAACGCCATAACGTTTCAATACTTGGTCGAGTTGAGCATTGCAAAAGTGTGTTCCCCTATCACTTATAATTGTCCTAGGGGTGCCAAATCGAGAAAATAGGCCTTTCAAAATTTTTTTTACTACCCTAGCATCATTAGTAGGTAGGGCTTTAGCTTCCACCCACTTAGAGACATAGTCTATGGCTACTAGGATATATTTGTTTCCATTTGAATT